>VZSZ01005799.1:847561-882024 GCA_013398815.1 Ibidorhyncha struthersii
CCCCCCTTATCACTTTGCAGCACTTTTGGGAAAGGCCACACAAACACTTCCCCTCTCTCCCCCCACAACAGATTTCCACTCCTGTGGAGGCTTCTCAGAGGTAAAGCCCTATGCCATTTTTTTTTTAAAGCAATGCTTTGCCTGAGTACGGCAACCAGAACATTAATAAATTTCAGACACTTCCAAAATAGCAGGGACTTCCTTTCACTGCTGTTGCACCCTGCTGTTTCGGTCAGCAGTCTTTAAATCTGGGGTCAAAAGTACTGAATTGGAAAGTAGCACTTCCCTTCTTCGCTGTTTGTGCTCCCCACGCCCCTGCAAATACGCAGTGCTGGGGAGAAGTGATGAGTATGTTAATTGACGTGGGTGCTAGCGACAACCTCCTCTTTGCCTTTTTTTTATTCTTTCAGGTAAAAAATGCACCTATGGCAATAAATGCAAATTTTACCACCCAGAGAGACCCTATCAAGCTCAGCTCTCGGTTGCTGATGAGCTCAGGGCCAAAATAAGGGTCCCGTTAAGCCTGGGGAAAGAGGAGGAGAAGCATAACCGCTTGCCGTGCAGGACGGGAGGAGAGCCCGCACTGCCTGACGCCTGCGCAGAAACACTGCCAGAAGCCAGCGGCTGCGCAGGGGCTTGCTGCCACCAAGGGTGGTCCCGGGGAAGCTGTTCTGGGCAGCTGTCCGGTGCCTGGGCCGGTGGCCCTGGCTCTGACCTGGGGCTGGACCAGCGGTTGCTACAGCCAGAGCTGCTGCGAGACCAGTCCCTCCTAGAGAAGATGTCAGCACTAGCCATCAGTGACGACACGTACACCTACAATCGGTCCCTGCATACCTCTCAGGACAGAGAGGTGATGGACAGCCCTCATTGCTGCGGTGACCTCAGGCACAACCCGTACTCGCTTCGTCACCCCCATAGCTTGGACCACACCTGTCTACCAGGATGTCCCTTCCAGCAAACAGTGCTCCCACCTGCGTGTGGCGGGATGTGCCCAGACCCCAGCTGGTCCCAGGAGTGCTGTGGCATGCACGGTGTGGGTCAGAGGAGCTGCTATGTCCCTGGTGGTGGTCAGCACACCCAGGCCCTGGAGACTCAGCACCATGTTTTGCCGCAGTCCACAGCTCTTCCCCCTGACCCGCTTCATTTGTACGGTGAGCATCAGCTGCAGCAGCAGCGTCACCGTTTCCCCAGCCGGCCCCTGGGGCAGCCCTTTCTGTTAGACTCCAGCAACGGGCTGGGCTTCTTCCAGAAAGCCCATGCTTACCCCGATGCCTCTTACAGTGACTACTGGCCCACCCCAGCTGCGAGGCCACCCTCTGCCCAGCAAGCAAACATACACAGGGAGCTCTGCTCCCTTTTCCCTTACGGTGAGGTGAACCATGTCATGGCTTTGTACCCCGATATCAAGGATATTGCTAGCTTGACTTTACTGATGCAAAGACACAGAAACTTGTGAAGTCTCCAGATCAAACCTTTCCTGATAAAAAGATGCTACTCTGAGTCTTAACTAAGTGTTATAAAAGAGCTTTATGGCAGGGGTTATAGCTGTTCCAGGAGGACAAGTCTAAGCGTCAACCTGCTATGTCGCACTGGGGCATCAAGTCAAGGCAAATGCTGCCAGTCCCTGCAGTGGGATCTCATTCCCCTCCCATGGAACTGAATGGGAGGGCTCAGGGTAACCGGGCTGTCAGCATCTGAACCTCACTGGTAACTGGTTTCAGGATGGCATATATCTTCATTAATGCCTTGAAATACTAGATATGTTTTTAAAGTCCTAACCTATTGTTCAACTCCTGTAGAAGAGCCATACTCCATGGTCCTCAGTAAAGGCCTCTCCATAGACCTCCCACGACTACTTGCTCAGCTAACATAAAAAAGTAATTATTTGGCCTCTTTCCCCTAGCACAGGCCTGTGCGCTCTGCTAGAAGACATCTTTGGGTCCCCATTATTGCCACATACAGGCCCAGCCCTCTATCAGCGAGCTTTCAGAGATACATCTCGTGTTTCTAAGCCAATGCTGTGAACAGACAGAATCACGAGCAGGGATGGCGGAGGTACAGCAGAGCACCTGAAGATAGCTGCAGGTACATTTCTCTGGGATCACGCACAATGTAAGTCAAATCAGGGAAGTCATCTTCAGTGTAAGTCCTGATGTGGACTGAGGGCTCAGGCGTGTTAATTCTAAAAAGAAGAAACCCAGATGATGCCATGGGGGAAACAAAACAAACAAACAAACAAAGCTTTAAAGTGTCTCTATTGTATCAACCAAGAAAACTATTGTTGCCTTAACCCTTAATGACCAAACGTGGTCCCACAATGCAATTATAGAGCTGATTTATGATTACAAACATTTAAACTGTGTTCTGTTGGGACATGTTTGATTTTCAGTAAGCTGTAAAGCTGCTAATCTCTGCATTATTCCACTGAATTCTTCAGGTTGTAATTCAAATATTAAGGTTGATCCTGAAAGTTTTTGGCATTGTACCAAAGTTTAAGTATGTCAGTATGACATGTTTTAGAAATGCTTTAACACACTATAAAATGGTCACCTAAAACTCTTTGTTCTGAATAATGTAATTGCTTTTATTTTTTTTTTTTTTTCCATTCCTCTTAGCACCAATGTTTTGTCAAGTCCAACATTCAGGTGGGATTTACAAACTCTCTGACCGTGCAGTATCTCCGTTAGGTTCTTCTCTGAAGTACAGTCAGCGATGTTGGTCCCAGGCAGGAATTATACATGGCCCTCACTGACAACTCGGAATTCTCTTGCTATTGAAAAGAGACTAAGGAGTAGTAATTTACCTTTAGTGACATTATCACATGACGCACTTTGTGAAAGTGGTGGTACTTTGACCTGTTTCCCTCTGGAAACCATCAGCAGCTTTTTTTTGGTGGTGGTGTTCAAAGAATCTTCAGGAAATAAGTATACTGTATGAGTTCAGTCTATTGTGGCCATGTGGTTGGCTCTAAGAATTTCTAATTTGGAGTCTGGAGGTATGATTTATCTCCACAGAACATGGCAGTTTTTTCCATGTCATGAATTTTCCACTAATTATAGTCATAATATATATATTATAACTGGATCACCAGACTGGCTTATAAATTTATCCACTGCATATTACATAAAGATCAGAAGTGACATTAAAACAGAACTATGGGATAAATGCCCTGTGAAACGCTTTGAAAAGTACTCGGGTTCTACACCCATCCTTAGTTGCGCTGAAATATGCCACGCACCACACAACACACTGAAGCGACCCGAGACATTTCACGGATCAGATGCCTTTATTGTGCCTCTGCGAGGCCAGGCTCACTGGCTTGCCTACCTACCTGTGCCACAGCTTTCCCAGCCACTGCTGTACACATACGTATACACTGCTGTACACATATGCACACTTGCAGAGAAAGTAGTGGATGCGGAGTGGAAAAATACCTTCCCCATACTCAAACGGAGCAAGTCCCAGATGACAGCATTCAGAAAACATACACAGAGCGAAGGAGCCTGGAATGTATGTTGCATATGTCAATACAGAAAGCATTTAAAATCTATAGGAAAATTGGCACGTTGCCTTTATATAGTGCCCTCAGCTTGCTGGAGACGTCCATAAGCTTTTCTCCTTTTCCTTTGAGGATGCACAGGAATTTGGTGGTGGTTCAAAACCCTCTCTCAATGTCTAATAACTTATTTTTCTGTCATTTCTCTCATATTTACTGGGGAATCTTTCAGTAAAATGCATAGAATGTGCATTCTGCTGAGAAAGCGTCTGAGAAAATAAATCAGACTTTGGCCCTGAACAGAACTTGCTTTCTCTTGGTTCTTCTGCTCACCAGAGGGTTTTTTCCCATGGAGCTTTTGTTCGAAGGGCGGCTCAGCAGCAGCGCTGTGTCACTGCCTGCTCCAGAGGAGCTCTGCCCCTGGCCCAGAGCCGACGGAAAGCTCAAGCTGTTCCGGTATTTCACCACGGCACAAGCATCTGGGACTCAGGAGGTTCTGCTGCGGAGCCTTTTACACTTTCCAAGACAGGAGGATTTCTTTTTGGCTTTGTCAGCTCCTAAGGTAAGGGAAAGAAGGGGCTGCTAAGAGAGAGGAGACGGCAGCTTTTGCACAGACAGGGTAGGAGGCTGTTGCTATCTGATGTCTGCTGAGATGCATTCGAGCCCAGCTCTCACTGCCAAGTTGAAAATGAACCCATAAATCCCAGCAGGCTCAGCAAGCCCTTGATGTTCTTTGCTTTTGGGTTGTCAAGACTCTTTTAGAAGAAGCTGGAATCAGTGGGAGCAATCCTCCAGGAGACGGGCTGCTTTCCTAAGGGAGATTTACAGAGTTGCCAAGTTCCTTTCAAGATAAAAAAAAGGAAGAAAAAAAAAAAAAGAGTCATAAAAGAGAATCCTCTTCCTTCTTTACTCTAACCGTTTCCCAAAGTTAGGGAGCCGTAGACACCCTCCTCTGTGAGGGGCTAGGGAAACTAGATACAAATATTTCACTGGAAAGTCTTGGGTGGAAGTCACCCCTGTGACAGCTCCTCAGCACAAAAAGGGGGAAAGAAGGTGGTCCTGGTCCTCTGCACCCGAAGCAGTCCTGGGCAGCTCACACGACCTCCCCCTCCCACCTCTTAAGTACAGAGACTTCCCCCTCACAGAACATTGCTGACAAGTCTACTAATTTGGTGAGCTTAGATATCATAAAAATCAATGCCGTAAGACACTCTGTGAAGTAGATAATAATCTTGCTCTGTAGCAAACACTTGTATTTGCCAATTATTCCGAGGAGTTTTGCTAATATTTTAACTCACTTCCCATAAGAACCAGCACAATTTATAAGCAAACATTTGAACTAATCACAAGCAGCTAAACAGAACAAGACAGGTTTCACAGCTTCTCTCGTCCTTAAAAAGAGCTGGATTGCTAGCGAAGAACAAGCAAGCCCTGTACTTCATCAAGTGCGACAGACCACCTCTGCACGTCAAAAAAACACCAAAGCCTCTGGTGAAAGCCTTTAACAGACAGGCTCCTACGCTGGACACAGGTACTTTACATACATATCTCCAAGATAAAAATTCAGATATGGACTTTTCCCATGTCAGGAGTCAGAACATCTCTGTTTACCTCTAGAGCTGTAATAAGCCTTTTGCTTTTCTGCCCCAGGGTGTGTCTGCTCTGCATTCACCCACATATATACAAGACCACTCTAGTATTTACCTCCTACATGCTGGTGAGACTGGAATGCTTTAAACTTTTGAGAACAGTTTAACATTACAGCACCACTTGTCACCAGCATTATTAAGAAAGTCCTGTGACTTGCAAGTGATGGTGAAGGGATTTTTCTAGCATTTTAGCCACGTCCCTTCTCCGCCTCGAGTTGGGCTCACTGCCTTGAGGTCTTCCAGCGGGCTCAGGGGAACTCTTTAGTAAGATGTACTGATGCGCTGACTTGACAAATGCAATGGAAATGGACACGCAAATGGAGCAAAGCTGTGAACACAGCAGTCTGCGGGGACAACACACACAGGGCTGGCAGGCCTTTGAACGCAGCAAGGAAATTAGACGATGCGCCTCTGCTGATGAATGGCAGCATCAGAATTGCTCACCGTAACTGCACCACCAGCTCCTCCTCTTTGGCTTCCCCTAGGTCACACGATTTCCTCAGCTTCCCAAGTTTTTCCACACTTTTTTTTTCCTCCTGTTCTTGCTGGGCTCAGGAGTTCCATTGCAGTCTTTATGGAGCGGGTCACAAGTTACAGAATGTTTTCCTGTCCCAACCCCTCTTCTTCCATCTCTGCAAAACGACATGCCCCCACACGCTGCCACCCCAAACTGCCTTCACTCCTCTGCTCCCTCCCTGCCCCAGGGGGGTTAACCTCCTACCCCTTGCTGTGCCACATGCTCCTCCTGCTCATGCCCAGGTCACATCCTATCTCTCCCTTCACCCCTGCTCTCCAGCTGAAGGGTTTTCTAGTATTTTATTTTATTCCATTTTTCTTTTTTTTTTCCTTTTCTCCTTTTTTTATTTTAAATATTGTTTGGTTTTGTTTTTTGTTGTTAAAACCATGACATAGATACCTTTAGCCTGGCAGAAATCTGATACACTCAGGCTGTTTTCCCATCACCCCTTAAAGCGGTCTTCCTAGCAAAAGCTGTTTGGGAAAGAAAACGGAGGCAAAATTACATTCACAGGTGCTGGTGCTGACTTTGCACAGCTTTCTCTCCTCTAAGGACCACCTGGGATGCCAGCAGAAACTCAGCCACCATACACTCTTAATTACCTTAAATCCTACCGTAAAAGCAACATTCATCCTACACCTAACCTCACCAAATTGTACATTTTAGAGAGTTACTACCACTGGGGGTTTCATACGGAAGACAAACGGGCATTAAGACGCTGAATGGCAGAACAAAACATGAATGCAAAACAGGCAGCAAAACATGGATGGCATAAAAAAAACCAAAACAGTCAAACTGGACAAATAGAAATAAATTTTCTCATAGAAGACCGAAGAGGTATTAAACATAATTAAAGAAATGTAGAGGTGCTGGAAGCAAGTATTGTGTGTTACGTACGGTACAACACACCTGGGAAGGTACTGCTGTGCAAAGTAAGATTGAAAAGGGTGGCTGCCATCCACCTGCACACTTGCAACACTGAGCGAAGCGGGGTCCAGCTCTCCTGTGACTGTCAGCTTGCTGAATTTAATATCCATAATTTAATATTTGCCAAGGGTCCAAACAACTGAGAAAACCACTAAAAAAGAAACGGTATCAACTATAGTAATTGAATGAACCACAGTGCTGAACACAAAGACAAGACAAAGCTACCATCACCATCTGGTGATTTGTTTTCCAGATTAGACCTAGTTTTACTACCGAAATAATGTTCTATTACTAGAACTAGAACTGGCCAACAGGACTAAAGAGCAACCAACACTTGCTAAGGGGCGTAGCAGGGGAAGCACGGGGGAACACGATGGCTTTTACCACTTGAAATGGCAAATGGCAAATGGCAAAATGCACTTCATAAATAAAACCAGATTCTGCAGCATCAAAAGCATCAAAATCAAAAGCATAAATGCCACGACAGCCTGGCAAAGGCTGCAGTCCATCCGATCGCTGCTCCAAAAGCAGTGCTAAAGAAATTTTTAGCAGGGAAGCAAACTTGACTAGGATTTGTTGTTGCCAAAAAATACACAGGCATTGGCAGGCAATTATAAATGTTACTCAAAACTATCATCGGAATGAGAAATACCGAGTTCTCCCCACAGGAGGTCCTGTTAGGAAGAGACCGAAGGGAATACAGAAGCTTGTAAAAATGTTATTTCCAGCAGGGAAACATTCGCAGAGAACTTCAGCATCTGACCATCCTGTTGCTCATAACATAATATATGACATGTGGTGGATTTGGAGCCCTGGCTTCACTTAAAGAAGCAGATGGAAGATCTTTAAACCTTTAGAGCATCTTTCTTAAGTTACATAGATCATATTTAAGCCTTGCAGAAGGAAAAAATAAAAGTGAGTACCAGTTTAAGCTGAAGTCAAAATAGCAATATTATGGAAAAAAGGGGCAGAGAATTCCAGTTCTAGATGAGTAGAAAAGTAGAAAAAAAACCCCAAAACTATTTCTGTTTATCTTTTATGATAATGATATGTAACTGGGGATGGTATTTGGGAGACACCGGTTTGGGTCAGCCTCTGCACTTTGCTTTTTGATGTTCTAATGTTTGCATTTGTCCAAGAGAGCTTAAGCAGAGCTCTTGAAAGAAAAACTGTGAACAGCCAAGTGGAACAGCTCTAGGAAATGCCTAGCAATTGACACATCTGTAAGATGTCAATAATATATTTTTAAAAAACATGATGGCCAAGGCCACCACCAGGTGTCAATGTGGTCACGCTACCAACGGGACTCGCTGCTCCAAGGGCCGACTTTCCCAAGGCAGCCCCATCGACTCCTATAAATCCCACCGGCGGGACCCGAGGGGCCTTGGTGGGCTCTGCGGCCGGGTTTCGGCTCCGCTGGCCACGAAGGCAGCTCCGCCAGGGCCTCCTGCCCAGAGGGGCTCCCAACGGCTGAAAAAACCCTCCTGTATGCGAGGGCTCGATCACACCAAGGGGTTCTGGTGCCTTCTGCCAGCTGCTGCTGCTCCGGACAGGGAGCTGAAGCACGCTGCGTTGTTAAGCGTCCACGCTGCAGCTTAACTTTAGTGTGTGTTTCACGTTTAAGCAGCGCACGGCAGCTCAGACCGCCTTAGCAGCTGCAGCACCATGTCAGACCCTGGAGCAGCGAGAGCCAAAGGCGGGATCCCTTGAGTAATGGGTTTCAGAAAGAGGGCTTTTTACAAAATCCACCCTTTATTCCGTCGTTTTATTCTCCCCTCACCTGCGGCTCAAGCTGCGGCTGCCCTGACATGGGCGGCTCGGGATTTATTTTGGCTGGGGCCCAGGGGCTGCTGCCAGGCTTCCCTTTCAGGGCAGCGGCCCTGGGAAAGTCACTCGGGGTTAAGTTTAGAGTTCCAGGTTGGCACATTCTTAACGCAAGCCAAAAATAAGTGTGAATGGGGATCAATTTTATGAATTTGCTGAGCTGCCAATTATATTTTAAAGCTGAAATCTGAAACTAGGTTTGTCAATTGGGTAAGTGTCACAGCCAACCCTTAGACAGAAATTAATTGGAAAAACATTTTCTCTTCGAGTCCAGAGAGCATTGCTTTACAAACGTTATCTCTAAATTTCCAGCTGTACTTTGGACATTATTGGTCAAGCTGAACACAGGGGATTTTAACTAATTAAGTTTATTCTCTTGCATACGCGTCAAGAGTTAGGCAGATGTAACACCAAGTATTCCAGGCGTGCAGCTGTAAGGCAGCATTGAAGGGAAGAAGAAAACAAAGCTTCTTGAAAGCAATTCAAAATGCCACAGTTTCCTATTGCCTTCCTTTTACACCTTCCTTGCATTTTTGGGGAGTGGGGTCACCACAGCCGTACAAACGCCCAAGGCCAGGTAGCTTGTGCAGCCACACCTCCATAAAAGCGCAAATGAAACTCCCCGCTGGCCACGCGTGAGCCTGCACGTGCAACACTACACGCACCAGCTTGAGCTCGCAGCTCTCTGAAACCTGCCCGCAGCCTGCTTTCTAAGCTCCTCGCCAGAGGCACAAATAACCCCCTCGGGTCCTGCTATCGCATCCCTGGCGCGGCGGCAACGCTGGCTTCGAGGCAGGATTTCCCCAGCCTCTTGATGGAGCCTGTATTTACCCACGGGCTGGCAGCTGATTCCCAACGCTGTGCCATCCTCCCTTTCATTTATTCAGGTCTGCTTTAAATACCGCACCAGTGGTACCCAGCAAAGCTCAAAACATAGTCTTTTTGATGTTCTGGAAAATGCAGTTTCAAGGCAGAATTGCGTCACAGTAATAATATTACAAGAGTTACACAGGCTTTCCTGACTTTCTTCTCTATACAAGAGTCTGTAAAAACAAAAGACACCCCCATCCTTTTTGCACATATCTAATTAACAGGAAACTTTTACACTTAAATATTTTTAGTAGAATTGCTCTCGAGAGGTTGCCATACTGAAAGCAAAGACTGCAAGAAGAATCGGAAACAAATATGCCCCAATTACAACTGACTTCTTAAACAGTTAAGTTGAAAAACTACTGAAGTGTTCAGGGTATTAAATTCTAAGCTGCATAAATCCACTGGGAAACTTCCAGAGCAAATCTCCTAGAGGATAGAGACGATGCCATGATATATATATCCCCTGCACAAAGTCAGGTTACAATCGCCCCGATACAGAGCTGGGACCCGAAAGGACCCAGAACTCAGGCTGCACGCAGGGTTTCGCAGGAGCATCCCCAGGGGTGCTGCTGTGGCCCTGCCTGGAAGCACTGCTCCCCAGTTCATGGCATCCGAAGCGCAGGGTCAACTGCGCTGAAAGCTGCACGCAGCTGAAAGCAAGGGTGGCCTCCACCTGATTCTGAACGGAGCAGGAAACACCGACTCCTTCTGCTCAGGGACCAGACAGCTCCGTATGGGTTGAGTCCAATAAAACATTGCCAGCTCAGGGCTGACTCAGCAGCTCGCGTGCATTACATCAAGCCCCGCGCCATCACACACACTAGTGAGAAAATCAAGAGAGAACGACAGAATGCACCGTTTGGGAGCTCTCCACAACCATACTATAGTATAACCCCTCGCAACGCTGCAGCAGGCTTACCTGCTCCAGACTGGAAAGGGCTAAAGAGGCAGGGAAAAAGCAGGCTCCATCAACCCAGATACTGGAGGCTGATAAAGAAAAAACATCTGGACATCTGGAAAAGGTCAGTGAGCGTGCTGGCTCGCGTTACTGCTTGCGGAGACGCAGAGAGAACTAACTGTGCCTGCGTCCTGACAGCTGGCAGGCACCTTCTCAAACCACCAAATAAAAAACATCCAGAAGCAGCCGACAAAAACGGCAGGTACGGAGCTGCTTTTGTAGCTACATACAATACAGCCTGGCTTCGGGGTGGAGAATACCCAGAAAGCGCGCTCCACCAGACACCAGCCACAGCTGTTGCTTTAGAGGATCACACAGGAGTTGCGAGCAGATGACTAATGACAGACAAAACACACCCCTGAGCAATGCAGTTTGTGCCACCTACCTCAGGCCCTTATTCACAGCTGCTTCACTGGTGTGTCTTACTCGTTGGTCTTTTATAAGTTTGGAGTTAAATGCTTTTACTCATACAAAAGTGAAAAGAAAAACAATCAGGTTATGGCAGTAGCAGCAGAATCCGACTGTGCTGTGAAATGAGCTGTGTCACCTTTCTGAGACCCGGCTAGAGTCACAGAAGCAAAATTCAGAAAAAAAAAAAAAATCACCCGAATTTAATCAACACTTGGTAACCTCTTCCTTTTGCCCTCAGGAACCCTTCCACATTAGTGAGGAAGTGGCAGCTGTGACCAAACAATTGGCAATGCTGAAATTCGCCGTTCCCTGTCAGTCCTGGGGAGGCCGTGCCAGTCTGCGGGCAGAACCCAGGCTTCACAGCTCCATCACGGCTCCACAGAGGATGGGAGCCCCATGGGGTACAACGCTGTAAACTGGTAAAAAGGCCACTTCCGGCTGGGGTGATGCAGTCCCTGCTCCGAAGCATTACTAATGCATTTTGTCCTGAAGTCTCATGAGGTGGATTTCACATGTGAAATCAAAAGGTTAAGTGAGTTGCAATCACCACACAACAGCCTACCACCTTCTGGGGCAGTAACAACTAATAAAAGCTTTTTAAAAAAACAAGAGAAAAGCACGGCTGCCATGGGGTGACAGACTGATGTTCAAGTAAGAGCTAGAAGCTGATTCAAGTCTTGAACTAAACTACTGTACACAATCAAAAATCAGTAGGTTCAATTTTGACATCAGGATACAGGTACTGGTCCAGGAGAAGAGGATGAAGAGACAGGAGAATATCAAAAAAGTGAAAGAAAATGAAAACCAACACCAAGCAATAGATGAGAAAATGGATGATATACTTTTCAACAAAACTATGTAACCTTTGCATGTTACTTATATCCGCTTTGAACAGGGCCAGGCTCTTGAAGTGGGAAGGACGTTTCCGAGCACAGCATCCCATGGCACAGCTATGCCTGACAGTTGTTTTGGGTGCAATTGTAAATGTTCTGGATAGCAAAAGTATTTCTCTCCATCACCCAACTCTACTGTTGCTTCAGGAAGCCCCGAGATCTGGAACGTGTCAGAGTTGCCTTGAAAAATGGTGAAGTCTGTTTTTAAGAGCAAAATTCCTGATAAGTTTGGAGGGTGGAGCTCGGTGGGCAGGGTTGTGGGGCTGGCAGAAAAGCACTCTCTGCTGAGGTCCACTGGGGCAGCTGTAGGGTCCATTAACAAAGGGAAATTTCGCCTCAGCCCGTACGAGCTGGCTGTTCCGTTTCATGTAGCCCTGAGCTCCAGGGCCAGAAGCGAAGCTCACAGGGGCAGAACACTGGCCAGGCAGCACACCACTTGGTTTCCTTAGGGGTTCAAAAAGCCTGAGCAATTTAGTCTAAAAGCCTCAAGCTCAGCAGAAAAAAATCCCACATTACTAACCATTATTAATGAGGGAAAGCTTTTATCATGTCCTTCAGCTGAAAAACACTGACATGTACTCATGTACAGGGCAGCTGTGCTAAGGATTAGGAAGGGTTTCTAAAGCCAAGAGTTATGCTGCCCTTTTTTTTTTTTTTTTTTTTAAACTTAAGTCCAGCAGCAGCTTAGTTGCACTGGCACAGTATGAACCTCTAGTACACAGCCCCGCTTCTCGAAAACCTTAACATTCATAGAAGACACGAGAAGAGGTACACACCTCCAAATGCTTTCACAATCCTGGGGGAATTGCACAAGGAACACTGCAAAAATGAAAAAGGTTATACTGCTGCCGTGGAACAGATAGACAAAGATCTGGGCAACTTTCTCCAAACCACCAAACACGTGTGTGACACAGCATCAAGCCACATTCTGACTTCAAACTGTATGCCCGATGACAGCATCCAGCATCCTCTGACAGCGATTTTAATCTGTAGACTTTGGCTACTAAAAAGTGATTTTTGCAGACAGAAAAGGTGCCTCAGGACAATCTCTTCATAATTGTGTCAGGTATCTCTGTCAGAAGACAGTATTTTCTTTCCTCAGGTCATATTTAAATTTGATTTCTGGCTCCAAATCACAGAGGGAAGGAAAAGGCTCATGAAAGAAAACAAAAGACACGTCCCAGTTTTAACCCAAATTTTCAATGTAGCTACTGGATAGCTGCAACAAAACGTAAGCGATGCGGCTTGAGTGGTTGCTCAGGTCTCTAATGAGAGAGGGGAAAAAGGAAAGCTGAAAAGACAAAGACTGAGGCAGAGACAGGGATGATTGAAGGCACAGGGAACAGCAAAATCTTAGGTTCACATTCTGCACAGAGCTGGGAGCAGAGCTGCTATGTCGCCAGAGCACAGCACCTTTTAGAGTGAGCCAGAGACACAGTAATACCGCTGAGACAAACGATCGCCGTGGTGGTGCTGGCACCTGTGGTATCTTTGCAATTTTTATTTCGTATCTTCTGTGATCCTTTGACTACTTCCCTGCCCCATTCTGCCCCCATTAGCAGCAAAAATGCTATTGCAACACAAAGACTGTAAGAAAACATCTATTCTCTTTAGGATATCTTTACAGGTTATACACGAGAGGAAGTGTACAAACCCGAAAGTGGTATCATAAATCTTCCAGCAGAAAGCAGCGCCGGCCTGCTGCTGCTTCAATTGCTGCACAAGGTGGTTCTTACAACTTCCCTGATTTGCCTTCCCTGTCCTCTCTAACAGGTCCCTTTAGACAAACTTAGTTTTGGCCAAATGACTTTTGAGTGGCATTTCACACTTTTTCACTGCTGCCCACAGGATCCCAGTCAGCTCCAGCCCCCAAGTAAGGGAATGGGAAAGGGCGCAACACACCCAAGTACCTTCTGCATCTTTCTTGCAAACAGCAGCTCCCCAGACTGGGGGACAGTGAGTCTCCACTACAATGCCGTAAGATGCTAAGCAAGTCATTCTGGAAATCTGACTAACACAAAACAAAAACAAGCAACAAAAGAAAAACTGAGAAAATATTTTTGTAAAAAATAAGACCATCAATTCAATTATGTTCTACCCAGGATACAACACATGAAATGCCAGATATTAAAAATAATAAATAAAAACCAAAACACGACTCCCCAACTTACAATTTACAGCTAACTACGAAACAGTTGCTACCATGAGTAAAGTAGTGTTTGTAAATGAAGTAAATCTTTTTTTTTTTAAATATCAGCTGATAAGAGACATTCCATACATACAAACATTGCTTTGCTTATAATCTTTGATCAACATGAATATAAAGCCACTATAGAACTAAGTCTTTATTTGGTTTTAGATGCCTCCTGAAGGACTTTTACATGGCATCATGGTGTCTCGGGAAAGCCCAACTCCACATACTAAGTGTCTGTCTAGACAGGGTCCAAGCGGGAAAGACATGTCCAGGAACACTCCGTATCTCATAGCACCATAATATACATAGCACCAAAATACAGTTTAACCGCATTAATCCTTAAACTGTGCTTATATTAACAGTATACAAAGTATACAATCTATTATCTTGGACAAAGTGGTTGCCCATTTTGAATTAGAAAAGTATTTTTAAAATCATAAACCCTTCAAGCTTGAAGTAAAAAGGGCCTCTGTCTAGCTTATTACTTTATGAATAAGTGAATGGTTCTTTCATCAGGACACAATCTTGTCAGTGCAACTTTATGGAATACATTCCTTACACTCACTGAATTAGAATTAAACAGAGTAACGCATGGGAGAAAAGACATGAGATTCAACAAAAAGGCTGAAATAAAATCTCTGGTTGGTCATAAGGAATCAGCCTACTTTTAATACTGTTAGCGCTTATTGTTCTGTTGAGCATCCTGTTGCTCCACAGCGTGGAAAAAGCAAACAAATCACAAACCCAAACATTAGAATATATATTTTTTTTAATTTTTATAAATAACTTATCTGTTACAAAGGCAGTTTACCCAGCTAAATCACAAAACCATCAACTCAAGATATCCAAATTAGGTTTTATTAATAAACAGGTAAAAACTGATTTGTCAATCTTCACATAGAACTGCAGATGAAGCTGAAAAACAAGGCCTCATTTTATAAACAAAATGCATTGAATGCAAGTGCTTTGGGTCTACTGCCTAATTACCTGGGATTGGCATTTTCTTCCCACATAGAAAAAATGCAAAGCCTTCAAAACAAAGGCCTCTGTGCATTCACATAGATCACTTGTAAAACTCCTAATAAAAGTGTCCACTGGCAAATGTTTACAGTGGGTGACAGTCTACTTTGTCTCTTGCTACATTATTAGCACTCCCTCCAGCCTCACGCTAAGTGCTGCTACATAATTCTTTGCGTGCCATCTTTCATGCATACTGTACTGGAATTCCATTTTCTTGATCTCGGTTACATACATCCCCGATCATGTGAATATTTTCCTTAAAAAAATAGATCATCAAAATAAAGAGATGCTTGAGGTTGCTTCAGTGTTCAAGTCTGTTTGATTTCTCTTTTCCAGCCTTTATTTCAGTTGTCCTAAATATTGCTATCCTTGTTTTCTATAAATATGAGACTTCAACACAAAGTCAGGTTTAGAAACTGGCTGCCAAAACAGGAAAGCATTTAAAGTCCTTGAACAAAGCTGTACGATGCTGCTGCTGTTGATTTTGGCACTGTATGTACTTCCCCAATGAATCTCTCTTCAGGAGTCTGCAAGATACCCAGCAGATGAAGCAAGCTTAAATCGGACGCTGATCTGTTGGTGGGTTGAAAGTTTCTTAGTATAAAGTTTCCTCACGTCAGACAAAACGCTACCTTGTGTCACCCACCGTAAAACTCAGTGTACAGAGTGAACTATATGCATAACTCTTCCAACTTTTCCTGCATTTTTACCACGCTGCATCTGCAGGTCTTCACAGATCATCAGCATTTACAAGAGCAATGTACAGAATGAGCAGAGGAAAGCTATTTTGTGCATAGTTTCTTATTAATGCTCTTATTTTAAGGCATTGCTTCTCTCAGATAAAAGCTTAAAAAAAAAAGGGACATGATCGTGCTTAATCACTTAAAGGGAAAAAAAGAAAGTTAACAAAAAGACTATTACACTATACATACAGAAGTACAAGAAATTAATAAAGGTGAAGAAAAGAAATCACTTAAAGCAGGCTCTAGAGCTATGTACAGTAGGAAAAGCTTTGGGGTATTTCACTGTGTGTATTGTACAGACAACGCATGCAGTTTTTCCTTTTTGTCTTTAGATGTGATTGTACTGATTTCTGGCTTCACAGAGATGTTTTCAGGGAAGACAAGGCAAGGAGTACCACTGATGTGTGAAGTTCTTCCCTTTATCGAAGGCACTATGTGGCAGCAAACAGTTTAAATAGTTAAACCTTGTTCCTTTTAGATCTCCTCTGTGCATGTAGTGTTTCACTGAAAGCTCTGAAAACAAAAACGCTAGCACTCTATTCCTTTCCCCTGTCAAAATTCAGTAGTGACACTGGGGAAGAGCAGAGGATGGGCAACACCCAAGCACTGAACATGGTGTGTGTTACTGGGACACTGGTAATACTGTACATGGTTTAGGCAGCTGGCAACTGAGTCTTTCAGCAGATGACCTTTCAGCCGATCAATTTCAACTGCCTGTGACACAACACTGAGGTATTACTAGCTCTGTGGGCTGACATTTAACATTAGCAAAATACCATCTCATCACACCTTCAGTTTTACAAAATCCTACGCATAAATGCTTTTTTTGCCCGCCAATGACTGGATAGTTCCTTGTACGTTTGCTATGGTTTTACAAAAGGTAACAGGCCTGTTGGCTCAGAAATGCCTGGGCATTTCACACTGTTCACAGCGATTTAAGGCCGGGTGATTTAAAAAAGTACAAGCAGTACAACTCCACTGAGCTCCCTCATCTTCATCTGTGTCTGGAACAGTCTTTGGTGTTTTCACAATGGACCTCTGATCTGTGACATGAAAGAGATAAGATAAGCAGTTACTAACCAAGAACAGCATGGAAAGAATTTTGAGATGATTTTTTTTTCAGTAACTGAGAACTATCTTGTTCCTCTGAGAACAGCACAGTTATTACAAGTGACAGAGGCAGCTTTTTACCACCCCCTTGACTACAGCTTGATTGTAAGTCAGCCAAATGGCACAAGGTGAAACTATAAAAAGCAAGTTTCCCATCCCTTCACTCTGCTTTCTTCCCCTTTTGTCTCTGTTCAAAGCTGTTGCATGAAAAGGAGATAAAATTTAGAAATTAATCATCACAGGAAACATGCACAAGATTTAGAAGTTTGAGGTCTATGAAGCAGTCTAAGATTCATTATGACAAGAAGTAAGTGCTCTGCAACATTTTGACACGTTTTAATGTGTTGACCCCAGAATGAATATTCACAGTTCTTCCTCAAACCAGATAAGCAGTCAGATACACTAAAGAAAAATCAATGCCTGGCTCTGCCATGCTAGAGAGTAATCCTCCCAAGTGTGCAAGTGCATCTTTTTGCATGTTGTGTTAGACAACAACCTTCAACTATTTTAAAAGAGAAAAGATGAAAAGAGAAGAGACATGAAAAAGGTGAAAAGAGAGAAGAGTGATGTCTCAAGTTAAGGGCTCCTGGTTTAGGCAACTGCAGCGAAGTCTTTTAATCAATTATTTCAACGGGAGACCATCTCATTAACAACTAGCCAATTGCGATTGCTGCTAAGTGACAGTGGCAGGTTCAGGAAGTACAATGCTACTTATTACAACTGCAAAAAATTATTTTTCATTCTTTTGTGAACAGCGGTAATTCTGGTTTAAGTCACAGCCTGTATCATAGTTAAACTGAAAAACTTAAAATAAAATGAACTGAAAATTAAAGTTAAGACAAATTTGTAAGTCAATGCAAATGGTAACAACTAGTCACAGAAAATTAATTTTAGTTTTCTTCTTTGATAGGTTAGTTTTTATATACTGTAAAGGGAACTACGTAATTGATAGAACTTCTGATAAATTCTTTATGGTTCAGCTGTAAAATATGTCCAATAGGGCTTCATATGGCTTTAATTTTACTCAGTAGTTTCACTAACAGCTCGGATAATGAAGGATAAAAAACCCTTATGAAGCATGAAGCACAGTATCAGTTTGGAGGACTTACAAACAGTCTGAAGGACAACAAAAATTTAATTTATCTAGACCATTTTGAAATACAGAATGGTCAGAAATCCCCAAGATGAGATTCTGTAACAACAGTCACTGCACACTACAAGGAGCACTCACACACACACATATATTATGTGGAGAACTTCCTGGACAGGAAGACTGCACAGAAACACAAGTGGATCATTTATTTCATCTGGTGGTCTGCCTATAGGTCACCGTATGATGCTGTTGCAAACAAGTTAATTTCATTCTCTGCTTTATGTAACACACAAAAGGTAATTACTTT
Source organism: Ibidorhyncha struthersii (assembly GCA_013398815.1). Taxonomy (NCBI): domain Eukaryota; kingdom Metazoa; phylum Chordata; class Aves; order Charadriiformes; family Charadriidae; genus Ibidorhyncha; species Ibidorhyncha struthersii. The sequence goes on from VZSZ01005799.1 coordinate 865,577, forward strand.
GTTTTGTGTGAAATTCCACTAGGGAAAAAAAAAGTAGCGTGCAAAACTTAATGACAAACAGAATGCTCAAGACTGATCAATAAATTCAGCAATATTGACTGCCCTACTGGACAGCATTCTTCTCTTCAACGACCTAAAACTGCATTTAACAACAGTCAGAAGAGGCTTTTATGTAAATTGCTAATATAAATTCTACAGTAGCCAGGAAGTCCAGTCAGGGTAACCAAACTGAGTTACTGTAACATGTAAATAAATCCCCTCTTCACCAAGGACAATAATGAGGTCATCTAAGTGAGTTTCACTCATCCCTAAGCAATGTGTCTCATACTCATTTTAAAAAAAAAAGATGGGTGCTTCCATTTACTTAAAACTACCTCCCAACGTATCATCCATCTATAAATATATCCGATTTAATATACTTCCCTTCCCTGAATGTATGAGTACAGAGGAAACAGAAGCATATTTACTGCCAATACAAATAAAATGCGAGGTTCGTATGCTTTTGAAGTAATCTATGTCATAATCAACATTTAAACTAGATTCATAGAATAGAACTTGATACTAGATGCAAACCAGATATTAGTATTAAATCCAAATTTTACTAGTACAGTACCTTTGGGTTTTGGTGGCACTGGACCAAGAAATCCAATATTATCGTAAAAATTATGAATAGCACTGGGATTAAAATGTGGTCCTAAAAATAAAAAAAAGAAGAGAAAGTGCAGCAGCGTTAAAAAACAGATTGGGTAGGAAAGCATATCAGGATTTTTCGGCAGTAATTCTGAAACAGTACTGTTATTCACTTATCACCTTTTATATCAAGGAGTCAATGCAGACCCGAGTGAGATATTAGTGATGTCAACAATACACTTGAAGAAACTTATTGCCCAAAATATGCAATAATAAAGTCAGAAACAGAATCCAGCAGAACAAGCTCCTTAAATAAATATTTAAGAGTGGCAGAAAAAATAACAGCATTTTATTAGTAAGTTTTACCTGAAACTTATTCTAAATTGTAACTATACCAAGAGAGACATGCTATCTACTATGCAGTATTTTATATGTTTAGATTTAATACTTAGAGGAGCTCCTAACTCCAATTTACTGTAACAACGGATAAAAATCATGTGCAATTTGAATATTCTATTTAAGGTCAAGTTTTTAGCGCAGCGTTACATTCAGTACACCTGTCTACTTTCTCCTTAGCTGCAGGAACATTGAAGGAGAACTTCCATGGCCCATGACTGAACTGATATAACAGCCCACTGCTGTCCCTTCCGTCTCACTATCTCAGTCTTCCCTTCCTATGCCTCCCCCTCACATCAGCTGTAGCAAGTTTTCCAGCAATGCAACATATTTGCTTGGCTAGCAAGCAAATCAGCTCTGCAAAGGGTCTAAAAAAGCTAATACAAAGCCAGAGCGAAGCAGGAAGAGAGAGGGACCTCTTGTTGGCAGCTGTTGAATTGGCTCAGCTGTCTCATAATTTCACTCTCATGACCAAAGGCTGTGTCCCTGCAGACAAGGAAAGTGGAAGGAGGACAGCACACTGGAACTTACAACTGTACTTTGTATTTGCTAACTTGATGGGCTGAATACAAGACAGAAGACAAGAGAGGGAGATGGATGCATATATAGGGCTGTATCATTTAGAAAACTTCTTCTCCCTCTTCTTTGATACTCAAATATAATCAGACTTCCCCCCCCAGCATCTATTAAATAAACGGCATCACAAGTTTCTCTTCTGAGCCAAGTATGACATAGGAATGACCGTGGGATTAGGAAAACCATAAAGCCAACAAAAACAACAGGCTTAGAAGACAATTACTTCCTCGGTTTCACTCAAACTAATGCGATGATTCTGCAAATAGTGTGTGTACCCATCATTTATAATACAAGATGCTTTTGATACACGCAGACAGTGAAATAAGGGAAAAAAATATCAACTTTTACAGTTGCTGATGTACTAAGACATACTGTACCTCTTGCTTGAAAAAGATCAATCTCTTTGGTTAGGCAATCTATGTCTATCTGCAGCTGTCTGTTACAACTTCTTAGCTGTTGCATTTCTTCCAGCTGAAAAAACAAACTGGCCTGTTAGACTTTTTTGCCCGTTTTCCCATTTTATTATCAGTTATCATTCACGCATAGGTAAGCAGCATTTAGTTATTTCAGAAGTGAAGACAATATAATGACCTTTCTTTTAATCCAAGCCCAATCTTACAAAAAGCTTTCAGACCCACTGAATTCTTCTCTCTCATGAGACTTCAGAGCTGACTGAACAACTCCAGATTGTGGTCAGGACACAGCCAATGGTCCGCCAGATCAATGGCTGATCTTCTGTCACTGAAAACTGGTGCGTTAATCAGGTTCTTTGAGACTGGTATATACATGAAGACCAAAAAATACTTTGTGTGGAAAGCAATATGAGTATTAAGTAGTAGTCTGAAACATTAGGTGATCATGTCTTTAACAACATCTGGAAAGACTACCAGGTCAAACCTTTTGTGACTGCCTTTAAAAGCAACACTTCACAAAACAATTAGTGAACTGAAAGGTTGTGGTTAAATAACGCATATTTCGTCTTTAACCTACGCTGTTTACCAGTTTAATTCCAGCTATACTGCCTGTTGCTAGTATACTGTCAATATATGAGCAACTGTTCCTTTAATTTACTGTGACAGACCACACTTGTGGATTAGATTTATAGCCTATAGACATTTCAACTTACTGATGGAATTTGGGAAACAGAATTCGATCTTTTCAGGCGCCTTCGTGTTAGATTATTCTCCATTTCATTGACCTCTGATTTTAGTTTATCCAACTTTTTCTTTTGTATCTCAAGTTCTCGTTGAAGTCGCTCCATCCTGGCCTTCTGGTGTACCAGTAAAGCTGCAATACATAAAGTCCCATTTTATCTTCTTTATTATCCTTCACATGGCAACATCAGATAAAGATGAAATTGAGTATTCTTTTGGGAAAACACACGCAAAAAACATTGCTACAGACTGCTTTTCCATTCTCCTTACAAGAAAATCTCTGCCACAGGACAGAAACTGTTGTATTTTTGAAAACAGCACAAATCAATTACAGACAAAAAGCAAATACAATGAGAAAGTCATACAATGTATGATGACCATGCAAAGTTTAGTTGTAATTCTTTTCCAAGAACCCAACCAATACAACAAAACAAATGTTTCCTTGCATTGTATTCAGCCCAACCATTGTAAAACAGGTCGTACCTAGAGGATTTCAGAGAGATGGCTGCAATACAGAGCACTATATATGCTAGATAAGAATCAAGATTTTGATTTTTGTTGCTAGTTGGATTGAAACATGATCCGGTGTTTTTGTCATAGCAGGATACACCAAATTAAACCAAACCAGAAAGTACTACAAGCAATACCACTGGCAAACATCAGTTAGATTTATCACAGAGGCTGGATTGCATGCCATTTTAACTCTAAACTATGGTACAGGACTATTAGCTCAGCTTCTAATTTCTAACACTGCATACTATTTGTAAAGAAAATGGCATGAGGAGACCTATATTTAGAAACAATGAAGTTAGTATTTAAACCACATTTTTTTAAAGCTATAAAGAACATCAGTAGCAGAACACAATCAAATTCATATAATTTAAGGAGTTTATTTCATTAAAGGTAGGTATACTATTAAATTTCACCACATGAGCAGATAACACTGGTCCAAGCAATAATCACCTTCTACAAAGATAAGGAAGTATTTCACAAAATAAACCCAACAATCATTTCAACTTCTGCACAGCCATTCACTCATCCATTAAGTTACTAATTCATATAAACTGCGATTAGTTTCACCGACTATGGATACCTTTATAGCACTGTGGAAATTATTATTTTAAAAAGACTGAATCTGCCTCACAAAGCATTTAAACATAACTCTGTCTGGAACATGATGTTTAATTCACCATGATTTCTTTAGGCACCAAAAAATTAGAAGCGCTCAGATTCAGTTGGTTAGGTTTCCTGAGTAGTAGCAGAGGAAAAAAATAGCACAACAAAAAGATGCAACTTTCCACATCTTCAGCAAGCAGAACTACCCTCTGCTGCAATTCCTGCCTGTTCATTCATTCACACAGTGTATTTTGTCTTCCAGAGGTTCTTCAAATGGAGGAAGCATGCCAAACTATTTTTGTACAGTGTTACAAAACTGCAAGGACTTATTGAGGTTCAGCCTAGGCTTTTGAATCACATGTGTTCAAAAGATACTGAAGTGACAAAGCTACTTGAGCTTCTGCTTGCTTTTGTTCGATTTAGAGATGCTTGCATAAATAGGCACCTTTATTTGGGGTAGCCACTACAGTTAAAGTTGCAGCTGTGTTCATATGTAATATAAAAACTGAAATCCCAAGATAGATATTTTTGTTGAAGACTTGGAACCATCAGGTAAGTAGTCTCAACAGACAGCCTCCCCTCTCGAAAAGCCTTTTAGAAACTGAAAGCTGAAGGATTTTTATTCCGATTTAGGAACACCAGGAATTACAAATGTAGCTGCCACTATAAAGAAAGGAAATCAAAGACTACTTTGCCTCCACTCTTGCAGGGAGAGTCCAAGCCCTTTTTCCTCTTCTATTTTCGTTGCCTTAGTATTACTGCTGAAGCAACTCCTCAAAGCCCAGGTTATTGGTACCTGACCCACAGCAACACAGTGACCAAACTCAGAACTCTTCAGAGCTGTCAAACTATAGATACAGGCTGCTGGTGAGCAGCCAGTGCACTGGACACGGTAAGAAAGGAAGAGTGCTACCAGAGTATCTCCAGGATGCATGGCATGGCATTAAGAGTAAAGCTACGAGCAAGACTGCATCTCTGGAGGACTCTGGCCCCCCAGCCTTTTTTTTTTTTAAGCTACTCTTGTAAAGGAAAAAACCCCGTAACTTTTCATTTCAATATTCTCACACTTCTGTAGTTTAAAAAATGAGCTGTCATTATAGAGCTGCACAGGGAACAGAAGGCACTGATGGATGCCCACAGCACTACTACATGTTCTTAATTTTCACATCACTTTCCAGACATGATCCAATTTATTCTCCTAGCAGTGTTGTGACTACTTAACCATTTTACAATTTCAGATCCCACCAGATTTTAAAACCACTCATTACAAAATTACAATTATGATTAAAGAAGAAGAATCACTTAATATTGCTATGCTAAACTTCCATTATTAAAAATAACTTGGACAAGGGACTGGCAAGACATTGGTTTAAGTGGCAGCTTTCACACAGCATTTGGTAATTTTACTTAAATACCAGTTTGGCAGCTGTAGGAAAAAATGGGGTGGGGAACACAAGATCTCCCCAAATCCCACTGCAGCATTTAATAATGGAAAAGAGCAATTTAAGTATTCGGCTCCCTCTAGTGTTGATCAGAGCAACTGAAAATGTTAATAAAAAATGGAGTGCATCCCCAAATCTAACACGATTCAGCTACTAGATCTAATTTACACTGTCCAGGAGGAGATGTTTAATGGTGTTTTTGATAATCCTGTGCTTCTTGAAGGAAGGTGATTCCACCTATGCAGGCAGCATACGCACACCCAAGCTTATGCTATGTAGACTAGACTAACGTGGAGTACAAGCCAGAAAGCCTCAGGCTTGCACTTGTTTATTCAAACATCCTTAAAAAGAAGCTATTTACTGTAATCATCCTAGCAAAAGTAGTACAAAGATTGCCTCCTTGACTCGTCATTATTGTACCACAACAACCAGAATAAATTTCATATTCAACTTTTTAATTATGTGCAAACAGGGTACTATGCACGTTCAATTTTTTCAACTTCTGCACGTGCACGTTCACATTCAGCAGATTGGCAAGAACAGTACACTTCAATGCTCTGGCAGATGCCACTGTTGCCTTTGACATTCAAAGCGCACATTTTCCACAAAAAGGCTGTAAATCATTGTAATTACAGGGACCATGAAAGTCTGGAGGACAAAAGTTCACTCTTCCTTTCCTAGATACCTACTCAAACAGGTACTGAACATACTTTTAAGTCTGAACATCTATGCATAACTGTTTTCTCAAAACCTCTGTGAATCTGAATTTTAAGCAATCACGGAGTGTCTTTTGTTATTGTAAGCATTTCTAAGACTATTGCTAATCTAGGAACACAATGATTTCTCCCTATTCTACAGACCCATGACTTTCTGAAATTTTTTAGTTTGCCAAATATGGAGGAAAAGGGAACTCTGGCAATGCAATTAATCTGTGGCAGTAGGTTCATGAAATTCTCAGGACACACTTGTGTTTCTGTACTTTTTCAAAATCTGTATTTGAATTTGCACAAAATTCAGTCATTTAATATGCATTTCAACAGTTCACACTGATTTTTTTTTGTCCTCCCTTTCCAGTATTCTTTTATTTTTTTAAAAAGGAGCATCAATCAAGAGTGGGGCTTGACATACAGAGCCAAATATAAGGCTGTATTTTTTTCTAAAATCACATGATATAATGGTCTTGAGGCCCCTTGGAGCATGGAGCACAACTGTAGCTCATTCAAGGTTTTTTTTGGGGCAGGAGGTTAAGATCTGCAAGGACAGGTTACAATTTTAAGAAATGTTTCCTGCAAATTTTTTTTTTTTTTGAAAATTTTAAAGACTTCCAAGAAACCAAAGCAAGAACTATGCAAAACATCAAGTTACTAAACTGGTTTATCACTTAACATATTTCCATTAAAAATACGGTGGCAAGAATTGCTAAGTAAATATACAGCCACATTCAAACCTATAGTTGGTACCAATGATTAGCTCTAACTATGCATGCCATCCCCTCCCCAAGCTAAAGAAAATCATATGATAACATCAGGCCATGTAGTACTGAACTACGGGATGTAAGCTCCCTAGTATGAAAACATCAACCTAAAGATTTTATTACACAACTATATATTTTCTTAATAGGATGTCTGCCTGTTATACAGATGGAAAGCACAGAATACACAGAATAAGCAACCATTAAATAATTTTTTAGCCTCACTATTCAACGCATGACTCCACACATAATGAGCGTACATCACAAAAACATTTCTGAGAATTTTCAGCTTCTAAAAGAATTTCACTGTTTTTCATCCATAAGACACTTTAGTATGAAGTTAATTATATATTGAAATCTCAGATAATTAAATCTTATTAACAAAACTAATTATATTATAACTTGAAATCTCTGCTAAGTAATGGGAATTGATACTCCTGTACACACAGAGGGAACTGATACTAAATAGCATAAAAATGCATCCTCTTTTGGTTGTACTTTTGGGCATGCACCTAGCATTACTTTTCTCACAGCATTATTAATTATTGACTTCAGTAGTGGATGAGCGCTCTCAACATTTCCACAAGCAGGTCCACAGTATCTCAAACTGGAATCCAAGAAAACAAGAAATGTCAATTAGCAACCACTTCTGAAAAGTCTGGTGACAGTGAGTTTCTTAGAATCACAAAGTCAGTGGTGGAGATTCAACCTACATTCCAGGGTAACTACACTGATTTTATCTGAGCAGTACTCTACTCCTTTTCATATCATAAAACCTCCAGTCCTGGCAGCAAACAAGACCGAGATCTGTGGCAGCCTTCTACTACCCGCTTCGACTTACTTGGGAGGAAAACCAGAAGTCTAATCGTGGAAAGAGAATGGAATGCCTACACATACCACAACTGAAATAAAGCTTCTGAGGTGGCAGGCAGCAGCACTTGCAGATAGATCCAACATACCTTCTATTCTCCAGGGTTGGACTATGTATATGAATGTATTTCACTGGAACAAAGTAAAGGAAATCTCCTTTGACACCAAATCAACTCCACCTTTTACATTCCTTCTACCCCAAGCCACGATAAGGAGCATTCTGGGCAGAAATGGAAAAGCTGATGAAAATACATTTTTCTCCAACCATGGCCAGAGAAACTACTCATCTGTTCTGGCTAAAATTAAAATGAGACAAGCACCTAGCATGGATGTTTTTTTTCAGTCTGGCTAAACTATAAGCAGCTTAGACTACGGCCTCACAACAGAAAGCATCAAGTAACTTAAATCCCTTTTAGTATTTAACAGAAAAAAACCCTACCTCTAAGTAAAAGATTCAAGTTTAAAGGTGATAATTAGAACTTCCAGATATCAAGACCATACAAATAAGTACATCACACACTTCTCCACTTTCCAAAGATTAAATAATAACAAAAGTTTTTAAAAAAATTGCACTTGTTGCAGCAGAAACAGCAACACATGCCAGAAATCCTAAATGCTTCTGAATGTAAACAAGTTCAGAACCATGAGTGTACTTTATATGAACTAGTGAAACACACAGAAGGATGGTGTTTCCCTAAGGTCCCCAAAGCTGTGCCAGCCCACATCATGCATCTACACTTAATCTAAAAACTGCATCTATGTCTTGGCTTCAGGAACAACTGGGCTCAACGGCAAGTATGAGCCAGTCAACACTTTTGAACTCTAGGCTGCATAGCAGAAGTGGGCATCACAAGCTTGCCTCAGCTTGATGAACTGGATGCTGATATCCACAGCCTGTAGAGATTGTGCAGAACGTCAGGTTACAGTAGCCACCACTATCAGGGATACAAGAGATGATGAGCTAGACCTGGTAGAAGTCAATCCCATCAGAAAAGCAGAACAGGAGAAAGGGACACCCTTGCCCAACAAGTACCTAAAATGCAGAATACTTGGGAAGCAACTTTATGATCTAGAAGAATAATTAGAGCCTGAGGACAAGATTTCAATTGTTTAATTTCTGGGTGTCTGAAGTCTTCTAGGACTAAACCAGCCAGACAAGTCTCCCTTCAGGGTAAGGAAAGGGAATACCACTTCTGGAGGGCAATTTGTTTTGCTTATCTACAGATGAATAATTTTCTGAAGTTCTTTAACTCTTCCTTGAATATAAAACAGTCTAGGATGATTAGTTTTTTGGTTTTGACACCTAACCTTTAGGCAGTGGAGTTAGGATAGATTACTCTCTCACCAAAGAATTACTTACACAAAACAAAATGGCTAAATTAATCTGAAGAACATTTAGAGTGGCTGTGGAACAAGCCATTTTTTTAATGTTGAATTGCTTGCCAAGTCCAAGGAGGACCAATGAGGTAAAAGAGAAATTATTTTGACAAGCTATCCCGAACACTGCTTAAATATCCTAAGACTCATTCAACATCTTTATACAAAAAGATCCACAGGACGGTTAATGGACCATCAAGTGGGTAATAAAAGCACACTGAAACACGAAAACAGAAGAAAAAGATGAACAGGTTGGGTTGCTGTATGACATATTTTAAGTTTTACCCTCACATTACCACTGATCCATTAAAATAGCTTTCTTTCATGTTGTGTTCCTTCTCACATTTTATAACATAACAGAATTTCATTGTCAGGCACACATAAGGAAACATGGAGGCCAATGCTTTGGCCCAAAGCACTAATTCCTTTTGAAGTCTGCTTTTCTTGCTTCTTAAAAAACACTCACAAAGAGAAAAAAATGGGAACATGATATTCAACGGAAACAGTATCTCAACTGGTTCAAAAATCTGCCAGCAGACTTGTAACTTTAAATCGTTAGGACAAATTGAACAAGCTTAGATGTTTCTTTCAGAACAACATAAAAACGAAGATGCTATTACTCCACTTCATTAAACAGATAACATATCTACTTAAGACAAACAGAAGTTTTATCTCCAAGTATTCAGTTACATGTCTTCACCATAAAAAGAAATCTATGATTTGCTTATAAAACTTTTTTATTTATTTAGGAAATGCTCATGAATGCTAAAGTTGAAGATACTGTATTAACATCACAAAGGTTATCAACTGTTTCCTGTTCTGTAATTTACACACTGAATTGACAACCTGGTTGAAATCTCTACTATTTATATTAAGAATATTACCTTGCGTGTAGGCAGCATCATCAGATCCCATACTCAATTTCCGTGCATCACTGATCCTATCCACATGTGCTAAAACAGGGTCAGTAAGATGCTGGATACCCTCTGGTTCAACATAGTGATCAGGAAGGTTTAGAAGGTTTGTAGGTTCAAAGGTTGGGGACACTACCCCTGGGGAAACTGCAGGGGGCTTATTTGGAGAAACTGTAATTTTAAAAGTATATTTTGTGTTAGGCTGCGTAACCACCACTCGAGGAGAGGTTGCAGTGGTGCTGTTGCCCACTGCTCGACTCTTGGGTGGATGGTGATGAATAAATGCAGGACCCATGCTTACTTGACCAGACATATTCCTAGAAGTGGTAGATACTCCAGGATTTGTCGATATGAAAAGCGTGGGCTGGTTCCGCACAACTTGATCATCTCCTGTTGTGGCATTTGCTGAAATGTAGACCTTAGGCTGACCGCGTGTGATCACTTCGTCAGTATTTGGAGGACTGGCCGATATGTAAACAGTGGGTTGACTTCTACTTAATGTCTGGCTGTTGAGGGAAGAGGGAGTAGTGGAGGTGCGAGGGCCAGTTGAACGCAACTTAGAAGAACTGTTTCTTTGTGGTGGTTCAAGTTTGATTTCAATTTGGTTTTTGCGAGGTCCTGTGGATATATTCTGAATGTTGTATTGGCTATGAGCAGAGGATTGTGAGCTACCAGATGAATGAATCATAGGTGCTTGTGGAGTAGTAGGAGAACTGATAGGCATATAGACATGAGAAGTCTGGTGGCCTTGCTGATTTGGCTGTGTTGAGTGTTGCGATGAGGTATGTGGCGTAGTACTGGATGTAGGAAGAGTAGTCCAGGGACTTGGCTGCGAAGGCTGGTAGACTTGCTGAGGGTGCATGGGATTAAACTGAGATGCCCAGCCTGGCTGCTGCTGTGTCTGTCGAGCGGTACCACTAGGAGCTGTGATGTAAGGCCTAATATAGATAGAATTTCCCTGTGGACTGTTAAGTACAGGAGGAGGTACACCATGTATGTGCAAAGACGTAGGGGTATTGCGACCAGGCTGAATATTTGGGGCTAAAGTTACCATAATGGGGTTGAATCTGGGTGTTTGTTGAGACAAATTAGATACTCCTTTGTTGCCTATGTGAAATCCAAGATGCTGCCCTGGATTAGAAGTACTAACTGCATTAGCCATCCCGAAGACATTAAATCCTTGTGGAACCTGTGCAGGTGCTGTCTGTGGTTCCTGCTGAAACAGTTCATTGTTGGACTGACTGGTTTGAAGGTGTCCATCACTAACACTGTGAGCTAGAGTCCTACTTCCATTCATTCTACTTCCTTCTCTTCCATGGTGATACACGTTCTGTGACTGCAAATCCAAATTAAGAGATGTCATGTGATTTCGTAGTCCAGGAATCCCTGAATCATCCGAAAAACCTAGGTCTCCTTCACCGTAGAGATACTTTGTGCTCTCCTGAGAGAGAACTGCACAACAGGCATCCAAGTTATTGTTATTCTATAAGAGACAGATGAAAGTTTGACATTACTGATAAAATACCATCACAATTAGACATATATATATATTCATCCAATTATCACTGAAAAATTAACAATGTAGCATCAAACAGAAAGCTTTAGGTGGTTGATTAGCATAGCTGCTATGCAGGCACAAGGGGCTTGCATGTGAAGCTTACTATTTTAAGAACAGCAACTCCGTCACTGGCACCATTAGCAGAGGTCCGCATTGCTGCTAAAGCAATGACAGGCAGATCTTGGACCTTGACAAGTTAACACCATACAGTATAATACACCCTGAATGAACGCTTTTGCTATTCCTTCTCAATTTCAGAACAATCTTCAGCAATGACCAAGTCTCTGGCTTGAGGGGGAAAATGACAGAAGGAACAGATTCACAGCACCTGCATATGACTGGTTAGTAACTTAAAAACAAAAAAAACAGAACACATGTTTATTTTAAATGTTTTCCCAAACACTTCAATACCAGTTATGCATTACCACCTGCTGAAAATGGAAACTTATGCAGAGAAGAAACATGCCAACCCAAGGAGTTGTACATGACTTCAGAAGAAAGGTAAAAATTCAGTTTATACAAATACAGCAGGATTACTTTTTTGCAATATGAAACCATTAATGGAAGTCCCAAGGGACATTTGTATTTTCATTTTAAACCACTGCTTAGAAAGCTTTTAAATACTTACATTTGTACGAAGTTACTTTATAAAACCTGTAATAGGATAACTTAGAACAAAAACCACAGCCTAGCTGATTTGCTTTTTAAGAACATTTTGGAAGCAAACTGCTAACCCCTCTTCTCTTTTTCCACATTTAGTAATACTGTACTTCGATCTTCCCAATTTAGTTTCCTACGTAAGGATTTTTAGAAAAGAGTGAACATGCATCAGTGGCATAATTTCTTAATATTGTGCTCTGTCCACTTCACTTTTCTTACAGAACTCCCTGCCCCCCTTCCCCTCCCACCCAAGAAATAAAGGTTAATACTTTCAGCCAGAAGAGCACTGCTTGAGGCCCAGGTGTTACTAAAACTAAATAGGTGTCAAATTCATCCAGCACCCAGAAATAGTTACTAGGAAGAATGCATATGATCAAGGAAAAAAATTGCATGTGCCAAGCAGTAACATTATCAGTTAGTTAAAGAATAACACAAGCAAGACAAATTGATCTGTGCTACATGCTTTGTATCAAGTTACTTTTGTTAAACTAGCAGACGGTAATTCTCAACCTTCCATCAGGGTGAGAGGTCAGAGAGGGTTGTGCAGACATAGCAAGACTGTTGTTACCTTACAGATTTAAAATAAAGAAAAAGACCAACATAATGGAAGTGGGAGAGGGACAAGGCTAAACTCCACCCACAAAACCATGTGTTCATACAGACCAGATGCAGTTCTGAATTCTTAAAAAAAACCCCAACCACCCACAAAAAAAACCCACACCGATAAAACCTTTTCACAATACCAGGATTCCCTAAAGACTACCTAACTATCCAGCTGTCCATAAGGATTGTTGCAGAAAAGTCTTGAGAGATATGAAAATGGGTCAAATTGATGGTATTCACATTGGCTCTAGTTTGGAACAAGCACCAGAGGACAAAGTAATTGAAGTTAGTAGTGAAGAAAGGAGTCACACACGGACAGAACAGTGGGTAAGAAAAGAGAAGAACAATAGCCTTGTATTTGTTGCAAAGGAGAAAAAGGAGCCAGAAAAGGGAAAAAGATAGGATGCCACAGAAAAACAAGCTAGAAAGATCTTAAATGCAGATTTTGCATGAACGTAAGTGAATTAAAATTATTAACAGAAAGGCCAAAAATACCAAACCAAAAAGGAACAGGCCAAGCTTGCAAGGCCCTTACATTCAGCTTGAATGCATTTCTTTGGACAATTTTTTTTTCTGTTTTAGGACTGCATCCAATCAATTCCAAAATTTCAGTGTCGTCAATGAGCAAATTGGAGAACTCAAAGGGGAAACAGGGGCACATGGAACCCCTGGCATCTTCTGGCTGGCAGAGGCAGAGTTTCAACCGCTTCTAGCTCTTTATAGATCAGAGAACCGGTTGATGGCAGAATTGAGCATATTCCAGCAAAACAATACCCCTCATCTTAGCTCTGCCCATGTCCCAATTGAGTTTAAAATGTTGGCACCCTGAAAGAGAAAGAAAAAAAAAGAAAGAATAAGAATGTTGGAGGGAAACGATGAAGCAAGGAGAGGACGTAGACTTAAGGAGCAAGTAGTTATAGAATGCTCCAGACATAAAAAAAAAAGAACAAAAGCGGACAATGTCCACAGACTGGGGATGCTGCAGTGACTCCTTTAAATAAGGAGAAGGGGAGAGCTGAATGCAGGAGACTTGTTGGGAAGAATGGAGGGATGCAAAACTTTTCAGGAACATTCAGTGCTGTCAGCCCAAGAAAGCAATACAACTTTTTACTCCCTAGATTCCACAGGTTTAAGTTTCATCCTATTAGATTTTTGGTGGTCCTCTGTTTTTAGTATATTAGATATTGTTTAGATATTTCAACCATGGACTATTTACCTGAAGACATTTGCATACTCTGTTTATCCTTCAGTTTTTCATTATAAGCACATAATGCTATAAACTTTCCTTTAAAAACCAGCTGAAAGTGTTTGCCTAAAAAAATTCAAAGAACAGGACTGAAGCATCTGTGTAATTTTCCTGTACAACTCACAGTGATCTGAAGAAACTTCTCTTGTTACACAAGCCTCTTGTCTATATCATTATAAACTGCATAACTGCTTAAACTTCCAGGTTCTCTCCTGGGATATCTTCCTGGTTTAAAAACAACTTCACCCTGACACATGATGCTTGCACATTAGGTATTGCGGGGGCAAGGCAAACGCACCATTTCTTATACCCGATAACGTCCTTAAGTACTTCTCTGTGACCTAAACCATAGTTACTGCCTTTACTGGAAACTCCTTCCACTATGCTCAACGACAAGAAGGCAGAACTCAGGATTCAGACACTGTTCCGGCGGTATTGCCAAGACATGCAAAAGTACTCTCAAATTCTGCTTTCTAATCTTTACCACCAGTCCAAGTACAAAATCTGTTGGAAACAAATCGTATTAGGCTTAATTTTTAATTAAAAAAAACCCCAACCAACCAAAAAACCCCACAACAAACTCCNCCCATGTCAGATGAGTAGCACAGCTAAAAGCTAACTGATTCAGAGAAACCTGAGCTCATGGAATTTCAAAGAACCACCAACATGATGGGATTTTCTTGATGAGTCTCAGCAGCTCTCAGTTAATAACAAAAAGGTAGCTTTCTAGTGTAACAACATTGCACATATGGCACATTATTTACCCTACAGAATTTTTGAAAAATCCTCTTATAAAAGCTGACTTAAAACACTCCTTCGGAATCTAAACCCTTCTCCCATATCTCTGTCAAGTACAGTATCTTTTCTTCACAGTTATAAGGCTCCTTTTTATAAAAGTAATAATCAACTGTACTCGATGTTATGAAGACAGCTGAGTCTCTCAAGAGCCAAACAGTAGCTTTTAAATTTATCAACAATTCCATTCAAAAGGTGATTACTGATGTGTTCACTCTGCCAAGTCCATTGACCTTGCTCAACAAGCAGTTCTCCTGTTTGAAGAACAACACTGTACTTGTAATATAAAGAATTAGATTAGTCCTACACACAAGTAATATAAAAATGGTGGTGTACAATCCTGAGAACAAATACAGACGATTTATAGTCTGGTTCAATTTCCTCTTCAACTAAATAATTAGAGAGAAAGAGTTGGGGAAAGCTTGGAACCTCACAAGCCCTGAGCAGAATTTTGTCCTCTTGCAAATCAAAACCAATCCTCTCAAAGAATTGCACTTTTCACAGCTTCTTACTCTAGTTTGAAAGGAGAGTCTTGATGAAGTCTTGGAAATATGAACATTAAATTGGCACAGTCACACTTCTACTCCCAAGAGTACAAACACTATGTTTGGATGCATGTGTGTGTGACTACATATACATATGTAAGTATACATATATATGTATTTTATAAATAAAAATACATATAAAAAGCAAGACAAACAATTATCATATAAAGAATGTTGAATCATAACCACAGATGTCCTAGCCACAGTCCAGAGACAGCTAGCTTCTGGGAACTCATGACTGATCTTTTTTCCAAAAAAGTTGTATATACTGACAATCAGTATGAATATTCAGACAATCCTATTATCATCCAGAGTACTCAAAGGCTGAATACCTTAGATAATGAAAAAAATCCAATCAGTATGGATGCTTTGGGATCACTGGAAAATGCAAAGCAAACATGTTTAAGCAACATAGTTAAGTAAGTCTATCAGCGTTTGTTAACTCCAGGCATTCAGGTGTCCCTATGCCAGGCTTTGGATGGGCATATTAATTTATCTGCTGAAGTAACTAACACAATGTTGCAGAGCAGAAGTTGATATAAAATATGGGCATGTAAGTTACTCTGATATTGGCAGTACAGAAAACAGATAACTGAAGATACAAGTTGATGATACGGCAGTCCATAGCCTTAGCACTAACTGCGGTACCAGGCAAAAATGCTTTGTTACTTGCAAGCTCAACAGAAATCCATAGATTAGCAGCACGGACTCCAAAGCTACAACAAAACAAATGAAGCCCATCTGTCAGCCAAATCCCTGAGAAGCACTGGGCAGAAGTACACCAGTGTGTCACACCCACTCAGGTCCAACACGGTGAATGCTCGGCTACAACCACCTGATTCAAGCTGCCTCAGAGAACTTGGGTGCACCCACATTACACTCCTGGGCTCCCTGCTGCAGAAGGTATATGAGTCCATCAACAGCGGCTCTGCAGCCCAAGGCAGCTGGGAGTGGAAAGCAGTGGGGTCAACCTGCATGCAGGCAATGGCCTGCTAATTATCTCGAAGCATGATGGAGAGCAGGTAGCAAAGTTGCTTCTGGACCTGCCCTGACCCTCAAAGCAATTGAAAAAAAAAAAAAAAAAAATAAAGACTC
>VZSZ01005799.1:882033-930802 GCA_013398815.1 Ibidorhyncha struthersii
AGCTGCATTTTTGTAGCACTGCCTTAAGTTGTCCCTGCTGGACTCAAGTTGGCTTTGCATCCCTCCTTTTACCACAGTTAGTTTTGGCTCTTGAGATGGCCAACAGGCACAAGCATACTGATTGGCAAGACTGTAGTCTCCATGCACGCACTGATTTCCAAGCTGGTTTGCTCTGGGCCACCCCTGATTAGACATGGAAAAATAGAGGCCAATTTAACACTTCGCTTGCTGTGCAACGCAAAGAATTTGGCTGTGTACATTTGTCTCACTCCAAAGGAAAACAGAAAGAAAAAAATCTGCTTTCAAAGGAGACATCCACACATATCGCTTAAAATAAGCAACAGTGCTTACTTGTACAGTCATTAACAGAACACTGACCTGTAACATGCATCTGGATACAACACCTTCAGGTACCTCAGGAAACTTCTGTCGCAGGTCATGTAAAACCTGAATATCAATTTGCTGGCTTCCTTGGGCCATTCGTATGTTGCCTGGTCAGGATTGCTTTTCAACAGGCAGTTTTAGGCCTTAGTAAAGGGAGTACTCATCTCTTCTGTCCCAGCATTTTCTGGAAGAGGAAGAAAAACCTTAAGACACTGAAAGCAGGCACTTTTGATGCGAAAAAAACCCAACCCCAAAACCAACCCCAAAACACAGACCCCCCCCCCCAAGCCCTTTCCAATTATGAAATATAAGCCTGTATTTTATGTCAGTATTTTCCCATGCAACATCTCTGGCTAATTGTCCTTCACAGACTCATAACCTTGAAAATTACCCATTTATAAACACATCCCCTAATCAATTTCCTTCTGTCTTGGTTTCTATATTGACATTATAAAATATATTAAGAATAAAAAAAATTTGATTTATCAAAGTATTAAAAGTCATGGTTTAAAGAACAACATTTTTTACTTATTTAAAACACAAGTAAACATGAAGAACTCCACACCAAAAATAGGAAGATCATGTTCATTGAGCTTTTGAGTGTACTTACACTGTTACATTTACCATCACTGTTATTGTTTACTATCAGGATATTGTGGCTAGAAAGTCAGTGTTTCTAAGTTTCAGGATTTACTAGCAATTGCCTACTTGTTTTTCACCCAACACTTAAATATTCTGACATTATGACTAGAAGGAGATAACGCTATTACAACTCAGGTTTCTTCAACTAATTCTGTTTCACCTTTGAAGGAAATTATGAAGAGTTATGAGTAAGATTATACCACAATCACCCAATCAACACATTTATACAAGTTATCTGTCTTGGCCCTATGATATCCATAGGCTTTTACCACGAAGAATTTCTACCAATTAAGTTTGGAAGAATGCATCTATAATGTATTACACAATGGAATGGTATCTTTTTCATATAAACTAATATTACAAATAAATGTGACCATATGGTTTATAAAAAACCCCCAAACTAGTCAAGTCCAACATTCATTTACCTCTTAAGTTAGCAAATCTTACTCAAACATCTCTATCAATTTACTCACTTTCTCCTCCCCTTCTCTACCTGCTTTTCTTTTCTTTTTTATTTCCTCATATTTAACTTGCACTATTACCCCATGTGCTGACTCAAGACAACGTGCAGCAGTGAGCTGCCTCCAGTACCACAAGGCACCTGTACCTGCTAGTCCCTGAATCCTGTCAGCCTGAGTTTCTTCCCCAACAATCCCACTGGCACACTCACTTTGTAAGCAAGCCTACGTATTTGCGTTTCTGTACTTCTGTGCAATAAAAGGCGACTAGTGGCAAGTTAATTGGGGTGCATTAATCATAATTTTCTAGTGCTTTAACACCACTTGTGATTCAAATGTAACTTAGTGCAATGCAATGTTACAACTTCTCTTGGGACTGAAGAGATGGAGAAAAACCTGCAAAGAACTGATGGGAAAGCACAAAGCACATAATTTTCAGCAGGGATGACAAGACCGACGTAATACTATTCCAGGACCACTGAACCACTACATTACGTATAGATGGAAACTCCATCTATACACACTACACATGGGAAAAAACAACTTATTAGCTAATAAAATAGTGAAGACAAAGTCACAAGAATATTCCAGTAAACACCTGCTAATTATTTTAGTCCCATAAATCCCGTCTTCTCTGATATAATCACAACACCTACTTAAACACACAAGAACATAAATTTTTCTTAGAATACTCAGAGATGTTTTAATAAAACACAGATCACAATCCTACCCACAGTTTTTAGTGTACATAACACCATGATATTCCACTATTGAAAACAGTACCGCAATTTCCAAAAAACCTTAATGTATGACAAGTACAAGCCAAGACTGCTAGAGATGAAAACTCAGGTTATGGGATTCCTTCCCAGAATATGCATTCTGTTTATGCAAGCTCAGCTTCCCTTAGAATCATAGAATTGTTGAGGTTGGAAGGGACCATTAAGATCATCAAGTCCAACCATTATCCTAACCTGACAAAACGACTTCTAAACCATATCCCCAAGTACCACGTCTACCCTTTTTCAAACAGCTCCAGGGATGGCGAATCCACCACCTCCCTGGGCAGCCTATTCCAATGCTGGATAACCCTTTCAGTGAATTTTTTTTTCCCAATATCCAATCTAAACCTCGCCTGGCTCAACTAGAACCCATTTCCTCTCATCCTATCACTTGTCACTAGGGAGCAGAGGTCAGACCCCATCTCTCTACAACCTCCTTTCAGGTAGTTGTAGAGAGTGATAAGGTCTCCCCTCAGCCTTCTCTTCTCCAGGCTAAACAGCCCCAGTTCCCTCAGTCGTTCCTCATAAGACTTGTCCCCCAGACCTCTCACCAGCTTTGTTGCCCTTCTCTGGACACAGTCCAGCACCTCAATGTCTTTCTTGTAGTGAGGGGCCCAAAACTGAACACAGTACTCGAGGTGGGGTCTCACCAGTGCCGAGTACAGGGGGAACTGTCCATTTTATTAACAGAGCCAGAGCAGTCCAACTCTTCAGGAGCTAGGAAGTCTGGTTCCCTTCAGACCTGTATAATTAGAAAACGCAACCCCCAAACTATCTGTGATAAAGTATGAAGATCTGTGAAAACAGCGGGCAAGACAGGATTTTGTGAGAGTCCTACACAAGTAAATTAAAAGTAGTCAGCATACATTTAACACTAACAGTTACAATATGATTACAGTTTAATTAGACACACACCTATACTAATCCTGCACAAATTTATTCTGCATATACTGGGAGTGCTATCTCAAAGGGGTAGAGAAATGTTGAAGACAACTGCTACCTAAGGTGCTCTGCGGCAACTGCTATCAGTACCCAAGATCAGTAATTTAAAAGTAGCACGGATACGCCTAAACAAGCTGTGGTCATACTTCAGACTGAAGTTTAGACACACCTAAAAGGCCTCAGAAACTGAAACACTGCACAAACAGAGGATCAAAATATTTTGTTTTGAACAACTCCAGCTATACATGTGAAAAACAACCATGCTCAAAAGCCAACCAGAGCAGCAAATTATAGCTTACGCAATGGAGAAAAATCACCCTAGCCAGAAAGAAACACAAGTGAATACCTCTTCTGAAGCAAAAAGCAGTAATTTATTTTCTACCAGAAAGAGTATCAGGCTTTTACTCTGTTATAGAGAAAAGCTACATGAAACATAACATCAACATGGTTAACATAAAGGATAAGAATTGCAAAAGATAAAATGAAGTCATGAGATAGCCTTTAAATCCAAACTCAAGTACTATAGAGTTCCTTTCCCCTCCCACTTCACATGCATCGGCTAGCACAATGCTCAGTATGTACATATATTGTTAGAATAATGCTAAAGCTTGTTTACATTTACTCAGGTTTCAAGCAAGCAATTAATAAAGGTTTGGGAACAAAGAATATTTGGGAACAAAGAATCCCTGAAGTCTTGGAGCAAACAGCTGTTCACTACGGCAGACCCGAAGGAACAGCTGACCATCCAGGCAGAGAGCAGAAGCTCCAGCCAGACCAGAGAGCAGGCCCTCGAGTGGGTGGCTGCACATGCTCCCCTGAAAGCACCTTGAGCAGCTACCTGCCCTTGGCTTGGATTAACTGTGACTAGAGATCCTGATTCCAATTGTTTAAAATACATGCCCTCAGACAGAAAACGTGAGCTGGGCTGACACTGTTCTGAAATCTTACATCCCTGAACTCTGAAAAAGTCAACTCCATGGCAGTGGTAACACAATTTCAAAAATGAATGAATCCATGCCTCACTAAAAACACCCCCCTCTTATTTCTTCAATGGTTTAGAATGCTAGGCAAATCTGATCAGTGACAAAACACTACTGATCTTACACTTTCTTTTAAGCAACTATTAAGAAAAATACCGTTCAGCAGAGAAAAAACCCAAACAAATAAAGCAATTAAATAATTCAATTGTTTATCAAGGGTACCTGTACTGCAATGCTTCTCTAAAATTCAAAGCTGGCAAGATCACAGCAAGTCCAGAAACATACAGGATTCTATTAACAAGGAGGAAACTGTTTTACTTTAGTTCAGTACCAAATGCCATTTTTCCACTCCTCTTATACCAAGTAGCTCATTAAATTTATTGCTAAATGAACAGTTAACCCTCCCCAATCCTCTTAAGACCTCTTAGTTTTTTCCAATTTCTCTAACCTACATTAAAGTAACCCATACCATACCACACGATATCATTATCAGAACAGTACATTCTATACTCTCCATCACAAATTCCCTGTACAGAACTAAAAAGTTAGTATTTACTCTTCATATAAATTTCCATTTTTGTCTGATGCAAAACAGCACCTTGACAGCACTCTTACAGCAAAAACTGCATGGGAAAAGATTCATTTAATGAAAAACACAGACTAGATTAAAAAACATAATTTAAAACATCTTAAACCAGAAGAACGTTTCACATCGTCACCCCAGTGCTTAATTTCAATAAAATATTTTGTATTCTAGCTCATTTTTCAGTCTGTAGTCTTGATAAAACACAAAATGACCACAATTTCCATTTATTATTTTAATGCTTTGATGCTGGTTTGGAGTAATTACCTTAAAATTCAAAGCAGCGCTGCAGAGAAGCTTTTCTGCATGAGGCATAAAATGACTTATGTTTGCAAAACCTAATTATTTGTGGTAGCATGCAATACTTGGAAGACTGCTTGTTTTTATTTTGCTGCTGTACTTTTAAGTTTCAGTGGCTTAGCATCAAGAAGGTGCATGTAGTTAGTGCAGGAAGGACTAGAATTAACATCTACTCTATAATTTTACTAAAGTTACTAACAAACTTTTGTACGTGTGCATCAAATGTGTCAACATGGTGGAACATGATTATATGTACTGTAGTACGGGAAAAAATAAACGCAATAGGCTCTGTTCCCACTGTCTTCATTCACAGAGAATATACTCAAAGTCCTGTAAGCAGTATACCCACCACATTCACAAAAAATAAGGTTTTTCTTCAGTTTTCATTGTAATAGGTAACTAGTATGGCTTTGCTGACAATATAGCATATGAAAAACGCACTTATGTCATATGAATAATAAGGTCTCACTCCAATCATCACCTAAAAAAGAAAAAGCTACTGCAGAGCTCAAAGATATTTAAAGATTATGAATAAACTCAAATAAACCCTAAGGAAGTCTGAAGTGGCAGGCCAGGAGGCCTCATGAGGCCTCTCTAGTACAGACAGATAAAGTTTTTTCCCCAATTCTCGACATTGCAAAGGACCTACAAAAAGGACTCAGCATCCATCTTGCCAGAGGAAAGCTTAAAGGAATTGAAAGTTATCTTGACAGATGCATGCCTAAGGAACAGAAACGTAGCGCTGTTGTCGGCCACAGAACTCAGAATCTGGTAGCAGGACATCCAGAATATTGTTAGAAAGTTATATATACCAGTGGAAAATAAAAGGCATTAACTCAAGAGTGAACAGCCAAGACTGAGTGAATAGACTGTAGAAAAAAAGGGTACCAACAGGAGGTAAGGGAAACTGCTGACAGCAACATTTTGGCTTCATTCAGAGGCTCAGGCATAAAATAAGGGCAATACAGCATTACAGAAGTAAGCTGAAAAATCTATTCAAGAAATTAATTATCAGCAGAAACGAAATCCAGCAACAGTGACTCAGAGAAAGAACTCTTCCTAAAACCATTACAAGCAGTTTACTTACAAAGGAAAACTTTATATTGTACTGCACTCCAGTATTTAAAAGTTATTTTTGTAGTAACGTCCATTTACTAATCCTTTTACGTACTGCTTTTAGCTATTTCAAAAAACCCTTCAGTGTGACTTTATACCGTTCAAGACAGACATGCACAACAAAGATCCTAGTACTCACTTGAGCCAGAAATACCAAGTAACTGGAAGAATTAATTAGCTGTGTTCTTTTAAAGACTACTGGCAAGATCCCCAGATAAAACGCCTGGCAATAGTAACATGACGGGGCTCCTGTTGAAGCCTTATTCTGTGAAAACTATTGATACGAAAAGTAAACAATGCATCATCTTCCAAAGGCTACTCAGAATCATAAGTACAAGACACCAAATAAACTCCTTATCTTGTTTATTAAAAAACTCAAAGAAGACTTAATGTGAAATATGATTCAGATACCAAATACTAGGCTGTTGTAATGCCAGACCAATAGCTAGTTCAGAAACACATTTGTAAATCTCCTTTCTTCTGACAGAGCACAGGTTCAACAGATCAGAGACAATCCTTCAATACAAACCTTAAGCTTAATACCACATTGACTTTTCACAAAACACTTACAATGCAAGTGCTCTTACGAGTAAATTCTGCCAAAACTGATTTTATGAAATAATTATACCTAACAAAATCTAAACGAAGAAGCTGACAGTATAGAATGTTATCTGCACTTCTTGTTCATTACTAATTTTTTCTTACTGCAACTTCACATACAGTCCATGCCACAAGAAATATCAAAGCTAATTGGGCAAATATTAGCATAACTGCTGTACTGAACAATTTCAGTTGAACTTATGATGCACTCATAATAACTGAAAGTCCTATTTTTGGTCAGCTACCACTCTGGAAAACGCCTTTGTGAGTTCAAGAGAACAGCTTTTGGAAATACGTAAAACACTGCAACAGGAAACAGCATGCCCTTCCCCTTCCCCAAAATCAAATTAAATGAAACCTTTATATCTGCCTTTATACTTCAGCTGCATCTAATAAGTCAATTGCTTATGCTTTTCTGCAGTTTTATCTGATCACACCTGATCTGTGTTTTACTCACATGGCTAAAAATGCTATGAAAGTAATCCATCTAAAAGGGTACTTTAGAAACCTGGCTGTAAATATTTATTAAAAGGGTACTGTGAATGCAGAAACGAGGACATTTCCTTGTAGTATTAACGGTGCAGATTACAGATGTGCATGAAAAGACTGCTGTAATGACAGCAAATTAGATGCAACAAGTTGCAATGCAAGACCAGTAGAGGTTGCTGAAGTGCCTGCTGAGATAGCAGTCAAGGGATTTCCGGCATTTCTTTTGATGGATCCAGGAGGTGCAGAAAGACAGCAGAAACGGATAAGCAATTATATAGACAACTGGAAAAAACCTGAACACTACCAACCGAAAAAACCCAACCACCCAACCCCTCCACACTTATCTCAGGTTCCTGCAGCAGGACTAAATTGTTCCCCAATTCTCCCGATCTATTCACCTATCCACCGGGTAGCTCAAAAAAGAAACTCTCTTCTCCCCTCCCCGCTCCATGCTATCTTGAGCAGTATCTTCCCCCATATATTTAGCTACTTTTTTCCTGTTATCATATCTATAGACCTACCCAAGCACCAGGTCAACAAATATTAAAAAAACTTCCATAGACCCTGCTTTTCAGTCAGATCCTCAATTCTGGCATATCAGTCCAAGTCGCTATTCAACTGCAGGCCAGCCTTAGGTCACATTCCATCAACGATTTCCTTACACTGAACAGCTCAAATTCTAAAGTATGGCTGATACAGATATTGGTAGCATTTCTTTCAGCTTTCTTTCAGGAATATAACAATGTCTCTGGTCTACACTTAAGACTGGTAATCACATTATAAGCTTATGAATTTCTATCCAGAAAACACCCCTCCTAAGCAGGATCTCATTCCTCTGGCAGTAACAAGCATTGCAAGTTTATTACCAGTTTATACTTACTTGTTACGTGTCAACACTCTCCCTTAGAATCAGGTTAGAGGTATATTTTTGTATCTCTGTTGCTTGGAAAAAAAGTTAAAGAAATAATCAGAACATAAGTGCCATATTTTCCTCTTGCAACCTGCTTCTCCAACCTCTTACACACCGATTTCCACACCTGTTAATCCTTCCTCACCTATACCTGCAAGTGATAGAACCATAGAATGGTTTGGGTTGGAAGGGACCTTAAAGTTATCATCTAGTTCCAACCCCCCTGCCATGAGCAGGGACACCTTCCGCCAGACCAGGTTGCTCAAAGCCCCATCCAACCTGGCCTTGAACCCTTCCAGGGATGGGGCATCCACAACTTCTCTGGACAACCTGCTCCAGTGTCTCACCACCCTTACAAAAAGAATTTCTTCCTAATATCAAATCTAAATCTATCCTCCTCCAGTTTAAAACCGTTAAACCTCATCCTATCACTACACTCCCTGATAAAGAGTCCCTCCCCATCTTTCCTGTAGGACCCCTTTAGGTACTGGAATGCTGCTATAAGGTCTCCCTGAAGCCTTCTCTCCTCCAGGCTGAACAACCCCAACTCTCTCAGTCTGTCTTCATAGGAGAGGTGCTCCAGCCCTCCGATCATCTTTGTGGCACTCACCAGACTGGACTTGCTTCAACAGGTCTGTGTCCTTATGCTGGGGGCTCCAGAGCTGGATAGAATCACAGAATCATAGAATTGTTGAGGTTGGAAGGGACCATTAAGATCATCAAGTCCAACCATTATCCTAACCTGACAAAACGACTTCTAAACCATATCCCCAAGTACCACGTCTACCCTTTTTTCAAACAGCTCCAGGGATGGCGAATCCACCACCTCCCTGGGCAGCCTATTCCAATGCTGGATAACCCTTTCAGTGAATTTTTTTTTCCCCAATATCCAATCTAAACCTCGCCTGGCTCAACCAGAACCCATTTCCTCTCATCCTATCACTTGTCACTAGGGAGCAGAGGTCAGACCCCATCTCTCTACAACCTCCTTTCAGGTAGTTGTAGAGAGTGATAAGGTCTCCCCTCAGCCTCCTCTTCTCCAGGCTAAACAGCCCCAGTTCCCTCAGTCGTTCCTCATAAGACTTGTCCCCCAGACCCCTCACCAGCTTCGCTGCCCTTCTCTGGACATGCTCCAGCACCTCAATGTCTTTCTTGTAGTGAGGGGCCCAAAATTGAACACAGTAATCAAGGTTGGGTGTGTGTACACACACCAGTGCCAAGTACAGGGGGATGATCACTTCCTGAGTCCTGCTCACCACACTATTCCTGACATAGGCCAGGATGCCGTTGGCCTTCTTGGCCACCTGGGCACACTGCTGGCTCATATTCAGCCGGCTGCCCCCCCACACCCCCAGGTCCTTTCTCCACCGGCCAGCTTTCAAGCCACTCTGCCTCAAGCCTGTAGCGCTGCATGGGGTTGCTGTGACTCAAGTGCAGGACCCGGCACTTGGCCTTGTTGAACCTCATACCATTGGCCTTGGCCTGTCGATCCAGCCTGTCCAGATCCCTCTGTAGAGCCATTCTACCCTCAAGCAGATCAACACTCCCTCCTAACTTAGTGTCATCTGTGAACTTACTGAGGGTGCACTTGATCCCCTCGTCCAGGTCATTGATAAAGATGTTAAAGAGATGCAGTACTCCAGGAGGGGTCTCCTGAGTTAAATGTGAGACTAGAACCTCTCACTACATGTGCCTAGCAAATGGAAGAAAGAAAAAAAAATATAAAAAAAAAAGTATCAAGAGATACCACTGCACGTTAAGGCCAATTTTCCTTAAGGAAATAGGTTCCAGGGAGGACTGCACAGTTTTAACTATAAAACTTACAGCTTGCAGGCAGGAAAAAAGAAAAACCCAATAATAATAAACCCAAAATTGTATGATTCTCTGAGAAGCTACAATACAAAACACATTTAAACAGCAAGAAAAAGCAAGAAATAATGAAAGTTGTCCCTCCCCATCTAACCCCAATACACTTTTTCTGAATGCTTACATGGAGTCAAATATCAGGCGGTCTGAACACATTTTTTTTTCTTAATATTTAGAGTAATTTTGTAAGGGAGAAAATATAGAAACAAGAACATTCTACAATAGAATCCCATATTCTCTCTGCAAAAGACATTAAAAAGTGAAATGATAGAATATAAAAGCTTACACTAACATCACTAATGCTTTAAATGCATATCTTTAGAGAAAGTGTGAGCACTACATGATACAAACAGGATTATTAAATATTTCTAGCAGTTTAATTTCTCTAATACATCACTCAGCTTTTCCACAGCTATTTTGAACCATTTCAACAGTATCACTACTTAATAACCATCTCATCAAAACTGCAAGTTATCCTCCACTCACTACCATCCATCTCCTAATCAAAAAAAAACCCAAACAAACAAATTCAGGTCATTACAATTAGTTACTGGTCTTATTCTAAACCTACTAAGCAGCAATACTTCTATTTAACTATTTCCTAGATCTCTACTCTACACTGTTCTGAATCCAAACAAGAATGAGAGAGGATATAAACCTGATTTCATCACATGACCGTAAACCTGAAAAAATGAGAATTACGAAGAAACGTGATTAAGAGTTCTCTGCCAAACACGCTGCTGGATTGAATTAGACCAGAAGACTTCTATCAAATAATTAATGAGTAAGATCAGACGAAGATGGTAAACTCCACAGCAATTCAAAGAAATAACCTGTTCCTTTGGAAAATCAATTTTAAG
The DNA here is from genome assembly GCA_013398815.1 of Ibidorhyncha struthersii. Classification (NCBI taxonomy): domain Eukaryota; kingdom Metazoa; phylum Chordata; class Aves; order Charadriiformes; family Charadriidae; genus Ibidorhyncha; species Ibidorhyncha struthersii. The sequence goes on from VZSZ01005799.1 coordinate 892,943, forward strand.
TGACCATATCTGGAAGCGATTCATACCTTGAAGCAGGAGCTGATATTTTCTCTTCCTCCAAATTCATTACAAATATTCATTTCCAGAAAGAAACTTTCATTTAATACATTTCATGATATCTTTCTAACTCCTGGCCTGAATAACAATGTACTGTAATGGGTCCTACAGCAAAAGTATGCACATATAAAACATTTAAAGAGGTTTAATCTGTCAGCTATTTCCTTGGAAACTATGAGCACTTATACAATTTATTTTTCAAGGAAAATTAGTTAGTTGGGGTTGTACTTTCTTCATACTGCGCAAATAAAATAAGTTTTTTTTTCGGCTGGGTCACCCCCCCCCCCCAGTTATTTTAATTCTTTCTAGATCAGCCATGCTAACATGCATATTAAGGGATTCTATTCACGGATTTTACATAAGTTGGGTTTGGAGTTCACCCTGGTTTTGACCTGTATTCTCTGCACAGCATGTTAACGACAGAAATCTAGATCTGAAAGCTTTGAAATTTGAAAATGTAAATTCATTTCTACTGGAGATGAAGTAGAGGTGAGGAAAGAAAAGCATCTCTAAGACACCTGAGAAGGCATTTTGAACTCTTTCTACGCTTATTCTCAAGGGCAACCCAACCATTAAAAGCAATACTTCTCACATGCTCTCCTGTCCATACAGTTCTTCCAAAACCTCTAAAAGCTTTGCATCACAAGTCAGCCTTCTGGTTAAGAAGAGAACATACCAGTCATCCCCCCCCAGGAACCAAATTGATCTCATCAAGTTGAAATGAAAAGGGTCACAAAAAAAATCTAAGCATGCTATTTTTCTTAGTTTTTGTTGCCTGATAAATACAGTGAAAGTGCAATCAATTGGTCTCAAATAACCAATGATTTGTTAGATATTCACATGAATCTGAAAATAGGGGCTCTACCCATTAAGTTATACTAGGAATATATGTGAAGATAAAAATCAAGATGACTGAACGTCATGTGTATCTTAAATACAGTACTTGATGAAACTCAAACTTTTAAATCTCAGAATCTTATAAATTTATCTTGATGAAGGATTTTCTCCATCTCAGAAGCAACCATGTGTTTTGCATGTGTCTTGCAGCACCAGTTCCATGGCAACTGTAGGATACCACATAAAAATTAAATAGACAAAGTAAAAATTGCATTACATAACCCAGTCAGGGTATTTCTGATAATTATATTAATGAACTCCATAGTAACTCTAAATTCTGCCTGTATTAAGATTCCAGTCTTGGCATCCTTCATGTCAATTTTATTCAGGTAATCAATTCGCTCCACCTTTAAGCGAATTTATTCCCTTTGTTTCTATGTATCTACATAACTTGCTTCCATTTGTAAGCTTCCCAATGAATGAAAAGTCCGTTATCAATTCAGGGGAAGTTCAAGTAGCAAGTATTAACCTTCACATCCCCAACTGTGATTGTATCAGGTTTCTTCCACAGATTAACAATATTAGAAAGCTGTGAAGTCTATTTTTTTTTTTTTTTCTTCCTTCTGCACCCTCAAGTTTCTGCTACGGCTGCAACATAAATCTTTCATAAAGATAATGCTCTATGAACTCCCTGGAGTCTACTGTCAAATGTAGGTATTGCTATTTTGAAAGAGTACGTGTTATTTGTTGTGCAACTGTTCTGAGATGTGAAGGAAAAGAAAAAACTTAGACAAAAAATGTCAATCGAAGAAAGAGGCAGGAAAACACACAGCTATATGACCAGCCTTTATTTAAAAATAGTTTGAAAACAATGACATAATCTACACAGAAGCAATATGTGCTTAATTAACCTTGTTATTTTTCTCTTTTCAATTCACTTGACTAGCTTTCCTTTAAAATCTTGTTTTTATTGATGACTGACAAATAGAAAAAAATTCAAAGCCTTTCTAAAATGATGACTTTCTAAAAAAGTGATTATTTTAAACAACCAGTTTAAATCTAACGAGATGCTATAACCTCTTACAGGTTTTCTGATCACAGTGCACACTAAAGTAAGAACTTAAGAAATATCCCAGACTCAGACAAATGGTCATTTTAGCTCAGTATTTTCTGCAACAGGGGCAACAAAACGCAATATTCAGGAAGAACACATAAACCTGAACCTTTTTGTCATACATTCCTCTCATTCTCTTAGTATATACAACTATGTGATTAAGGAAATTAGAGAGCAGATCCCTGTCTACTCTTTACAGACCTGTTGACAATATGTTCAAATTCCTTTTCTTAACCTGCTGAAATCATCTGCCTCCACAATACTCCGTGGCGAAAGATTCCAGAAGTTTACAATGCTGTGCATTTAAAAGTAGTAATAATAATAAAAAAAAATCAACCAAATTCACACAAGTCTTCCTCAGACTCTTTCTAACCAGTTGTCCTATAAGCTGAGTGCTACATAGTTCTAAGGTTGCAGGATTTGGTGAGTAACAGTTCTGCATTCACCACCTTCATGAATTTGTAAGCTGCACTCAATAAATCCTGCTATAACATTCGCCTCTCCAAACTGTTAAGTCTTTTAAGCCCTTGAAAGGCAAGAGCTGTCATCTTAATGTAAAATAAATAAATAAAAATCTTCTCACTACCATCTGTAATTCCAATATATCCTCCCTGAAATACAGGGACTGTAGGTAGCACTCAGTACTTAAGAGGAGGGCTAAGCAGGGCTTCACACAGGAACAAAGAGACATTATTTCTCATGTCCTCAGTATCTTTCTGATGATGCCCAACACCTCTGCAGGCTCTTCTGGCTGCTGCTGAACATTGAGCCAATAGTTCCAGGTAACTGCCATGAATCCAGGATCTCTCCTCTGAATTGTAATGATATTTCCAAATACAGTACCTGTAAGCATCACCAGGCCTATCACACACTACAAGGGTGCATACTGGAACTTTAATCACCTATTCTTACCCTTCGATCCCACCTATGCTTTTTCTTCTCCATATTTAGTTTCCTAAACATCATTAGCTGTGAGAGTCTAAAACGTTTTCCAATGCTTTACTACCTCCTAGTTTGCTGAGTAGTAGACAGCTTGGTAAAAGCTGCAACAGAAAGAGTCATAGTCCACAAAGTCCTTAGTACCTCAAAGTCATAAAAGTGTTAAGCTTGTGATACAAAGCCTGTTGTACATGCTGGTTGTGACTACAGTAACAAGTAGGGTAACAAGCACCTGAAAGTGTTGGTTTGTTTATTTCTATTCCCCTGCTTTCATGAATTTTAATTACCACTCTACACAGAGAACAATTCTAAGAAGAGCTGGCTCCAGAGCAGTTTGTAAAGTTCCAGTTTTTATATCTGACTTCAGTCCAAATCAGATCAAAGTCTTCCTTAAACAAGTTGCCCCCTAAAAAGCTGTAGATGTTCAGGGACTTGCCAGTAACCTACTGCCAACAGCAGTAATAAAACGGACATGAATGACAAGTTCATTCAATAGCTTCAGGAACCTCTACAATGGTTGACTCTGGGCCAAAGGGGATTGCCCTGTAGCCTAAGTACACAGAAGCCCATCTCAAAACGTCTTGGCTCCAAACACCCTCTCAATAGTATGAAACCACAGTCCAATTAGACCTGGAGCTGCAGAGCTTTCAGACTTCTGGCTCTACCACTGAAAACCACAGTCCAGCATGACCGGCTGCTTCAGAGCTGTCAATGTGAACTCTAGAGTCACGAGTCCCATGGCAGCTTCACTGAATCCAGGTAAGATTCAGCTTACACTTGCTAAGCCCATATTTCATTTAAAAATCTTCAACTAAATGAAACAGACATCTGATGAAACAAGCATTACGACTTCTATTTCACAGTACTTTTTGATTGTTACTTCCCAGTTTAAAAACAAAACTAGGCAGCACACAAACTCGATATCAAACCTTTCAGAAGAGACTGATGCACATGATTACTACCTGAAGAGCTACCATGGGACATCACCACATATGAGGCAGCACATAGGAAGAGGATGATGCTTTTTGCTCTTAAAAGATCACACAACCATGAATATCTCAGACTTCCTTAATGTAAAGCTCTCTTCAAAATTATACAGAATTTATTTTTAGAAGACAGAAATACGACTTATGAGAGAAATAAACATAGATGGAAACATTTTGAAATTGGATTTAAAAAAGCAGAAAGAAAAATCAAACCCACATTAAAATATTTAAATAAAGAACAATTGCTGGGCTTCATACTGAGGAGCCAACAGATTCTGTGAAACAATGTATTTATGCCTTAACATACAATCATTGTCGAGATCAGCCTTTATTACAGCCTTGCTACAAAGTTTCTCACAAATCAAAGTTACACACAGCTTGCTGTTGCTTCGCATATCTTAGCTCCCATCCTAAATAGAACAGCAAGAAGTGTTACCCCTTCAATTCAGAACTACATAAAAGTAGTGTTACTACACCGTTCTCAGTGGGAAGACTGTATCAGAGAGGCACTTCAAACCCAACTAGTCTAAAACTGTCAGATTTATCTATGAAAAAGTTTTGGAAAAAGTCTTCAATGTTGTAACTTAAAGTATATTACTGTTTTTCCTATATTGCCAGTTCAAAGATGAAAGAATGTAAAAGGCTGAAGAAGTGCTAAGCTACATGCATGATATATAATGCTTCTGCTCTCATTTATAGTGACCTACAATTGTTAGATGTAAAATTATCCCATTATCACATTTCCACAACAGTGGGAAGTCTGAGTGTGAACATTGTGCCCTTTTAGTATGTTCCCACTGACAGCATTTACTATATTTCTTTAAAATTCATATGACAATATAAGCAAGAAAAGCCCTGTTCTGCCACGTTTCAGCTGCTCGCCCAGTAGTTCCATTTGATACGTATTTTAGGTTATTCAGTTCACAGGAGGAAGCTCTGGAAAGCCTCCATACACAGGCAAATATCTGAACTTCAGCAGTTCAATGCAGAAATCAGCAACAGCATTACAAATCTCAAAGCCTCCATTATGTAAGCCAAACTTACAGTGGTTTTGCTTATGACTAGATTGGTATTTGAAAGACACCTTTTTGTGTTTCATACCGATACTAAAGCAAGCACCCCTAAAAAATGCTAATAAGTTCCATTACCCTACAACTGTAAGCCAGAAATGAAACAAATCAGATCAAGGGACATAACAGCATTTTAGGGACAGCATTCCAGAACCAAAGCATCTCAATAATTGCCCACACCTACAGACAAACAACTCCAAAGAAGTGGTAATAGTTTTAAACTAGAACAGCATACATTTATATGGGACATAAGGAAGAAATTCTTTATGAAGGTGGTGAGACACTGGGAACAGGTTGCCCAGAGAAGTTGTGGATGCCTCTCATTGTACGTGTTGGATGGCGCTTTGAGCAACCTGATCCTGCGAAAGATGTCCCTGCCCACAGCAGGGGGCTTGAACTAGATGATCTTTAAAGGCACCATCAGACCTAAACCATTCTATGAATCTGTATCAGTGACGTCCGAACCAAGGACAACTGCAATTCTGTTAACTGCATCAAAATCCAATGCAATAAGTAAGGCCTTAAGAATTTTTTTCCCCCTACAATTAGATGATGTTGCTCAAGTCAGGCTGTACAGCAACTTGTACGCAGACAGTTACTTCAGAAAAACACATTCACAAAAATCCTATTAGTAACAAGGTACGTCAGCTGCTTTCTTATTCACATTATATGCTGCCTCCTCTTTTCTAATCCATGTGTGACATTTTTCCTTACAGTAAAGAAATGGCTTGCTTATAATACTGACCAAAAATGTTGTTATAACACACCTACTGTATCAACAATGAGATTTTCTGAAACAAAAAAGCTCACCCCAAATATTTTTAAAAATTAAGATGATGTTTTCTTGCTGCTTTGACTGAAAATATTTATTTATGGAAAAAATCATAAGCTGTTTGCACCTCTCAGGCACACATAATGTACAGGCTATTTCCTGGTTTTATGAGGAACTTTTTCTATTTATTTCCCCGATTTCATTAAATTCAGCCTCATTTTTTTGCCTTTTAACTTAAATTTCTATTTCCTTAGTTGTGCAACCCCAGTCTAGACACTTCAGCACAAGCTGGCCACTGCAACATGGCCCAGCAAGACAGTGGTATCCAGTGTGAGGAAACAAAGACAAACAAAGACCTGAAAGTCCTACTCCAACAAAACTTGCGTCTCATCTTTAAGAAATTGACCTAGCCAGCATGGGGCTAAGGGGAAGGGAAGGAGGGAGAAAAGCCAAGCCACAATATATAGAATTTATTTTCACTGACCTCCAAAATACAGACTATGATTTATCCCCTTCTTCCCCATCTCACTGCATTTTTTTTTTTTTTTTGTGTTAAATCTCAAATATTTATATATAGACTACAGAAAGAAACAAAGGTGAACACATGTTTCAAGTTCAGGACTAGTTGCACCTTTGACACTCTCTCCAGTTCTTTAAAATTCAAATCAAAACTTACATGTTCTTATTTGGAAGATGTTCACCTTCAGCAAGTATGGTCTTTAATTTTTTCTCCCCCTGTCCCCTTTATGTCTCTTGAATCTGATTAAACCAGGTAAACAAGTAACTTTGTTCACCTTCAGCAAGTATGGTCTTTAATTTTTTCTCCCCCTGTCCCCTTTATGTCTCTTGAATCTGATTAAACCAAGTAAACAAGTAACTTTAGCTGTGGTTTAGACAGGCAGATGAAATGAATTCAGAAGATGTTAGCTGTTACAACAGCCCCATGAGTTACCAACAGAAGTGGCAAGTGGTTGTCTAAAGGTTGACAGTTCAATCCTCTTACTGAGGATGAAATGTATGGGTAACTATAAGGGCATAAGGGAATATAAAGGATATAAGGCTAAGTCTTGCCATAAGCAGAAGCTGGAGAAACAAAAATGCTAGGTCTGGAAAACTGATTTGGAGAGAACTACCATCTCTACTCTAAGACAAGAATCTTGTTTTCTTTGTAGTAATCCCAGAATAGAATCAACCATTCAGAGATCTCTCCATCCTTTATTTATTCTATTACTCTAATTACTACTGCAGCAAGGGCAATGCTTATACTTTTGAATGCAGTTGTCACAGCACACTGCTGAAATCTCCTTAAGCTGTATGGTTAGGAGGGAAACTTATTTTACTAAGTTTCTAACTCAGACAGTGCGATGCAGTTACATTTCATAGGGCAAGAGAGGTCTCTAGCTTGAGGAATTCTCATTCCTAAATTTTAAAAATGAGCTTCTGACAATAGGTATATTAGGATAATAACAATGAAAGAAGTCTTATGTCCTGCTACAATAAGGCAATATTGTATTTATGAACAATAAAATTGCTATGAAGAATATTCCTGCTGGGTCTTTGCCCTCACAGCCATGTTACGTACTGTTCATCATATTCTACAAACAAAGTTAGACCAATGCAATAAATGAATAAAAGGCCTCAAAAATGCATGAATGTATTAAAGGCAATTTAAATATAGTTGTGATACTCTGTATTACTTATAAATTTAAGGATGGTTCAATCATATCATGACATCCAAACTCTAGAAATAGTACCCATTTTAAATATCTCACTTTTAATTAATTATTCTTCATTTGTATCTTAACTTGGTGTGTAGTGTTCAACAGTTGATGCATATACTACAGACCGGACTATATTAATGGTGACTTAACTCAGTAAAGACTTTAAATACACATCCACATAAAGTAACATCACTTTTGAAAAAAAAATAAAATAAAAAAATCAAGCACTAGGAAGTTAAGAAGAGTAAAAAAAATCAGTAACATCATAATTAAGCCATATGATATGTATTCATACGCACATCACAAGTCCTGCCTAACATCATGCAATAACTCCACAGTAATGCCAGGAATAGAATTGCTCACTCTGATTTTAATGCAATGGAACACAACCAAAGAGACAATTTCTCTCTTCTCATCACACTCCAGCTCATTCATCATATTTCTTTTGTATATCACTAGGCAAAACACCACACTTCTGAACTATGATATCTTCCAAACAGTCTTATCAACACAGACTCTTTGCTAATCTCATTTTAAAACACAGCAGCAATTCTAACTTGTGAAACAACAAGGATTTTTCCAGGTCACAGGATCAAAATCTCTGATTCCTCAAATGCTAAGCAGGCACTTAGAAATGAACAGTAACATTTTGCAAAAATTTATAGCAAGGGCTCTCATATCTGTGGCAGTCATACGACCTGGAACTGTCAGCACTAGTATACAATGCGCACACACACGCCCCACAGCACCCCCCGATTCAGCCTGCTGAAGCCCCATTCATGTAGCATTTCACTGAGATTCACACACTACTTTGAGAATGTTTGGTTTATATAAAACGCCACTCAAAAGAAGTGTTGGAAGTGAAAAATTTCTGAGCAGTACTACTGGCTTTAAAAGGGTTATCTGCTCAGAGAAATGCAAAAAGATACCAAGGACAGCTTCAGCAACGGTATTTTGAGCAAGTCTATAAGCTATTACAAGTTACAAACTGTATAATTTAAGAGCAAAATAAACTTTGTATCATCTTCAGTGTTCTTTTCTATAAACAGTGCCCTTTATGTAAAAATGTAGGTTATACACCACATACAAGTGTAGTTTGAAGCTCTGGTGGTGGAATTTGTGACCCATGTACATGAAAGCCATTGCTCAAAGCATTAAAATGGATCACCACCAGTCCATAGCTGTGTTTGGAGTGTTAGTGCACTGCACTAGAAGAGGAAGGAACAAGATGTTTTCTTTCCTCGTAGTTGTCATGTGTAGTCATGACACCACACAACTTCCTTGTAGTAGTCATGTATAATCCTCACCACAGAAATTTTTGCTTTTCAAGCCACTGAATTCACATTCACAGTTTAAGCCTTCATTACCACAAACCAAATCATTTTACTCATGTTTCAATGAAGATGTAAATTAAGTTTAAGTTGCTTGACTTGTATTCGTAACTCAGTATCATTATTCAACCAGTCAATAAATTATACCGTGGAACTATCACTCCTGGTATATCAAAGTTTCCTTATGAAACACTAATACCAAAATCATTCATATGTGTCATTTAAGCAGGTTTATACCAGGCATAGTATGATGGTTAGGACAAGAGGCATTTACGATAGTATGAGGTCTGGTTTCTCTCAAGGGTAAGATCCTGCTTTTCTTTCCACTAGTATCTGGGCTGGCACTTCCCCTTTATCCCTTGAGCTAGTACTTGTATGAAAAAATTAGATTACTTATTCAGAATACATCTTAGTCTATTTAGTAATCCCATTTTTGGGGGGCTAGGTTAATTTTAATCTAAATCAGTTTCCCAGCCTTGTTCATCAGTCTGGCAGTCAAATGCTTGTGCCAACTGGAGCAACAGAGGCTGGCAGAAGTAGTGCTAGCTAACATCATTCTCAGAATTATGATCTGAAGATGAAAAACTATTTCACAGAATGCTAATGCTAGCCTTCTTCCCTGATGTTCTTCCCTAGAGGAAAAAAAATACTATTTAGTGCCAAAGAAACAAGCTTTTGGAATGTTTTTTAAAAGTATGTCTAGTGAGACAGGTACTTTATTCTCATTTACAATCCAAATGGAAGGAACACAAATTTAACACTTAAAGAGCTTTCAGCTAGTGTTTTCAACCTACATAAATTATGTGTGGAAGACCACCTAATCATTTTAAAAATATACCATCTACAGAGAAACTGGAAGTATCTTTGGACTGTTAAAGTAAGCATCAAACAACAGAACACAAATAGTTTTATTTCATATATACCAGACTTGGGAAATTATTCAAACAGTTTCTAGGCAGCAGCAGGCTACGGGCATCACATCAGATTTTAACGTTTCACTGATCATATATTAAAGAAAGTTTTGCAAAATCGTCAATCAAAATATTTTCTCGAAGTAACTATTTAGCCAGATTTCAACAAAAGCATATTTTGAAAACTTATTGACCAAACACTACAATTAAAACAAATGCAGACCCTGTTAGTGTCACAAGTAACACATATCTGTACTTCAGTAGTCTAGAGCAAAAGAATAGAGAACCAAATAAAAGAGAAAGCTTTTAGATTTTGGCAGTGAGCTTCTCCCCTATGGACAGAACAGGGTGTCCCCACAAAACTAGTATTTACCAAACGTGGCTCAACGATCAAATTACACTTTCTCTGGCATTCACCAAGTAGTGAATGCATGTGTCACAAAAAGCCACAAGGAATCCAAGAAGTTTAAGAGTAACTCCAAGTATTCCCTTTATTTTCCACATACTCCTTTCAGAAAGTGCTCTCGGTTCCCTGCTCTGTATGCATAAAGTGACTTATTTTACATATTCATATTTCAAGAACAAATAATTTCAAACAGATCAATTAAAATAATCTAAATATAATCAAGTAACTTAAAACATCGTTCCTGGATGGTAATGACACTGACCATAATGTGTCAAAAGCAGGCCTTTTCTTATAATTTGGCAGGACTGCCAAACTAAGAGAATGATTTATGGCAAAAACGTTATGCATGGAAAAAGAAAAAAAAAAGTTGCTGAAAAGAATTGTTCTCATTCAGATTAAGGACTCCACATGTAACATTCATCACACTCTTCCTGAACATTCATAACATTTCTGTTCCTTGTTAACTAAATAACATTTATCTGAACATACTAATGCAAAAAAGTAATCTCAAGTTTTACCAGAACAAATTATTTAAGGCCTTTCATTAATTCCCCCTTTCCCCCCAGAAAAAGAAAACACTACTTAAAAATATTTTAGCTAAAATCTACTGGCTTCTATACAAATGAAACCTCGCCAGTCAGCCAGCTAAGCATTTTCCGATTTTCAGCTCTTTAAAGTAGTTTTAGAATTAACAATCTAGCCTACTTTGCTTTTGGAAAAGGAGTAGAAAAAAAAAAAAAAAAAAAATCTTCTGAATATAGACGCCTGAAATCTCTACAAACATTTCCAAACCAAGTACAAAGGCCACTCATCGTAGATGCAAACAATGTAGCTGTAGCATTAACATTATCAGATCTCTGAGCTGCCTTCTGTAGCACAAGTCCAGATCGCAAGCTACCTTAGCCAGGGAAGGACAGAACCACCCTGAGTTGATTTGGTGTTTTTTAGCTTTGATTTCCAGACTGCTTATGAGGAACATTCAACAAGTCCACTACCGCTATTCTTGATCACTGTGAAGACAGGACTGTTGAGTGAATTTTCCCCTAAGAGATGGGAGATCTGCACTGCAAGTTAATTGTCTGGCAGCAACAGCCAACCTTGCATGCTCCTTTACTAATCAAGTGCTTAGAGATTTAGGGTGAAATAACCTAAGAAAGCTGAGAAGACTGAAAGCTTCCATAAGAGAACGCATCTTTGCTTCTTCCTCCACTCTGCTCCCAGACACTGCAGTTCTGCCATCTGTCTTGCTCTGGCCATGGTATTTGTTGACCTCTTCTCTGGGTCAGAATCAAGTGATCAACCTACTACAAGGCAATACCTTTCTTTTTGTTGGATTATTCTCTGTGCTTCAGCAGCGATGTGCTGCTGCATAAGCTCAAACCATCTTGGGTATGTTGACCTGTGTCATGTCCAGCAGATACGAGGGCACACTGGAATATCCTACTGTGCAAAAAGTCTGAAATTGCATTATTCTGAAATCAAAGATTTCACTCCTAAACTGAGAGCGAACAATGAAATTTGCTGACATAAATTACACCCACTTTCCAAGAACTGTAATTAAGAATCTGAATTACAGACCCTGTAGGCATGGCTAGGCCTAAAGCTGAATTTGAGTAGTGGCTATGAGCCATGTATTATATTATTTTAGCAGTCAGCATTGGATCAGTGGTGTGACCATGCTATTTGTATATTCCACTATTATCTCCCTGTGGAACTGCATATTAAACCAACTCTACAACTCCAATAGGTGCCTAAGAGCAGTGACCGCCTAAAAAAAACACCCATCACCAAACCCCCCCAAAACATTTCTAAGAAACATGTAAAAACATACTGTAGGAAGCACTAGTCTCAATTTATGAAGCCTCAAACAGACTGGAATATTATATAATCTAAGACTGCTCTGTCTCAAACCACGTCCAACAGCATCCCTGATAAAACAGCATTAATCTGGAATGTTTTCTAAACTTGGATCTACAACTCAGGAATACTCTGCGATGAAAATCAGCTCCATTTTCATAGCATCACTGAAAAATTTAGGCTGGAAGGGACTTCTGGAGGTCAACAGCTCCAAACACCTATTCAAAGCAGGACTAACTTCAGGTTTAAACCAGGTGCACAGGGCCTTGGTCAGCCAAATTCTGAAAAGCCCCAAGAATGGCGATTCCACTAGGTTTCTGGAAAACCTCCTCTGGTGTTTAATCAACCACCCCCACCAAGAAAAACTTTTTCCTTATGTCTAATTGGGATTTCCCTTGTTGCAATCTATGACTTATCTCTTGACATTTTGCTCACCACCTGAGAAGAGTATACCTCCCCCATTCTTGCCTGTAATTCCCATCAAAACAATTTAAGACTATACGTAAGTCCACCTTTAGCCCTTTCTTCCCCACGTTAAAGATGCTGTTTCCTCAGTCTTTCCACATATATCACTTACTATCTTAGTTGCCCCTCAGCTGAACTTGTTCTGGTTTGTCAGTATTTCTTGCAATGGCAGACTCAAGACAATGTGTCAGATACACCCTCAGAAGTGCTGAATAGAAGGAATAATCACATCCTACAGCATGCTGGCTATGTTCTTTCTTATATTCAGTCTGAAAAGTCTTTTTGCCTAAGCTTTGAGAAGACTGACACATGGGGAGAGTACTATGAAGCCCATTTAGATATACAGCGCTGTTTGAAACATGCTTTTTTAAAAGCAAGGTTAACTTGAAGCTTTTACAGTGCTTTTGCATCAAGCAATTGTATTCTAAATGAAGTAAAAATAGGTATCTAAAGAAATATAATAATTAGCATAGAAATACTTTTCCCCTACTTTTTACATGTGTAATACTTTCAACATTTGAATGTACTTCTGATGATTTTGTGAACAAACACACAACCTGCAGAACCTGGAGAAAAACATTTAATTTGACAGCTATAAAAAAGAGCTATAGGAAAAATCGTAAGCCTCAATGCATTTTGTGATGCTGAGCCCACATTAAATTCAAACCTCTGTGTCAAGTACTTATCTGCTACTGTTGGGCTCTATGCAGATCCTTAATCAGTAGCTTATGTGAGCCCCAACTCTTCTTCCCAGAGACCTTTAGATCCCTCTCCACTAACTAGATAGTCACATGTTTCAGAGGAATTTAGCTCCATTTGAGTAAGACTTATTTCTTTCTAGCCCAGACAAATGTCCTCTCTAGACATCACAGAAAACCCATTTAAATATCTGAAATTCAACTTTTAAAATGTCAAACAACTTAATGCCAAAAATCAAAGCTACTGCTAACAATATTTTCACAGTAGGAAAGTTTTAGATGCCAGTATAGACAGTGGAAAACCTTTCTCAATATCACAGTGAAGTTCAGAAAAAATTGTCAAGCCCCACATCTTCCCATGTCATAGCAGCTGGCAGATCTTGCTGTGCATTTGTGGATAAACACAGGATGGACATCTATTGACTAAGAACAGTAAACCTTGTAAGTGAAAGAGCATATAGATATCAAAAAGGGCTACTATGAGTTGTTGCTGGCACCAGTCGTTATGAAACTAAGAAAAACCCAAAACAACCCTAAACCAAACCCAGTTTCAGATGGACTTTTAAATTTCATTTTCCCCACACTGCCTTGAAAAGCAGCTTCTTTCCAATAAGGAATGGAAACTGCTACACTTTCCATGAAATAAAAGTTACCACCATGTTGCAAATGAATGGTTAGCTATTTTAAATGAGATGGTATAGTTAATTCCTTAGGTGGAAAAAATAATTATTAAAGATATTCTGAAATGCTGTGGCTTCCTCTTATCCTGCAGATCTTCCAGAAAGCCTAGTGAGTAGTCTTGAGAGAGACAAACGTCCAATCACTTTTGGTCATTACATGAGAAGTCCTCAGAACAAAAGCAAAGACTAGAGCCTATGAAATAATATTGAAAGATTACACACCTCTTTTGAGCTTAAATATCTTTCTTCCTTACTCTTAAAGCTATGTTCAAGCTGTAAAGAAGTCAGTAAACTGTCACTGGAAATGTCACATCCTCACTCTGACACTGTCAGGGTACCCTTATACACGTTTGGAAAAAGGAGCAATTCTAGTGATTGGGCCACGGAGGGAATCAAACAGCACAAAATTCCAGGCATCCTTGAAACCTGGCCCAGACTGTAGATGTTGAGGCCTCACACCCCCTTATTGTTACGGAATAGTATTACTGACCAAGACATCTTAACCATTACATTGGGACCCACAGGGGAAAGATACAGCAGCTTGGTTAATTGGTGTGTATTAACAAGTAACTAAATCACATCTGGACAAATTTTCAAGACATTGCAGCGCGAGCTTTGACCATACTGTGCCCTTTTACGTCAATGAAAGAAAGCTATACAGGTTTAAAACACATGACTAATTTTAGTCCCTGTAACAGAGGTTTAGTGAAACTGGCCACAGACAACATTCAAGGAGGCAAGTAAAATGCAAAGCAAGTCTTCCACAGAATCCACTGAATTTGTCATAATGCAACACAGGTTACCATACATTATTTAAAACTAATAAACCTACAGCCATTTCATTTCACAATGTTAAAACATATTCTGAAATATTCCCACCTGCTTCATTGTTTCAGTTACAGGAAACTCAATCCCTTTTTACCATCAGTGAGTCCTAACAGGAGTAATTGCTCCAGCCAAATCAAAACTAAATGCCAATACCATCAATCTGAGAGGAAAGCTACAGGCCTGTATCTTCCAGGAACAAAACAAACCAACATAACTCTAGAACAACAAAACCTACCATGAGCACTGCCATTTTGGTTATATGAATTTAGAATCAAGAATTACAAAATGCTCCCAGGCCTGGGTTAGTAGTAAAATTAGTATGTATAACAGTGGATTAAAATACATTCTATCCATTAGCAAAGACTAATATAACAATAAATTACTTGAACTCTTCAACAATAAATGTAACTTGCTTTTTTTTCCAAAGTATTCCTCGTATCTCAATTTATATCATAAAACAGACAAGAGACAGTTCTTCTCATACCTTAAAATTCTATAAAGAAAACTCCCTTAGAAACAACACTAGAAGTTAGAAATATATTTCTTATAGATTCAAGAGCAAGGAAAACTACTATTATGGTGAAATGAGCTGCCCATGTGCCTTTCTCCAACTTCAGAAGAAATTCTGCATGAATTTTTGTCATATCTTTTAAACTACTGCGTAATTTTCAAGTATCAGTGATGTTAGCAATTTCACTCTTGCACAGATCAGTAAGTCTACCCACATACTAAAATTTCTCTTTAGTGCTTAGGAAAGCTACAAAGAGTCAGCAAAAAACTGTCTACAAAGAACAGATTTGTTTTTCCTTTCCAAGCCACAAAACGTAGCAGTTTATGAGCTGCTTTTTTCTCCCCCTGCATTTTAATGAAACCTTAAACTTTGCATAATTAGAAAAAGCTCTTTCCAGTTGTTGCCATAGGGATAATGAACTCTTAAAGGAATATGCACAGCACAAATTTCTACTGTAACACCATACATTTCTCAGTCAATTTGTAATCGTTCAGCATTGATTATATGTTTATGATTATAAGTAACATTTGATAAAAGCATTGAGTACTAGTTTGTTTCAAAATCTTAGATTTCTCACTGTCCCTGTATTACAAAGCCCATCCCAGACTGGTATTGGGAAGCTGAATTGAGCAGAAGGCATTCCAAACACTAATTACCAAATGAAATCAATGAAACTGTTTTATAGCCACATGTGAGCTTAGATATTTATCAACTTAAAGAAACTAAAAAATATGAAACACTGCAGGATTTTTTAAAAATCCTATAAATACACTATTAATCAAATATGACTGAAAGAAGCCCATCTTAGCTGAATGAACGGTACCTGAATAGAACGAAATGTAACAAGAGTTTTAAGTTATTCATCACTGTATATCAAATGTAGCAATATGCAGAATTAGAAATTTTAAAAGCAAAGCATAAAAAAATTAACTATTCCAAGTAAGGGAGAATACTTGCCTTTCCCCCCGCATTTATAGCATGAGACTGAAAACTGAAGTAAACCGACACCTAAAACAACAGAACCACCAGATCAGAAAAGAAATTAAAGAATCTCATTGCTTGGGTGCAGGAAATTTGGCAAGTAATATGAGTGTCTAATTTTCTGGACAAAGAAGCAAAACATTTTGATGTTTTCTTTCCAGAGTGAACCCATAGCTACATAAACACCTTTTTAAGTGTGTAGTGACAAAAAAAGGGATTATTAAGAAAACCCGTATCTCCAGAAATCTTAAACCTCTTCTTCAGAGTTTTTAGCTTCTTATTGTATCTACTCAACAATTCTAAATTTCATTTCTTGTAAGCATTCCTGTTGTCCTCACCTTCAAAAATAAAGATTGCCATTAATATTTCATCATCTGCAGGAATACGGATGTGGCTAAAGATGGAAGCAACTATCTCAACATTACATGTATTCCAAGCAGACAGTAAAAATAAACAGAGGATGCCTTGATTTTATAGTTCTTCCATTTTCTAATGATGGTAGTAGTTCAAAACAGTTTTTTATGTAAAGAATAATAATTTTTATACAGAATTGACAGACATGTTGTATATATTATATATTTTGACAACACAGAAGTACCAAGGCAAGCCCCACAATTATCCTTTTCTCCATTCCACAATCAAAATAAATTGTACTGATGAAAGCTGCATCTGTGTCGGGAATATTTTGCCAACGCAGTATAGCCGTACCAGCAAAACACCTAGAATACACAGATTAAGCCATAGGCTATAGTTTCACAACACTTTTTCCACTGCAGTACCAGCTTAAGCAGCCTTCATACCTCAGCTGTGCTGGCACAACTGTTTGTGCAGCTGAGCAGTGAGGCTAGTCAGGGAATCGATCCAGGTTAAAAATAATATTTTTCTGATGGTAAATTCCACAATCTGCTTTGCTGCATAGCCACCTGGAACATTAACTAGTTATACTAGTGCAACTGAGGGGCAAGGCAGGAATAAGAAGCTAAGGTCAGGGCAGCTCATGCCAGTGCTGACATGGAAAGAAATGCTTATGAACCTACACCCTTGGTCTTTAGATGTTTTGGCATCCCCTGATTAAGTGCACAATGAAAGAGAAGGATACTACATCACAAGTGTGTAAAAAGAAGTGCAGGAGGCTTCCACCCACTCTTCAGGAAATACTACACAAGGGCTTTAAGAAATTCTCTTAGAAACTATTATTTTTTGAAATAGAAGTCGCAAAGTGCCCTACTTCCCTCCCTCTCCCCGCTTCCACCATCATCATTCCCTGTTTGTGTGGAACGAGCATATTCTGTCATTTACTGTTTCTTTCACTGGTTCACACGCAAAACCTGGTACTGCATCTTTGCCCTTCAGGCAAACACGTAAGATGCTACTGTATTTGTTCTCTTAAATTCCAGGCAATGGAAAAGGAGGGGAAAACAAACTGTAAGCTAGGACAGTAACATCTGTTTACAGCACCTTTATATGTAAGCATATTTTCTGTGCTATGATAAAATAATAAAAAAAAATACAACTCATCTCATAATACTAGCTACCCTGTTTGTGCAAGGGCTACACCCTACCTCCTTGATAAGACTTTAACCTTCAGCAGCAATAGGACAAGCTGCTAATGATCCGCTTTACTCCTCATGTTTTTCAGTCCAAAGGAACTATTGGATAAAGATGTTTACAAGGCCATGAAAAGGTAGGAACCCTTGCTGGTTACGCGTTATTGATATAAACGCTTTCTACTCTTGGGGACAAGAGCTATCAGCATACAAACTGCTCAAGTTTATCACTATGTGGACAAGGCTTCCAGATAGAAGCGGCTTCACATCATATCAGCATGGCATGCAAGACACAGGGAGCACACACCTCTGTCTCAACCATGTTCAAAATGCAGCATCCCTGGCCCATAATCTTCTTCCATCTTCTGGTTACACTGCAGTTTTTGAAAGAATGGCAGTTAGTACTCAAAAGCAAGTATATGCTTTTACTTAAAAAAAACCCAAAACCAAACACCACAAACCAACACTAACTTTGGGAACAGTCTATTATTTAAGTTCATATCTTAGTCACACATACATAATTCACACTTAGGCAAGTTTCTGCACACATCTCAGAAAAGTTAATAAATCAAACGTATCTTTCCAAATGTTTACATTGAACTTGTATTAAACAGCTAAGTCCGACTTTTGTAGTTTCTTTCTATGAATTTGCTTCAAAGCATTCAGGAGATGTTAATGCTATCAACTTAGAGAATAAGGGTATAAATACATTTTTTTTTCACCTATTAACTTCAGATGTTTATCATCAGATTTAATTCAAAGTACAGTTTAGAATTTCAATGGACAATACTGTAATTAAGGAATGAGTCTTATAAAAATTATTCTGAATCAATACTAATACCAAGAATACATCGTACTCTTTCCAGCCATCACTGGGCAGAGGGCACTTCCCAGAGACAGATCACGAGCAACAGATCTTGTTAGTATTTTGATCTTTTATTAAACTTCCTACAGATAATACATTATAACAAACCAGTAACAATAATACATGAAAATCTTCTGACTTGGGGCTTTTTTTTTTTAAAGCTCGAGCAGGTATCTACTTAGTGTGAAACACTGACATGGGCTTAATTCAGGATAAGACAGAGTTACCCTCTATCTTGAATACAACTTATCCCACCATAGATGCTTATCCTCCCAGGAGTTAAGGTTGTGCAATTTCAAATCCATTCAGATAAAAATACTAGCCAGAAGTGTGCACTACTTCAGCAATTAAGAGGCACAAAATAATGATAAGCAGCATACTTGTCAGGCCTCAAACTACTGATTATCCTGCAGTGTAACTCTGCAGTAGCCTATATTGTAAAGGAAACACCACACAGAAGTCCTGAGATAGCAGGCTGTTTTTTCATCTGGTCTGAATCCAACATTTCAGGGGCCACGTTTCACTCTTATGGGGCAAATTCTGATAAACTCACAGTTTTACTAAACTGTAGTCTGTGGAAGCCCATAAACATACAACTTTATTTAGGTACTTTTTCCAACATCTTATTGCAGTTGTATAAGACCAGCTAAGAGTCATGAATTCTGATGTGCCCAAATATGTCACCCAACACAAGTATTACCTGTTTATGCACAAAAAGACACCTTATTAAAAAAATTTGTGTCCTCTTATGTAAGTCTTACCATATCATTATGGTAACACAGATGCACTTCAATTAATCCACCTTCTCAGAAGATCCTACAACAGGTAGTTGAGCAAACAACAATAGCTTGCTGTCACTAGGAGGGGTTCCTTTATAGGTACTACTAGAGCTCTTTTGGTGTCTTCAAGTTGTGCTCTGCATCACAACCTCTGCAGACAGAGTTCGAGATAAATCCTTTAACAGGACATCGTTTATTAAAAGCTAGCAAGTTACCTTAACTGAACTTTCTTCACCTGGTTATCACATACCTGTCCTCATTTTTCTGTCCCCTCACACCTCCAGTTCATCCCAGTTCAACAGGTTGCTGCTGCCACCTACCGGAAGAGGTCTGACTCTCCTTTCTCCACGGTAACTTTCCTTTCTGGCCCTTCTGCTCACTGGACACTTCGAAGAAGCAAGTCCATTTGCTAGTAGAGCAGAAAGTCATTTTTTGGTGGATGAGGGGAAGCCTGAATTAGTCTCTAGCAAATTGAGCTGACTAGAAAAAGGAACCTAAGAAGTGCCAATACGAGTCCACATGCAGGGGAGGACTACAGACCAGGGATATATTTCCATTAACAGGAGCAGACTGTTAGATTGGCGCTCTATTATTTCCAATTACAGGAACAAGCAGAATGACTGCTGAACTCAAGAGCTAACAGCCAAATAGCATGTTGCTAGTTATAAATAAAGTGACCACTGCTACTGCTATCATCAACAAATATCTAACCATACAAATATTGCTTACAGAAACCATAAAAAGTTGGTTTCTTAAGCTTACCACTTTCACATGCACATTTAAAGACACTTGAGCCTTTAAAAATAAACCCTTAGCTGACTTTAGGTACCTTCTATAATTCTTGGTCTTGCATCATTTTGTGATTAAAATATAGTCTGAAGTACTGAATTAATATGAAGTAAAGATCATATATATTTGATTCCAAGCTTTGAATGAATCTCCAAAGACTTAAGACAAACTACTCCTTTATTAGCAATTAGGCTTGTACCCATCAGTCTGGTAAGAGAACATAAAGTAATCTCCGAACGCCGATTCATCTTTCCACTAATCTTAAAATCTGAATTAAGTCCCCTGAAGTTGCAAGTGAACTAAGGCAAAGAGACTAAAATCAAGTCAGCCCGAGTGCTAGATATTCCATGAATACAACCACAAAACAGTTCTACCCCAACATAAAAAAAATAACCAAACCAACCACCCCAAACTGTTGTCCACATCACAAAGCAAGAACAAAGCATATCAAGTAATTGAGCTATACAGGTATCTGATAATTCACAAAAGCAACAGTTTCAAGCTTGGCACCTGACGTGCAATGGTGACACTTTTGCTCAGATCTGTATTTTACCACTCAGTTGTGAACACCCTTCAGAATACCAAATTTTCAACTGGATAGTTTTACAATTGTAACTTTACAACAAATGTAATTTTACATCAATTATAGTTATCACCAGCATAAAGCTGACTAGAAGTGTTTGCAATTTCAGTTTTAAAAGAAACAGTCATCAAAAAAGAGATTGCCATAACCATATAAAAATGAGCTTTGCTTTTCTGAAAGGCTTCAAGCAAGAAAGAAAAAAAAGAATTTTTATCAGTATCATTTTTTATTCTCTCTTTCACTTTGTTTCATTCAAAGCAAGCAGCAGTTATACCCTTTAATGGAGCAGATTAAGTGTTAAAGGCTAAGTTCTGGAAAATTCTAAGTTTACGGGAAGACATTAGGCTCCACAGAGTCTCTGCCTGACAGCATGGACAGCAAAAGAGTAAAACCAGTCTAGAAGGTTAGGACTCTGAGCAGTTATAAAGTCAGCACAGACTTTCAGTTTCATCTTTGGCCGTAAGCTTTTCTACACATTCTGACAACTTTATCTGATTGAAGGACTTGGAAGGGAAGGAACTTGGTCTTACTCTTGCAGCCCTATCCTCATTTCTTTCCTGTCTTTCCCTTTCATTTCCACATCACCAGTAGTCCATCCATTCCAAAGATTATAAAAAAGGAAAAAATAGAAACATTCAAAATTAGTCTAGAAAACCCTGCGTTCTTGTGGGTTTTGGGTTGGGGTTTTGGTTGTTTTTTTAAAAAAATATTCTCCCCCAAAATTTTTAACCTTGAATTTTTATACAAACAGGCTATGCTCTGCAGCTTTGAAGGAAAGAAGGTTGTGTTTTAAGAACATTCAAATTCTGACTTCAGGAGCTGGGGCTCAAAGAGCACTAAGTATCATACAGTTCATTGAAAAACCACTGGAGTTGGCACTGTGTTTCTTTTGTTACTTGTTCCTGTCATCTCTTCATGCACATCCTACCAGTAAACAAAAAAATATATTCAGAAATCACAGAACAAATACATTCAGAAATCAACACTTCAATTACCCTACATCCCTTTTTCTCCACTCTGTCATCTGTTAGAACAACCACAGCAAAAAAAAAAAAAAAATAATTTTCCAATCATAACAGAAATTCCACTTGCTACAATCAGCAAGACAAAACCAGCTACAGGTGTAGTCTGAAACAGATATGTCACTATAGGCTGGAAGAAAAAAGTTTAAAAACAGGTATAGAAAGAGCACAGTACAGATTCCTGTGCAGGACACTCAAGAAAATGAAGGAGAAGAGAAAGGTCCTGAGAAACAACCACTCATGAAAAAAAAAACCACCTCATATAGCAGACACTCAGTTTAAACTGCAGACTTCTGGAGGGGGGCAGGTGAGTGAATAAAACCTACTAGAAACAGTCTTTGACTACGCTCTGTAGTATTCCTTTAACATGTGTTATTGATATAAATCCTACCAAGTACTGTTTACAACTACAAGGTCCCCAACACAGAAGTCCATGTGCCTACAACACCTTGCTGATCACGTTCTTGGAAACTGCATCTGCTCTTGAAAGATAATTTTACTGGCTTCTCTGCTAAAACTCTTATCTACTTCTAAACATAAAACACCAGCATGATTTTAAGGCCCAAAGCTCAGTCTCTCCCCCTCTAATTTCAGTAGTCTTCAACATTTTTGATTTCATTCTCTCAGTCCAAGAAAGAGGTGAGCGAGCTGCAAAAAGAAAATTGCCTCAAGACATACCTAAACAAAGTTGGATGATGGATTTAACATGTAGGGACAATAACAACAAGAAGAGTCCCTTTTTTTGTCAAGGAAAGAAAAATATAAATGTATACAAATGTGATCGTAACCAAGAAGAGAGGAGTAAAAGTTTCAGAACAGACTATCAGAGAAGACCTTCCTACACACATGATTGTACAGTCTGATGTCCCTCACTCACTATTTGCTCAAATACTGATAAAAGCAAATATCTGTTCTCCATGCATGGCATTAAAGGTAAAAATAAACAATGCATATGGAATAACCAAATAATTTAACTATGTTACCAAAACATTGAAGTAATTACATTGCAAATACCTGAAAACTATAATCATGGTCCCTTAACAGAGCAAAGATACTTAGAACATCACTATCCCTAACTACTGAAGAAAGAGGGAAAAAGCTAAAAAACCCTCTCCCTTACAAACATCTGTAATTACCAGGCTTCTTTAAAAAACAAGAAACCCCAAATAACCCGGTGACAAAAAACAACCTATTCCTTTCCCTCATTTAAAAAGTGAGGAAAGAACCTTGAATCAGAATGTCATGAGATCTGAATCTAACCTTAAAAGAGATTAAATGAATCATTTAAGCCTAATAAAAAACTGATTCGTTCAGAATATCTGAGCACAAAATTAGGTTCTCCAGCTTTTCAAAGAAAGTAGTCTCTGTCTTTTTCTTTACACCTTTCACATACTGCATATTTCTTTCTGGTCAAGAGCTTCAATTAAAAGGTTTAATTACAGACAATACCACTTCGAAATGCTCACACTACTTCAATCCAGACAACAGACACTGTCAGTATATTAAAACGTTTCACACATCAATTAAAGTATACCACACAAAATTATTATACATGTCACAGTCTAAATCTTTATCAGACTGAAAAGCAGAAGTCAGAGAAAATTACTTCTTTTTGAAATGTAAAGTTTTTTTTGAGGTAGAAAATGACCGGCTAAAGCAATTAGTCATAGGTTTTTCTTACTTCAGTGAAGTAAAAGCAGATTTGTTCTAATGGGGGCAAACATTGTTTGTTGTTTTAAGAATTTGGGGAAAATTTCCATGCAAGAGTTTAGTCAAAGAGGTCATCTTTTGAGAATAGCAGGCTTAAAGATACAGTGTAATAACCAAACGTATGATTAAAAGATATTTCCGCATATTGACTAGAACACATCTTCAGTTTTTTACATTGCTGTACTTCATTTTACCCATACTTTTCAGAGAAAACGACTACACTTATAAAAGAAAAATGCTTGAACTTTCCTTGCTAGGCTTATAATCAAAATTAAACTCTCCTTTTTTCATTTTACCACACAAAAGTTTTTCCAATTACACTTGGAACTGGCATAGTAGGACAAGCCTCAAGGCAGTATCAAACCCAACTCTCTCGCTCTCCTCAGGCATGACCAAAAATATCTTGTTCTGCAGCCTCCAAAATAGTGAGGTCTCTTATGGTTAACTCCCATTCCATAGCAATTTGATCAGCTCAGAGGTGGATAAATGGAAGGAGGCTAGTGAGCAAAGAAAATAGACCCACCCACTACTTGAAAGTACACTGACCATTTTCAAAATACTTCTATCTTTTGTAACAAATGACAGTATCACCTATCACTACCGATTAATAAAAAGAGAAAAATGTGTGACCACTATCAGGCACTTAGGTATTGATGAGAGAGTCCCATGTCCTATTTCCCACAGAAACAGATGCAAGCAGAATGAAAGGTCTGAAGCAACTGGACCAGCAGGCACGTAGTCAGATAACTAAGCTGCTGAGTACCATGAGCTCCAACTTCCTTCCTGTTCCCTACTCATAAACCCAGCAACTATAGGGCAACTTCTACTACCTTCTCATTTACCCTGGGTGACTCACCTTGAGAACCACCTCAGTTTATTTCATGAACTTTGAGATTTAATTTCCCAGCAACCCTCATGCTATTCTCTCCTGGTCAAGGAGCACAAAAGACTGTCACACACACACTTTTACTTCTGGGCTGGTTGAATAATTTCTTTTCCATTCTTCCCCTCTTTACAAAACTCAAACAATCTCTTTATTTGACAGAAGAGGTGTCACTAGTAAATCCAGCATTTGGGTAAATACCTACTGAAAGCCAGACTCTGGCAAAAAATAAATTCCTTTTTCATCTTAGTTACGGACTCTACTTGTTTACTCATAATGTTTCAATGACAGTAAGGCTGGGTATTTCAGCCACTCCCTTAAAATGCAGTTCCAAAACAATTCAATACTGCCACTGTCATTCCTCCTGCTCCCAGGCATGCATTCCCTCTCTCCCTCCTGTGATCTAAGCAAACGCTGGCACTCATCTGATCCTGCAGCAAGCCAGTCCATGGAGCAAAACCGGGGTGGGGATGGGGGTGGAAGAAATGTTAATTTTCTGCTAGGTTAGCTTTTAGTCAGATGAATGCCAGTGTGAACACAGGAAAAGGAGCAGAACCCATGTACACTGATTTACAAATCACACCCCTTATTTTTTCCCCGAGGGCAATCTTGGAGGAGGGGGGGGAAAAACAAGGTTGTACTCAACACTAAGAGACTTTTCTGATTTTACTTTATATTAGCACTAGAATAAACACTTAGGAACTTAAATATCTAGCCCAACCACACAAGGTTGTCTCTGACAGCTGTTACAGCCAACCAACAATGTGGGCCTGTAGGGTAAGAGGAAGGAAGAGACATAAAAGTTCTACATAAGCAACACAAAAAAGGGTTAATAACAGCAAACCACTTCCTTGAGTTGTTAGCAGCTAACTGGAAACAACTATCTTAAAAGACAGCACCTGAAGCGAGAGCAGGTGGAGAAGTTTCAGAAAGACTGGTAGGGCACCACCAAGCTACCACCAAGAGGCAGGGAAGGAACGACCTTCAGTTATTTAAAACAGTACCAAGAAAAGAATGGCCACAGAAGTCCCCTTTTCTGTCTATTGTCTTCTCTAGAAGGGGAACTGAAGCCCTTGGATATAAACAGTGTCCATATAAGGAAGAGGACTACAGCTGGGCTGCCATAGTTTTACACTAAAAGAGCTTGACTTTGTATCTAAGCGCAGTTATCTTCACCTGTGAAACTACACTGGCAGAAGGTCCCAAGGTAACAGAAGACTTCTTTGAAAGAACACCTGCCAGGGAAAGGAGTGAAAGAAAGGGAGAAACGTGGTCACGGAAACCAGGAGTTCTTTTCTCTTTCTTCTCTGTTAGTTCCCAAACTAACATATATAAGGACAAAATCAAGCCCACTATTGCAACATCTGGGAGGTAGCCTCTAGTTTCCACTTACTTCCTGCCAACTTCATAGTAGTAGGGAAAAATACAATAAAATCCATTAACCTGGAAAAAAAACCCCACACCAAGATGAGGTACCAGACACTGATAGGCAAGAGTCAAATAGAAATAGTCATGTTGGTGCCAATACAACTTATTTTTCCTGTTGCTTTTCTTCAAGGAGCATATTTTATACACAAGGAAAAGTAACAGACAGATCTCTAAACAGCTGTTCCTCTAGCTCCAAATTATTTTTCCATACTTTTCTTCTTCTAGAATAAAATACAGATTTCCCACCTAGGAACTGTTAATACATAATTTTAAAATTTGGTATTTTCCCCCCGTTTCTCCTGTTTCACTATGAACTTTCTTCCAAGAAGAGGATAATGCTACTTGTTCTCCAACCTTCTGTAAAGGAAAGAAAGGTGTGATTATTGCACTTCCTGCTATGTAAGGGACTAATACCACCAAACAGGTTTTATGCATTTTACTCCACACAGGATTGAGAGAGGAAAGCTGGGAAAAGCAAAAATGTCTCCAGTACTCAAGGCTTCTCAACATGTATTGTTAACCTATCTTCTACTTTTTCTACCTTAAACAATAGCTCCTTAAAAAGGTCCTGACACCAGATACAAACTAACAAGACTACTAGATACTCAAAAGGAAAAATTTAAAAGCAAGCAGCTCTGAAAAAGGCAGATAAGGAAAGCCATAGAGGGAAGCTGAGAAAGAATAGAAAAGATGCTTCATAGCGCAAGGTGAAGAGCTTTTAACATTGTAAGGTTCTGCACTTTGTCACACAACTTCGGAAGAAGAGACTCCCACAACAGCAGCAAGATTTACAGAAGACTAAAATCCACATTAAAAAAATCCAGAACATTTGCAACTAAGATTCTATCCCTGTCTTATCCCTCTTGCAAGGCCCTTTCTTACAAACTATGGGCTGGGGGAGGAGGGGGGGGCAGAGGGAAAGTGCAGAAATAAACCATTGTTTAAAAAGCTAGAAATCAAGACTACACTATCATCTAGCACCAAAAATAGAAAAGGGTTCTCTATAAAACTCACATACATGTATTATTAAACTATGAAATCTAACAAGCCTTTTTAATTAGGAAACTGCCAATATTGTGGACATATTAAAACATGCCAAAAGTAAAAAACATTAACGTTTAACTAATTACTAAAATGCCAAATTTTGTTATTAACTTGCCAATCATTCTGAAAATGAATTAATTTCCCACTCCCTTTATTAAACACAATCTTCCCACTCAGATTTTGACCTTCCCCTGTGTTTTCTGGGTATTGTATCACTTTATAACTTTTAACTAAGAAATTAGCTGTGTTTTATCTTTCTCTTTACAATTAGAGTTAAAGACTGAAAATATAAGACGTACATACCAGTAAGAAGAATCGTTAAGCCTCAGTGTCTATCTTCTAACTAGAGATATAGACAGATATCAGGCATTTTCAGGAAACTAGAGAGACAGGATTCCATTTTATAAAAACAAATATTAAACAACTCCATGGAGGAAAAGTAACTCTCCTAGTTTGGATAGCTCTTCACAGCTTAGACCTACTAATACATTTCTTGCGTTTGCAACAAAGATAAGAGGCCTGTTAATAGAAGTAGACTGACTTTTGAAAGATAAGATGAACAATGTCATGCAGATAAAGTGGCAAAGGATTTGTAACTATTATACTTAGCGTCCTATTTCGGAAGGATTCAATTTTTCACCCATTCCAATTGTCTAACGCTTGTCCTGCAAAAATACTAAGCCATGGGTTACAGCCACGCATAATTTAAAAATGCGGATGTGGACTTTTCACAGGAGCTGGTAAGAAAAAAAGGTATGAAAAAACTCCTGTGCTTTAATTTTGTGCTAAAGGGACATATTTTCTTCCCCCATAAATGAATAGCAAAGTAAGTATTATTCCTTCCAATTACATACAGTTTCACTCTCACAATAGGTTCAAAGGATTATAAAGCAGTGACAATAAATTCTGAAGTTCAGAAGGTAAACAAAGCTGCACTGCTAGGCTTCTCCCAAATCATTTTAAAATCCTAGTCAATACATGTACATCAGAAAACAAAGCTACAAGAGCCAGAAAAGCTGTACTGCAATACTAAAACGTGAAATGAGAAAGTGCTTTTGAAATCAGTGAATTTTGACAGTCTGAGCAGTCACTGTAGCCATTCTGCAACATTCATTGACATGACAGTGTAAGGCGATGACTTGCCCTTATCACAAACAGGCAGCAGCTTTAAGTCACATAGACAAAGCTGAAATACTATTTAAGCTCCAAGATTCTTAAAAACTTCAAACCAGAAGACAACTGTTTTTTAATTAACAAGATCCCATGCTAGTATAACTCTGGATATTTTCCTAGCTAAAGTATTTTTTTCAGTATGAACTATATTATGTTGAGTCAAGTTGCAGGTCTCCATCTCATTTGCATTGGCAAGAATTTTCCCACTCATTGATGGGGAGTGGAAAAAACATTCCGGAGAGTTGCCATTGGCTCTACACTGAAGAAACACAAGCTACATTTTGACCTGTTATTTTGGCCACTTTCAACAGGAAGGAAGCCTGAAGCTCCATCAACTCTGCTAACACCATTAGGTGGTACTTTGACTTTAAGATGCTCTCTGTTGCAGGGAGTTTACTTGAAACTAAAATCCACAAGAAAAAAATCAAGCCAAACCAATATAATAAACACAACCAAGAAATAAAGAAGTAATACCAAACTTCAGCACTTAGATAAGGCTTAAACACCTGTGTTTTGTACAGCATTTTGTAAACAGATGGACATTTACATTAAGCTTTAGCTTGAAAAAGTTGTTAGTATCTGCCAGCCTAGAATCTGAACATGCAGGCCAGATTGGCAACTACTGTTATGTTCCAGAGTCCATAAAAAATCTGCAGTTTAAAGAAAGAAAACACCTACACACTGATTTTAATTTACTTATCTTTAAATGAAGCTTTATGTTCACTAATATGGCTGAATAGCAGATTATAATTTAATAGATTCACCAGCTTCCTCTCACAACCATTAAAGGTTACAAAAGGCTCTGACTCTAGGCCTGCTCAAATAATACTCCCCTGTAGTACCCAGGTGAAACAGGAATATCTTTACAAAACATGTTTTGCTATCCTATTTCAACCACATTCCTCCTCAAGTGTTTACAAGTGCTGCACCTCTTTTTTAAATGGTTCTCTCCATCCATAGTTTACTTGCCTCACTGCAGTTATGCTCATCTATTAGCTACACTTTCACCAGTTTCAATAGGACCTGAATTTCCTACTCCATTGCAAAACTGAACTGCAATGTTTAAAGACTAAACACCTTAGAAAAATCTAGCCATTCTTACTGGCAAAGAGAAGACTGCTAGGATCCTTACAGGCACCATCACTTAAAGCTCAGTAATTAAAACATGCCTGTTGAAAGCATTTAAGACTCCTTGATTTAGTTTTTCACCCAGGTAGGCCACTGGTGAAGATTTCAAACAGTGGCAGAATCCACATATGTGGGTTCTGTGGTGAAGTCAGTTCAACTACTTTCTGTCCTACTTTTTGAAAGGCTAGCTTTTAATTTGCATCATTTTGGCGATTCAGTTGGTCACCCTCTAAACACCTGCAGTGCCACAGATGAGCAGAGATGAATTCTTGAACTGGTCTTCCTGCTTGTCTACCGTAGCATGGCTCTTAGGTCTACAGTTTCATGAGAGGCTTTCTTCATCAACAATACCAGCTTAATAAACTCTTATCTCTTCTTCTACTTCTTTGCCATACCTCAGTTTTGCAGAAAAAACTATTTGTGGGATCATACTATAAACCACATCAGTGAACTAAAAGGAAAGGATGGCAAATCCATACACTGTCAGTGCTGTAGTATAAAACATCCCACACAGTGTGAAGCTCTAGGAAACTACTGAACTGATCTAACAGCTCCTCTGCATCAGGGGGTTAGTCTTACTTCATGAGATCACCTAAGACAGTTAAATAGCAATCATCTTTTTCTGGTTAGTTTTCTAACCCCCAGCACACAGACTGACCTGGCTCACAGACAGATGAGACAAGTACCTGAGACCAGCTGCTTGTGTCAGCAAAAGAAATCTTCCCTGTTCAATCAGACCAAACGATCAGACTGGCCCCCAATGCTCATAAATGCTTGCATTCTTCCATTTTTTGCTTTAAAGCTGCTATCCCAAAGCCATTTTGTTATATTACTCCAGGAGTATTTCATTGACATAGAAATACTGACAAAAGAGTTAAAGCATTTCTTTCACAGCAGCAAAGGCATATTTTGTATCAATAAACCAAAACTACTCACCCAGGTCAAGGCTGAAGCTCTTCCAGAAAAATAACACTACTTTGCATGTGTAACTGAACCTATACTAGCAACCTGTGCATGCATACAGCTACATTAAGGAAGGGTAACACTTTCACACATCCAAAATGATGCAGCCATGCTGGTACCATTTGCAGCTTTGACAAGATCTACATCACCAGAAGAGTGAAAATAAGAGATTATCATGTCAATTTTTCCCCCCTCCACAGTATGTGTATAAAAGCACTACTGGGAGAACGGATATTTTCCTTTCAGTCTGGAAACCACAGGGGTTTTTAACCCCGTGTGTGTGTGGGGGGGATAGAAACAAATAATGGGTATTTTCTCTGAACCTTACTGTTTAATACATCACCCGCTAGAAACAAGAGGCTGGAGAGAACAGAAGTTTCCACAGTCCAAATAACAGTTCTCTCCCTTACAATTTATTTTATTCTCCTTCATCAGATATGTCAAAGAGGAATCAAAAAATTGTTGCACTTTAGGCCTGGGAAAGGAAGATCAAAATGTGCTTCTTTTAGAGTAGCAGGAACTAATTCTTTAGCAATCTCTTTTACATACACATGCATCCTAAGCCCTAACTCAGATACACAAAGTAAGTTTAAAAAAATTGCTAGGGGTCAAAATTCTCCTTGTATCCAACCCATTTTACAAAAAGTGTTCTCATTCTGACTGAAGTCCTGAGTGTAAGCATTATAGATGTGATCCACTGTCACAACCTTCCCAGCTTTGATACACCTACCTCTACCCTAAGCAGCTATCAATGAATACAAGATGATGAGGGTCTAAATCAAGTACCTTCACAATTGTTGTACGAATCGTTCAGACAAATATCAAAAGTAATGTGTCAAAACAGCTAAATGAATTACAGCTATTAAAGACAGTTTTAATTAATTTATGATTGGCACAGTTTAAAATGACCGAAGAACTAACAGGCGTAATTGATGAAAAATAACAAATACTTCGCTAAATGTCTTTGTCTAATCCAATATACGCATCTTGATAAACAAACTTTATTATTCCAGGACTGCAAACTCTTCTGGGACTGACTTATTTAATAAATATTTATACAGTGCCTTGCACAGAAAGGCCTAATCCAAGTCAAGCTCTCTAGCCAATATGAAAGCATAAATAGAATATAATAATCTGGTATTGCCAATTCTTCCAGCAAGACAGTTTAAAATACACAGTTTGAGACACACAAAAACTTACCCCTATTTACCAAAGACAAGCCCAGTGTTTTTAAAAAAAAGGGAACAAGACACCAAATTTTTTGACTGAAGCAGCCTCATAAGCCAATATGAAACATACTGCTTTGTACTTATCAACCTAAAATGACTTTTTAAGCATAATTTTGCTGAGCCCCTGGAGATTCCCTGTTCCCAGGCTTAAAACTGTTACATTAAAGAAGACTCTCTAAAAAAGATAACCTACCATTCCTGTTCAAAAAAACAAAGGTTTGTGTAACAAATGGAAACTAGCAGTTTTTCAATTCATTCAATTGGTTCAGAAATCCAAGTACAGAACTCATGACACTCTTTTTCTCTCATTCTCTCAAGAAAGCCTAAATGGAGCAGGGGCAAACTTAGCAACTGATACTCTGAAGAGGAAACAGAATGAGAAACAAATTACAAGTGCCAAACTGGTCTCTTAAGAAGGAAGTAAAGTTTCCAAAAAGAATGCCAGAGAAGCATAAACAAAAGGGCACTAATGTTTCAATTGTAAGTATAGATCATATATTGCCTAGACAAGGGAAGGGGAGACTGAAGAAAGGATATGAATGAACAGATCTCATCTTTTCTAGCTGACCTACAAATGTGATAGGATATCAGTACAAAGGTGGTTGGAGGAGATAAATTCCGCATGGGACAGATTTTTAGAGAGTCAAGAAAAAATAAACAGAAAAAAATGAGTGCTGTAAAAAGACAGAGAAGTACTGTAAAAAGAGATATGTAGCATAGCAGACACAGGAGGTGGAGACTTTTCTTAAGGGTTTAAGCACATGAACTGACAAAGAATACAATTACAAGCCACACTGTACGACTTCATTATTTTAAGTCTGTGGGTTTTTTTTTTCCTATGTAGGTGAAAACAGTTAATTTTTTCCACCTGAGGAAATAAGGCTTAGGACTTACATGGGAAAAGACTTCTCTGTATTTCTAACCTTCAGTATAAAGTAGAAACTAATTTCACACACCCCCCGCCCCCCCAGCAGCTTCAGAAAACAGACAATTTATCTGGACATACATATTAGTCATAGCTTTTGAGGCATAGGATCAGTAACAAGCACTAATGGCTTGTGGGGTGGTTACATTCTGAAATTTACCGTATTTTTTGTTCAGTTAGTTTACCCTGCTGAAAATGTAAGACATTCTGAGACCATATTGATAAACAGATGGATCAACAAATGATTTTTTTTTTTTTTTTACACACATGCAATTTCCTTTGAAAAATGTATTCTAAAGCTTAGGGAATAATTCTTCAGAAAATTCTTAAACATATTTATGCTTGATCTTTCTACACATCACCTACAAAAATACCTGATAACAGCAAAGCATCTTCTTGAACAATAAAGATATGCTGCAGCAAATAAAATCAAAAGTTTGCTGTTAAAGAGTATTTCACACGTCTGCCAGTGACTTCTTATCCATTTTTACAAGCACTATCTACAAAACAGAGGTATACCAGATAGACACTTATTTCAAGATTCAATGAATTCCATAATTCATTCAATTCCATTCCATTCTTTAGTCTGTAATAAATCTGTAATAAAAAGCAAATAATTTCAGGCTTATTAAAACAATTTGATTCTACCATGGCTCATCTTCACAGACAAAGCTATTAGACCTGGGAGTACATTAAATATACCACTGCATGCAGCAACCCACAGAAGCATGACTGAATTACACTATTAGCATGAGACAAACATCTAAGTCACGTTACCTAAAGAAACTATAACTATATATGATGTAACAATAAAATAATGCTTTTGATTAAGTATTTTGAGAATAACATTTATTTCTTACACAGCTTAAGTAACTCCTCCATTCCTCGTGCACATTCTTGCCCAGTGCTGCTACAGGCACTGTGCCAGCCTAGGGGTTAGGGCAATCCTGTTGAATCAGACCCATACAAACACAGATGCAGGCACAGCAGAAGAGGCTCTGTATGCGTGGAAGCAACAATATCACCCAACATCTAACAGCCACCTCAACCTAAGAGTTTCTATCACTGTAGTCAAGTGTGCCACTGCTACAACACAATCTTAGCGGCCCAGCAGTCTGCTCTGCTACCTTACATATCTCACTCTTTTTTTTTTTTTCAGTCTTCATCTTCTCAACCTATTGTAACATGATTTTTGTTTAGTAAACCAGAACTGGCAGCTGCTGCTAAGCTTCCTCTTAAAGGCACTGTCCCAGAAATAGCAGAACTAACAAAGCCCCATTTCCCATAGATTTGCATTCTGTCTCAGTGATGCCCCCCGTGTTCCAAGTAGTCATGTTCCACCTCTATCCCAGATGCCTATTATCTTACCCCCCTCTTCCAAGCACTAGCCACAATATACTTAACCTCTCATGTCCTCTAACTACTGACTGAAGAGAGTACTGAGCTTCATATCTAGTTCTTACCCCACAGACAACTGTTTGCTGGCCAACTCGCAGGCTAAATACAGGTAACTGCTGAATTCATGCAAAACTTTCCCCTAAAGAGATGATCTTAGTCAATGAAGCCATTAATTTTAACTAAGCTTGTTAAATGTTATTGAAATGCAAAAATCTTTTGAGACCTTGCCCCCTGGCTAATTTCTTTGCTGAAATTAGTTGATAAGCTCAAAATTTATTAAGATACAATTAATAATTGTAATAAATTATTAATTGCTTAAGATTTGTGTATTTAGAAAGGCAAATTAAACATGGTTTATACGCTACACAAATAAAAACCAACAGTAACTCTAGTTCTTTAAAAAAATCCCCAAACAAAACAGAAAATAGGTGCATCTCAGCATCTTATCCATGTGAGAGCAGCCAATTCTGAACTTCCAAATTGCAAAAACTTCTTTTCTAGCATGTCTAATCAACTAAGGTTTCTTAAAGAAACTGCATTTACTTGTTCTGTTTGTCCTTTTAATAAGTATTTGCATCCTCTGACCATTTTCAATTGCATTTTAAAAGAGGTGCAAAAGTCCCAAAGATAAAAAAGGCTTCTACGAATTTTGTGAAAACTGGCAGCTTTGCAGAAAAAAGAAACTCAAATTCATGCCTTCAATGAGGGTAAAAGCAGGTGGAACTCTGCGTTCTCCACTGGCAGCCCCAGCAGACCAACCAGCCAGCGTATGCACAGTACTAGATTTTATTAATTCTGGAACAAGCTTTAGATACCAAGTATTTGAGTGTTTATCTAACTGAAGAAAACCATCAAAGTAGTAAGCATACCTAGTGGCTTTGTCCTGTTTTTGCTAAATTCGAGCAAGCCTGACAATATCATGACTAATAGGTGCAGAGTTTTGGCTGGATTTTTTTGGCTGGTGGTTTGGGTATTTTTTTGTTTTAAAAACTCGTATATGCAACCTACAGAAATGTATGGGTTTTTTCCTACCACTGTGTGTTCCTAAGTTAATGTTTTTTTAAACACTGAAGGGAGCATAAGTTTTATATTCATTCTGAAAGACCGATTTTTAAATAATAGAAAAATTAAATTCTGATCATAGTACAACCAGGATTTGAATGAGTTTAAAACCACCCATCATTGAAGACAGTGAAATTTGATCTTCATCTGTGCTCGGTATAGGAAAGAGATATACATTTTCCATATTGCTACAAAAATTGATTACACATAGCACTTTTCTAAGAATATAATGCATATTTTAAACAAAATGATTTTTTTTTGTAAAATTCTGTGGCCAGATACTAACTTAAACAACGTTTATTTAGCACATTGCTGTAAGTTATGCTTCACTTCTTGCCACTAAAAAAAAAAAAATAATCTAACACATTCTAAAAATATTAACTATTTAACTGCACCTATGGCAACAAGAACACCCTGAGTGATGCCGTTCATTCAACAATAGACACGTTCCAAGAACGTCAGGGTACCATATATAAACACCACAGGTCTTTCAACTTTAATTATGTCAAGCTATTTCACTAGAACCCGATTACTACCGATTAAGGAACACCAAAATCTAAAGGCAGAACAACACAAAGCTAGAAAGAACTCAGTAAAGATTTGTATACTGTTTGGAACACTTTCTTGCATGAGAGTTGAGCTTGCTGATCAGTTCAACAAAAGTTCCTAATTTTACTATAATTAGGATAAAGGTATACAAAAACTTTTGTCAGGGAAAGCATTAATATTATGTCAGTCATTTTTTGGTAATCATTCTCAACAGAGGGTGAAACTGAAACAACTATTACACTGCAACCTCTGACTACAAATCTGATAGTTTTCTCGCTCTCACAGTTGCACTTAAATATGTGGAAGCCAATCCAGATGAGCTTGCTAAGCAGGGTTCAAGATGCTTTAGAACATCCACCAGCATTTCTCCTGTTTGAAATAGAAAGTGTGTATTTTTCCAGTTGAGATAACCTACCATGCAATTAAAGAGGAAAAAAACCCAACTTGAATCACTGTATACATTAGTGGGAAAAAAGTTAACTTTCATTTCAATCATTTAAATATTTGAGTTTTGAGTATAGCTTTAAAAAAATCCAGTTCTGAATCACTGGAATTTTTGTTCTATTTCCTGTAAAAGCACCAACAGCAACATCGTTCAGCATTCCGCTTGCAGCAGTTCAGAAAAGATCAGCCTGATCCACCTCAGTCCTAACTTTACAGTCATTTCATAAACTTGAGGTCACATCTGACCAACTTATTTCTTCCAGTTTTTCCAACCATGGAGATCATGATGAGGTAGCACTTGCAATACGATGAAGAGCAATCTAGTTTTATGTTTCAAAATACCATTTCACAAAGAAAGAGTTTGCCAAAAGCTCTTTAAGCTCCCTAGCAAAAAAAAAAAAAAAAGAAAATTTGCTGAGAAAAATCTCTTCACCAGATGACAGGTTTAATTCTACAAGGCTTGAAAAGCATACCAGTTACCTATAAAGCCAATGACCATTACAAAACAACACAGGGCCTCAGCCTTCAAAGCAATGCCATAGTGAGAAAAAACACTATCTTCTTTCATTCTGTCAATGCTGGAAAACAGAAGTTTCTACCAGGAAAGTGTCATAGGAAGAATGCCCATTTTCAAGAATTCTATTTTTATATCAGCAAATTTAAAGGAAGAGAGAAGAACACTTTGACTTCTCTTGATGTTGAGATGGAAAGTGGTTTACATACAAAGTCTTTGAAAGCTGGTGTAAGCCAGGGTAGCATAGCACAGCAGGAAGATGGCACTGCCCCCACATTTAATACAAGGATGATGCTTTATCAAACATCTCTCAGAAACAGAACGGGGATGACCCAAACTGAGTACCTCCTCCAACAGCCTTCCTCCCCTCTTCCCCCTTGCAGGCTCTCCTGTGAAGCAATGTGAGAAAAAAACCACCCAGGCCTTCTTCGTTTTTAAAAGAAACCCAGTCAGCTCAGCATCCACTCTGCTGCAGCGCAAGCCAAGGTACTACCTACAGATGAGCATCCAGAAGTTTAACATATGGATAACAGCTATAAGTGACTGAAACCTCCACTTAAATTGAAGGGCATAACTTACTGAAGCTGATGACATGTGTCTCCTAACTTGTCAGTGGAACTTCCCTCTTGACAAAAGCAGATATCAGAATTCTGAGGTTTCACAAAACCCAATTACAATAATACAGATAAAGAACAAATAATTGAAATACGTATATGGAATGCAAATGCCTGGTTATCTGGCAAATCACTAGCTAAGCTGAAAATTATTCCTGATTTCAGCAAATCATAGCCAATCATGAATATGGTGCTATTGCTATAGAGTGACTAGCCCTCCTTGCTGTAGTACATGCGCAGTACTGTTTTGGTAGCTAAAGGTATGCCACAAAAAAATTTGAACAGTCTAAGAATGACTCTGTATTTAACATTTGTATTTTAAAAATCTACATAAGTCAGAGAGTACTGAAAATCATATGCAACACCATTTTCAGTGTTCTACAGCTGAACTTCAGAAAGAGCTTTATTCAGTCAATATCAAATATCCTAAACGTACACCGACTAGAAAGCCACAGCTGAAACCCACTCCTTGCTAAGAAGTATTCCTTCAGAATTCCTTTTTAAAGTATGTACTTACTATCACTAATACAGTAACACCTACAGGTCTCGGGCACAAACCAGGCTCTGCTGAGCTACCCAATAATGTACAAAGAACACAAGGTTCCTGCCCTGGAGGCCTTCGTACATATAACAGGACTGAGCATTCAGACTTTTAATGCAAGCCTTTCAATGAATGAGACAAAGTACTACACACCTCTGCATAGCATTCCCAGGTGTCTTGGAGGGACAAACCAGCATTAGAGAAGAAGAGAATAAGAAAACGTATGCATCTCCTCTCTTTGAAATCTCTCTTATCAGAATCATTTCAAGAATTTCTACTCAACAATTAAACTGACTTGAATAATGAAAACTAACGTCCCAAATATACTGTATATGGAATCGAGCCCAGCCAGCCCCCGCAAAGAAATCAGGCACCGAAAAATCGCACCTCTGACACCGGTTACTCATCCCTAAATGGCGGAGTCTCGCCCAGCGCACTCACACCTGTCACCTGCTGGGCGCCAGGCCAGCCCCCCTCCCCTCCCTATCTCCCTCCCTCCCTCCCTT
>VZSZ01005799.1:931944-955521 GCA_013398815.1 Ibidorhyncha struthersii
TGCCCCGGCGGCAGAGGGTGGGTAGGTGGGGCCGCCCGCCCGCCTGGGAAAGGGGAGGCCGGCTGGAAACGAAGCAGGGTTTGAGCTGAGGGGAGGGAGTGAGGGAGGGAGGGCAGCCACCACAGACGGTAGCATCTGCAAGAGGTAAAAGAAACTAGATAAAGCAGGATTAATTAAAGAAGCCACCACTATACCTGAAACAGTTGTTCTGAGCGGAAATTGCCGGGCTCTCTCTGTCAGAAATACTGCTGCGCTCTAAATTTCTTCATGCTTTACACAGCGTAGGTGATTTCCAATCATCCCTCTGAGGTACAGCTCGGCTTAATTCTCTTCCAAAACTGCCGACAGGCGAGCAGGGGCCCGTAGGCTGGCGGGAGAAGCCGTCTTCCCCGCTCAGCTCAGCAGCCACCAACAGCTGCGGGAGGGGTCCCCCACGCAGTGTGCGGTGCCAGCGAGGCCACGATTCGATTCGTAGGAGGGGAGCCTTGCCAGCCTCGGGGGCAGGGGTCCCTGTGGGTCCTAACATGCAGGCTTGAAAACAGGGATCAAATCCCTCCTACGATAGAAAGACAGGCATCCTTTATTTTAGTGGGGCATTCAAGTAGGTCTTTGATTTTCCGTAATTCAGGAATTTTCATTTTAAATGAAAAGACAACTTTTAGATGAGTTTGTAAAATCATCCAGTAAATCAATTGTTTTTTTGGGGTGTGATACCTTACACCACTTACTCTTTCTCACTCTTCCTGTATTTCCTTTCTTCCTGCGTCTCTTGGATCCTCCTTCCTCCCTGCAGTGAGCAGGTGCTGCCTAACAATGGACAGTCCCTCCATCTATTCTTGGGTAATCCTACTCTGCAAAATACAGTCACAAACAGAAATTGTTTAAATGTAATCTTTATCACCTGTAGCAGAAGGAAACTGTTGGAAACCCCGCAACCCAGAATGGGGCCTGGTGGGGAAAGGGATGTGGTGGACCTTTCAGATTTCCCCGTACAGCTGTGGTACTGGGCAGAAATCAGGAGAGAGAAAATCTTTTTTTTTCCCCACCTTGACTCCCAGAGGCACCAGTGATTTCCAGTGTGCTCCAGTATGAAAGAAACTGCAAAACTGCCAGGCCATAGTCATCTCAAACCTTAAAAGCTGCGCTATCTGTTGCAATGGTGTGATGAGAGAGGTCCATACTTTCTCCACAAGACACCAGCTATCAGACTGGCCAAGTGATACTTGTGAGATAAAATGACATAAACTAATAAAACCCAACGGATGCACTAGGCAGGAACTAAATTATTTGTGACAATTTAGGCTAAGTGTTCTGTTACAAGAAATAAAATTGACTTTGCCATTGCAAGAATGGATATTTTCAGAAATGACTGAAACTATGTTTTCCAAATGAAAGTATTAACATGTAGGAAAAACCACAAACCTCTTGATTGTATTTAGTTAAAATTGTTAAACAGAGAGAATCCCAGGGCAAGCAACTGCAGAGACTAGCTTTGCTTGGAGGAGGCAGGGAGAGAGAGAAGACGACACCAACCGGTCTAACAGTAAGTTGTTATGGTGGGATAAAAAAAAAAAAGTGAAAAGAGAAGACAGTGTGTGTCTCCCCCAAATGTAGAAATAAAGGTGCGTATATACATTCCAGTAAGAATCAGGCATTTTCATAAGCTACAACAGGGAAATCTGCAGTTCTTTGTACATCAGCAGCATGGCGTATGAAACGCATGTGTTTAAAGTTTACTACTTGGCCTGTGCTGAGTCAACCATATACAGGGCTGAGAATCTGCTGAAATTTGTTAATTGTCAACAAAGTAGTATTTCCCCAAACCCAGCCAGAAATGAATATAGTCCCTTACAAAAATGGGTAATGGGGCACCTAGAAAGAAGATGCAATGGAAACATCAGATCACAGAGCGCTGTACTGCTGGGGTTGCTCCACTGTAATTGTTCAGGTACATTAATCAAACCTTTCCCTTTTGCGACCCATGCTGTAGACAATTCATGATCTGCACGGTAACCCGCTCAAGTACACTGCTCTTCAACTCTTCCAGCACAACTGTTTCAAACTTTGCTAAGCCAGACGTGACCTCTCAGACAGATAGGACAGTATACTTACACGAATACCTTTTGTGCACTAGAAACTGAGTTTATTTTGCTAAGTTTAATACCAAGTTAAATATTTGACCCTTTTGCCTGCAGTTGCTAAAACAGGGATTTGCCACAGGAAAGTGAAAGACCATCTCTCACTTCTCCATCAACAGTATTTACTGCAATGCTTAAGCACTGGGATCATGTGAGTGAGCTGCATGGCCCTTTCCCCTCTCTCCCCGACTCTCCACGCTGCATCTATGTCTAAGATCATTGCTAAAGTTGCTCTTCTCTATAGCGGCTAATTTGGAATCATTTTTTAACACCTTTCCAAAATCGAAGAGCAATGTATTTAGGAAAATATCTCTGTGTACTGAGATTCAGAAAATAACTCTTTCCCTATGCGTCTGTAACAGGAACGAGGAGGATCTATCTAATATTAAAATCTGGGTGTAACTCCTCTCGTGGTGCAAATCAAGGCTTCAGGCGCCAGTGGGGCACAGGGAGCTGCCTGCCCGGCAGTGTAGTTCATTGAGAGCCTTGCTTCTTTCCCTGCAGATTTTAGCTATTACCCATTTTTTTGGCCATACAAGGTATGAGTTCATGTTTTTAAAACCTTCACCAGACTGTTTATATTCTTCACTGCTAGAAAGTGAAATTATAAATAGGGTTGGGGAATGATTCTAAACATATTGTACAGGAAAACTGTTTCTGCAAAGTGCAGTCAATCTTGTCAGCTTGGTACTGACATTTCTGATGCTGAAATTTCCTGAGAATGCTTTTTAGAAAAGGTAAGAGATCAAGTCCAGTCAAAACCAATCCACAACAGCTGGCATAATTATTTCTGAAATTGAGTTTAAAATTAGTTTTCTGCAGGGGAAAATGGTGTCATTGGCAGTTTTAAAAACACCACTTTTCCCTTAAACATTCACCTGGCAATTTCTTGTTCATTCTTCTAGACAGAAGGTCTGTCAGTCTTCAGGTTGACAAAAACAGAGATAGCATTCACTGGCCAAAGGACAGTCCTCGGAAGCTCCCAGTCTGAGGTTACGTCCACAGCCTCTCCTATAAAAACGATTAGAATTTAGATTGATAACATGACAAGGAAATATAGAAATTCACCTTATTTCACAAGATTCATGCATTGTACTTTTCTGGTTCTATCTCAAAGTTGTCGACTGTGTGCCGTAGTACAAAAATTTCACCATCCTGGTGTAGAGAAGTGGATAATGCTGGATTTGGAATTAAATTCAACTGCAGAGCCTCAGCATAAAGCCAAAGCTGTGATCAATGTGCAGCATAGCTTTGCTTAAGTGAAGGTTCTCAGCACTTGTCTCCCCCACCCCACTACGAGTGCTTATACTACATAATATCTTTAAAAAAAACCCTTTCTGTTTCCAGTGTAGGAGTAGTCCAGCTATTGATGTTTATTTGGAGGAGTGTGTTGGAAACAATAGTGTCAATATTCTAGTTTACTATCTTTTCCTTCTGTTTTAAATGTCAGTGTAATTCTAAGTCTGGTTTAAAAAACAAACCAAACCCCACACACTCTTCTTTAATCAGAAACATCAGCTCTAGGAGCTCAGAATTTATGAACAATCCTAAAATAACAAACAAGTATAATCATTCAAGTAGAAGAAAATGTATTGGTAAAGAAACATGTTTCAGGTCAAATTATTCAAAGACTATAGTGAACTCCGGTTGCTTAGATTGCACATGTGTGCAGTTACGAAAAGCTGTTGTGCCCTGATGTTTTTCTTTTCAATCCACAGTACACAAACAACTCTTATCTCTGTTGAGACTCCCCTGGTTTTCCAGGTTGTTCCCTTCCTTTCTTCAAGACAGCACCAGCTTTTTTACTTCCTAACAGCTCATCTATTTAGGAGTAGAGAGCAAACATGACAGTTGAGATAAGGATATGATTAAGAGGTGCCTTAGCGGTTCATGAGTTCTAGCAGCCTCACAGGATTTGGATAAGGCCTTTGCATAAGGGAAATCCATTGAGCGAGACAGCCTGTCCTGGCATTTCAATTTTAAAAGCATAGTGAGCTGTGTTACAGTGGAGCGTTATTGTAGGCTATATATTAATCTGACAGACCGAAATAATATGATTTTGGAGGCTTGGTAAGACTTCCCCCCCCGCCCCAATATCTTAAATCTCCCTTTCATTTATATTGATCATGAGTGTCTTAGAAGAAGAACATTTACACTTGAAGGAAAATATCTTAGCCTGGCCAAACTAATTCTGAAGTTTTTTAAATAATTGTTTTAAAACTGCGAAAGAGTGCCATATTAAGTCAATCTTTTGACTAAGTTGAAAAAAGTACATCGTTGATAGCATCAACAATTTAGAGATTTTTCAGTGCTCTGAATAAGAGAATTAAAAATGTATGAATAAAAGCTCGTATATGTTCACATGGCATACAGTTGAGTCAATACCTACTAGGGAGACAAATTTAGGCTACCATATGCCTCTTTTATGAAACAATTTTTTTTATAAACTTGGTGACATAAAATATAGAAAGCCAAGACCATTTGAGGCTCCAAGATACTTCAGAAGAAATACTGATTATGTTTCTTCCCAAACCCACTGTTTCCTATGCTTTGTGGGAAATTCAGTAGAAAGTAATGATAAAAAAAAAATCCGCTTTTCTTAAGATTTATATAATATGGGTATATAGTCACTGCATGTCTTTATGGTCTTAATTTAGCAAAACACCTAGTCTCTTGCTAAAGTCCATCTTTATTCAGGATACCTTTCAACCACTTGCTTAAACTTTGCACTGTGTTGAAACCTGAGGCAAAGAATGGGCTTAAGTGTTTTTCTGGACAGGTATAACTTGCTGATTTGAGACAGGAAACCTACCTTGAAGTCCAAACAAATGACTTTCCTATTCCAGATTCAAATCGGGCATGAATGTTTTCACAGTAAAAATGCTTGCAGAACGTCTTACAGCTCTTTCATTTTCCAGCTACTGATTTTAACCTCTTCTGTTTCATTGACTTCAGCCAATTCCCTTTCCTTTACACACTTTGTAAATGTGAGAGTGCAAACTGCAATATACTTAATCTTATTATATATGTTAACACACAAGGTGCAGTAATTATATTGTGTTTAAATTCCCCCAAATATGGAGGTTAATGGTAGGTGGCTAGTATATTTTAAAAAATAACCTGAAGTACTCTCTAAACCTAAATGGTTCATAGTATTAGATTTCTCCATCATCTTCTGGCCTTCTGCCCCACTGCTGTAATTACCTTAACTCCTCACCCAATAATAAAATTGTCTGAACAAATCCTGTGCCTGCTATTAAGTAAAATTAAAACTTAGTACGGATTCTCTGCATTCTTTCTTCTCTTCATCTGTGGTGCTTGACAGCTCGCATGATACAAATGAAACACACAAAGCCTTTAAGCCATCCCGTATTAAAAAAAAAAAAAAGTAACTCAGAGCTTTCTAATGCTGATATGTATTAGAAACAGCGACTTTTGAAGAAGAGTGGTACCGTATTTTCCATTTCTACAGAAAACTCACTGGTGTAACAAAACAGAATCAGTCATGTAAGCTTATATTCGCACTGTACTGGTTTGTTTCCTCCTGGATCTCATGCAAGCCCTTGTAAGGAGAAGGCAGCTCAGATTCCAGGTCCACTCTGTCCTAGGTCTGTCTGAGATTGCCAGCAGGAGTGAAAATCGCAGCAATACATTTCACTATGTAACCAGCTATCCTCTAGCTACTGCATCAAAATCACCAAGTTGCTGTTCTACCCATGTGACATTCAAGTTCCAAGTTGAGCTATGTTTCAGTCATCATCTCTCAAGTTTTTACCTTTTCTGTGGGAAAAGATCACTTGTGTCTACCTACAGTTAGAAATGTTTCAGTATCATGGAACAAAATACTGAGAAATACCGAACTTCTAACTCGTCAGCTCACTAGAAGTAAGAGAGGTCATCTTGCCTCCAAGCTAAAATGCTCCATACAAGTAGGAAAACAATACAGAAGATAAGGTGGTCGTTCATGAAAACAATCAGCTAGTATCGCAGCTGTTTTCAGCTACTACAATATTATATGGGGTAGAAGAGGAAATTGTGGGAAGTTTGTGGGGAGTTGCATAACGAACATATTTAAAAGAATGCATTAATGTCCAAAAATTTTAGTGTTTATTTGTTGAGACTTTTTTCTCCTCAAGATCTTCCGTTAAATAACAAATACCTTAAAAACTCACGAAAGTCTGTTCTTCCATCAGGAGGACGCCCATTCCGCGAAATACACACAGTCCTCGAGAACATAACCCAGAAACTATAACCCCAGCTAAGCCAAACACAAATTTGTGCTTAAATTTAGGCATAGTAAAGTTCTGTTGGCTTTACTCACAAGCTTAAAATTAAGCATATGTTTTAACACTTTACTGGATTAGGGCCCATGTCAGCAAAATAAATTTATTGGGAAGAAGTAATAAAAACATAGCTTGCAGTGAGGGACAGCAGAGCCATTCACAGCTACAGAAGCTTTAAAACACTAGCTGGTATTTATATATTTAAAGAAGAAATCAGGCGTTAAACAAAACATTTATTTTAGATAGCTATCTAATTAGTCTGCTGCAGAAGCACCTTCATTTTTCTTAATTTGATGAAAAACATTTTTTGCATCCTTGCATTCCCCAAAGCAAATTAATCTACGCATCGAGGAAAAAAAATGTTTTGG
Source organism: Ibidorhyncha struthersii (assembly GCA_013398815.1). Lineage (NCBI taxonomy): Eukaryota > Metazoa > Chordata > Aves > Charadriiformes > Charadriidae > Ibidorhyncha > Ibidorhyncha struthersii. The sequence continues at coordinate 938,734 of VZSZ01005799.1, forward strand.
AAGCACAAGCTTCAAAAGCAATTTTCCCACTGTTTAGTAATGGCCTGGCTGTTCCAGGGATACTGTTGCATTCCCTGGAGAAGGGGACAGAAAGGAGGGCAAGCTTTTTAAACAGTTTCGTTACACACATGCACCTGAATTAGCTCATTCGAGTGCATGTAAGTGTATATAATTGCATATATACAATAAATGTCAGCTAACTAATTCTCTTGTATGCCTTGTGCATTGATGTGTATTTATTTTTAAGGCTAAGAACCTCTCTAAATATTTGGTATTGTATGTCTAGCCTTTAAGAACTTACATCATTTGCAAAAACAGAATGGATACAATTCTACATGACTGTGTCTCTGTTAATTTTATTTTTTCCAGCAAAAACTTTCTGTTGCTAACAACAGTGCAGCAAAGTATGAATTCTAGTGTAGATATAGCTCCTTTGGCGTTTTAAGTGCAGTGCTATCTGGCCCTGTTCATAACAGCTCTGTCTTGTGTATCGAGACGCCAGTGGTCACAGCAGCTCACTCTGCACAAGTGCTTTGGCTCTCCCCAGTAGCAGTGGAGCTGCACCAAGGGGCAATCCTCTCACTAACGTCCTTACACAGCAAATGCGTTAAACTCTTTCACTGTAACAGCATCATTTTCTCCTTTAGCGTTATGTCACACGTGAATCACCAGGCAATGCACGGGCATTGTATTTTCTGTGTTTTCAAGAGGAAAATCTTTCATTCAAAAGACAAGATATAATAATTCGTTTTCGAGTTAGCTTTTCCTCCCATCTTCAGTAGCCCTCTCCTTACAGCCACGTCTCCAAAGGGGACAAGGTTGCTGAGTAGACAGCCTGCAGGTGTTTGTGCTCATCCCTCATTCCCAGCCACAGCCTCTGAGCCCATTGGACAGTTCCAGACAGACATGTTTGGAATTCTCAATTTTTTCAGAAAATAAGTTTCTGGGGTGCAAAGAGAGACAACACTGTCCCTGCAAAAGGGAAGACTAAAGATGCATTTTCCCTCATCCTTATGACACATGAGAGAATCCACTGGAAACCCCAGCTTTGAGACACAGAAAAAAGAGGCTTCATGACTCCACTGTTACCAAATTCCTCATTTCACTGGGAGTCAAAGCTCAGGATCATCAATCCTCTTTTCATACCTTATTTGCACAGTCCATATTGCTCAGTGAAGACCTGTTCAAGGTCCCAATGCCCTACAGTACAAACAAGCATTAAACAGTAAATTTATTGACTGCATAAAACTTGAGATCACAGATGGGAGGAAAAATGGCTCCAAGAGAATGTTTTCTCCAGTAATCCTTATGGACAGTTATGGGACTCTAATTAGCAGGGTTTGATAAAAAAAAAAAAAAACAACACCCAACCATTCTTCTTCCTACCTCTTATGTCAGGGCTTGCCTTTTCTTCAAAATTCACCCCTTTACCAGCACTTACAAGGTCCTGTTTTGATTTCTGTACACTTCTAGTAAACCACTGTGCTACCCGTTCAGCTGGAAATAAGCACCGTAGAACCCATAGCACATACCAGTGGAACCCATAGCACATACCAGTGAAACCCATAACACATACCAGTCTCGTCTCACTTCCATCGTATGCCTGTCATCTTCTGCTGATGGGCAGGAGACCTGAGCACAAATTGAAGTTGTGTTGTGCTGCATGTGTGCAGGTTTTGTGTTGAGACAGTGCTGCACAGAAACCTTAGCACTCACCTGCGCATGGACCAGAAGTGTGGGAGAAAGGAAAGTTTGATTTATTGGCAATAGCAGCAAGGTTGGGGGGGAAGTGCAGCTGCCCAGCTAAGCCAGGATATGCTAACCCATGTACAGAAACCAACCCTGTACACCAGGCTAAGAAATGAGATGCCCAGAATGACAGTTCAGAGTCACCAACAGTTAACTTAGTGCTGTAGTAATGGAACCATAAAAACTCCCACCAGGTTGAGGTCTCCAGTTTGGGAGCTTTTTTCCTAATGTACTACATATTTCAAAGCTTAATCATCAGCCCTTCTCCAAGCAATACTCCTACCCGTTTCAGTTAATCTTTGTCAGAATCAGTCCTGGTACTGGGTAACAGGCTGCAGTTAAAGTATAAGTTAAAAACAAGTTTGTAATCACAGAAATTAAGTTCTGAAATAGTCTTCCATTAGTAACAGGCAGTGAAAACCAGTTTCAAAATGAAATAAAACCGTATTATTGCAGCTTCATGGAACTATGTTCAATGAGTAGTAGAGGTGTCACCCCCTTCAGTTTCCTAGCTACCCAAGAAAGAAAGAAAGAAAGAAAAAGAAAGAAAGCAAGCCCAATACCTGGTAGTCATCTGAAATTTGTACATGCATTGAACTGTTACTGATTCAAATAATTGTCACAGAGTATTTATTTTAATGAGACCATCACCCTCGGAAAAACAGAAGATTTCAACCACTGTTAGTAACTGTTTTTTTTATAGTAAGTCACTTCTCAGCTCAATTGTAAATACCTGATGCCCAACAGCATAAACACACTTTGTTTTTAATTTAGAGAGTTTCAGTTTTATTTTTAAGAGTAATATTTTTATCCAGAAATCTTGCTACAGTCCTGTGCACAAATTTTTGTTCCAAGTAAGTCTACAAAGGCAATGCATATATTAAATTACAAAAGCACCTGTACATTCCCAAGGCAATAAATACTCAAGTAGTAAGTGTGTTCCAAGTATGATTAGTGCTCTTAGGAACTTTGGGGTTACAAATCAGTACTTTTAAATCTAAACTAGCTTCTACCCATCAGCTTATGTAGGAGAGAAAGAAAACCCAAAATAACATACAACAAAGGACCCAGAAAAGAAAGTTAGGTTTTGGTAATTATTTTGATTATAGTTATCCCACCCCTGAAAAAATAAAGGAAGATCACAATGAAAGAAAAATAGATGTGGAAAACAATTAAGACACGGTGTTAAGGCACTGCAGCTGAGACTCATAAGGTACCTGTATAAAGAACAAGTAACGCAGCGTGCTACGTAAGAGGAGGCCAGAGGTGATTTTTTGAAGTGTCTAAGTTAAGATGGCCTAAATAACAGGTTTCCTTTTGGTTGTTCTTCTGTGATAAATCATGAACTTAATCCCTCCAACTTTTAGTTTAAGAATGTATAAGCCATTCATTTTGATTCACGATTCCATCTACTTTAACCTACAGCCTTTATTTCTCATACCTGTAGCATAAGTGAATTTGTAGTTTGCAGCTTAGATAATGCAGCTTCAGAAAAGGAATGACATAGACTATGTGGTCATGTAACTGGGCAATATAACTACCAGTGCTCTCTGTTTCTTTTGGAGGTGTGATGAGTTGTACAGGAAAATTATATATATATGTAGTCACCCTGAAGCAATGTAGCCATGAAAAAGCAGTACCTGGTATCATCGTAGAATGGAATCAAATAGAACTGTTGTAAAAGGGAGGGGGAAAAGTTTGCAGTACATTGTGTAATTTTCTTCTGAAATGAAAGGACATACTGTCATAGATGATGCAATAAAATAATAGTGTACAATATTAGAACACAATGCATTGCAATAAAGGAGTTGGCTTGCAGATAGTACACCTACGTTTCTTGTAAGGTGTCCCATATTGCAGTTGTCACACTAAAATGAAGAATTCTTTCATGGATATTTGGGGCAAACGTTGCCTTTTATTGGTATTGATTTGTAACAATTCCTAGAAATTGCTCTAACCATCTTATAATAGAGAAACAATAAAAAGTGGATAATTTTGAAACAGCAATAATTTGATACAACTTTTAAGAAAAAATATGTATATGACTTTTGGAAGTACTCTTAGCAGTATTGCGGTGGTACCACTTCTAGGCACTGAAATTAGGCTGAAAATAACTATTGAAATATAGGAGAGTTGCAGCATCCATATCAGTTTACGTCTTCTTGAGGTAATCCAGTGCCCTGCCTTTAAATACACAGATTGGATAATCAGAGTGTTCAAATGTACACTTAAAACGTTTTGCTGAGCACAGCTCCAGTGTCACTGTAATGTAGCTAGCAGAGATACTTTCTGTTCTGGTTACCTGGCCAAGCATTGAGTTCATACAGCTTTTAATCTTTGTACCTAAAGAAAAGATCGGTAGTTAAAAAGAACTTGTTTAACAAATCAGTTATGTATTTTAAGAGACCTCATTACTGTGGTTTTGGTACAAATAATAAACATTTTAAGCTCCACAGCCTGTGGTGCTGTGAGCATTAATTTCTGGTTTAGTACTAGCTAGGAGAGCATTTCAAATGTAAATCTGAAGGCTTTTGGTCATTGACCTTGTGAAGCTGACTAGCATAGATTGTAGTGAGGTCCTGTGTTCGTGGCATAACTCCAGGTAGCATTAGGCAAAATTGTTCAGAGAGTCATACCGGCAGCAATGCGTGCTATGTCAAATCACTCTGTGCAAGCAGAAACTCTCCCATCTGGCTTATAACAACATATGCAGAAGTAGAGGGAGGAGCGCAAGGCTGCAGGAAGTACCAGACAGCCGTTTGCGGCACACAGCTACAACCCCAGCCGGCTCTGCAGCCCATCTCGAAATAGACCCCTTATTAATCAAGATAATTTTATGAGCAGAGTTCTTTCATGTCACTACTCAACACACAGTACCTGGATCGTGATGGCAACATGTGCCTTAAAGATACCCTGCTTAACAGTGTGTAATCAATAGATACTGAAAACTGTATGATGTGTCTTTTAATCACGTTGCATAATGCAGAGCAGTTGCTTACACGTGCTCTAAAGCAAGTATTGTTTATACTGCTACTCTGGCAAAGTAAAAGGCGGCGGGGGGTGGAGGGGGAGGAGGTAATGTTGTCATCTTATTTTTATGGGAAAAACAGAATAAGAAGTGAGCAAGAGGTTCCTGTCAGGAGTAGTGCCTGAAACACTGTTAATAAAGACCTTTGTTGAGCACTCTAATCCCTAACTTTTTAATTCTGTAGGAAGATGCTCACCTGTAAAATGTTTATTTCCTTTTGTGGTAAGAAAAAAAGTAAATAATTTGCCATCCACTTAACTCTGGAGACATTACAAATGTCTTAATTAAAAGGCAAGCATGTAGGACAGCACAGCAACAGACAGGTTTGTAATAAACAAATCTGCGTGTAGAAAAACCTCTCCAAAAACACGAAGAGCAGCAGAATTACCTGGGTAAAGGATGGGTCCATCCCCCTAGTGCAGAACGCGTTCCTTGGCACGCATGAAGGAAACCCAGGCTGAATGGTGGCACATTGGGAGCATGGAGCCATTGGCATTTGGCATGCATACAACCTAAACCAACTTATTAATTCACAGCTTATTAAAAACATTTCTGCACAGAGCCAGTTCTTGGTCATCATTCACATTAGTTTGTTTCAGTTCTTTTTTTCGAAAGTGCCTGGCTGACACGTGTTCTCACCTTCATGAAATGATCCTTTTTTAAAACAGGAAGAACTTCCAAGTAAACAATGTCTTATTAGGCTTTATAAACAAGAGTAGAGTCAGCAAGATACAGAAAGTAATCTTGCCCTACTCAGCACTGGCTTTCAGAGTTCAGTATGGCTTTAGATCAGTTTTATAGAAACCAGAGAAGAGCAACAAGGAAGGATTAGAAGTCAGAAAAATGCAACCTATGAAGAAAAGATTGAAAGAACTGGTGCTGTTCGATCAAGAGAAGAGAAGGCTGAAGGCAGATAAAATAACAACCTTCAAATATGGAACAGTTGCTTAAAAAAAAAAAAAAAGTTTTCAATTGCTGCAAGGTTTGTGGCTAGACCTTAAGTGAACCTTTGTAAACAGAGAGTGCAACAAAAGCATTGCAAAAGCTAGGGAAGTTCACACAGTTCCATCTTTGGAGATTTCTACAAACAGGTTAGCATCTGTCAGGAATGCTTTAAGGTATAGTTTGTCCCACAGGGGATGGATTAAATTACTTCTTTACATCCCTACCCAGGCCTATTTCTATTATACACGACTCTGGTTGTACAAAAGTTTGTAATTAAGATGCAAACATTTTTGTTAGCTTATCACAGTTTTTTACTGTTGTGATCAACTCCTCTATCAATGTAAAGCACTACCATGTTAGATACATGCAAAAAAATGTTGTTCAGTGTAAACAGATAAAAAGATCTGCATTTTTGCAAAGTCTTACTGTTCACAAAAGGCTATACCTCTCTTCTTTACCGCTTCCCTCAGACTAACAGGTGATAAAGGAACAAATCACTTTATTCTTTAATACTATTTGGTATTAGAAATTATCATATCAGGCATTATCAGTAAGAAGACTGGTCCACAAGTATTCCAGCCCCTGTATTCTAATTTATATACAAAGGATTGGAAAGGATCTCCTGGGTCATCAAGCCCAGGTCTGAGAGTTACCAGAGTCAGCCCTGCAGTCTATAATTTATCAAGCTTAAATTTCTTTGTGAAGTTCTGTCTTAAAACACTGCTTCCATTCTACTGACTGTGTGTCTGTTCCAGATCTCTTTCCTCTGAAGTTTCAAAAATTCTTAAGTTTTCGATGTCAATTTAATTAGGACAGTTTATACTACTTTACTCTTGCCAACACGTCACAGTGCCAGCATTGATTTTTACCTAAAATATCTCTTTCCTGTTCCCCCAGTGACAGCAATCCTATAATCTTTTGGGTTTTAGGTTATTTTTTTTTGTCTCTTCTTTAGCCACCTTTTACCCTTAGCCACCTTTCATTTTATCCTACTAATTTTTATCTTTGCTACATTAACTCTTGTTTTCCTTGATGTGTTTCTTTGACATCCAGGTGGATCGGATCCAATGCTTTCCTTGTCAGCAAGAAAATCAGTTGGTAAAGACTTGTACTTCATCAGTATGGCATAATCTACTCCTAAAGTATATGTTGTGTTTTATCTTATTTTTAATTTTTTCTCAGTATCTTCAGTTACATTTCCTTCAATATCTACAAGTCTTGCATAGGGCTGAGGTATGATCAATGGATCCAACTGCTTATGTTGTCGTCATGCTTCATCCTAATCATAGCCATAGTATTTGCTATTTACGTCCTTTCCTCACTATCTGACCAAGTCTTAGCTATTTATTCAAAATCTTTAATTCTGGGTTCCATTTCACATGCTACTTCTTCCAATATACTGGTTATTTGAATGTATTGTCTCGGTCCTACTCTTCAAATGAGCACATTCAGGTCTTTCAACTTTGCTGCCATCTCAGGTGTGCTCATTTCCATTTCTCAGTGTTAAACGCTCTTTTGAAACTGTGTATTCCTCAGTAACTTAGAGGTAATACCATTTTTTATCAATAGTTTCACTCCCTTTACTTGTTTGCATACTGAGTCTTTCCTCAAATGGTTGGTTATTGGCACATATTTAAACCAGAGGACACCAGTCAATATTCTCAGCAGCTACATTTTGCGTGATAGCCTACGACACTCGCCAGAAAGGAGGCAACTAGGATGTGGAGTCCCCCTCGACCAGAGAGGGCCCAAGTTGTTCCTATATGCGTGCTCTGCTCACCTATCCCACTACAGGCAATTCTCATGTAGGGCCTCCAGCATCCCATCTGTTAGCCTGAATTACTCCATCGTTCAAACAAAAAACCTTCTAGGGTCAAAAAGTGGAAGGAGGAAGAAAGAGCTTGTGTCTACAGCCCAGTGTCAGGGTTTTGGGCAGATGTGACACCTGAGGGGTAGTTCCCAGCTGTTAGGGCATTTCACTCAGAGGTGATGTAGTGCACAGCACTGGCTGGCCATACTGGCTCTCTGTGGATCAGATGCGGAGAGGTGGGTGCTCCAAGATGAGATTCACAACAAAATCAGCCTGGGCGAATGGGAAATCCTGTGTCTCATTCACATTTTGGTGCCTAATGATGGTGCGGCAGAGAGAAACCTGCTGCTGTGGTGCGAATTAGCATGCCTTCAGATGGAGAGACAGGTAAGGAAGCTGGCTGGATGTTTTGCAGGCTGCATGGCTGCCGTTAGGCACCTAAATTCCACTTTAAACCATACGTAAGCACTTTGGTGCTTACAGAGTTACTTCTTTATCAACAATTCACTGATAAAACCTGAATCCAACAGAAATTAAAGAGAAGCTTTATGGCTGTGGACTACCTGACTTTTCTAACCACTTCAAACTCCCTGACCCCTGCAGCTTGCCTGCCTGTGAAGGAGCGGGAACACCCTAGCAGAGTTTATGTAACTGCTACTCAATATTGCATTAAGCTTCCTCCATCTGACATGTAAAACTTCCACCTGCTCAGTCACCCAAGTCCTGACTTGAACTAATGACTCTTGATACTACAGTGCTATATTTGCTCCCGGCAGGATGATAACAAAGTGTATGGAGGAGCACCTGATCCAATTTATGCTATAGCCTGGGACAATAATTGTTTTACACGGGCTGTTATCACCTAGCAGCAGAATCAGTTTAAGTTTTTTGCTCTCTAGAGAAGAAGGAAACCACAAATACAGTGAGATATTCATGTACCGTGGTGTTTTAAAATGTCAGAGAGCCACTACTATATTATTAACTATAATTTTAATCTTTGACAATGCTGTCAATGAGCCTTGGTATTTTGTAATCGCTGCACTATTTGTAAAAATCTGTTTCTCTCCATTGGCGGCTTCTTTCATCTCTGTGGTTGGCAGCCTTGTTATTTGTTTTTCTGTCTAATGGAAATTCTAGAACTACTGGTAGAAAATGAAGTGTTGCTATGAAAAACACATGATTCTCCCTCACTTTAAATACCTCTTTCTTTCTCTCTGTTTAAAAATGAATACTTTACAATGTGAATGAATACTCTTTCCTCCCTTCCCAATTTGTTCCGAAGGCAGCAGGAGCTTTTAAAAAGCTGCTTCTCTCTAAACTTACCAGTGAGATAATTCTGAGTCACTGTGAAAAGTTTGTTTCTGTCCGCCCTGTTCTCTTTTGCACAGAGACATTTTCACAAATCTCCTGTTATCAGGCAGTGCTGAGAGTAGAGCAACTGTGAAGTCTCTAAAATGCCAGCAAAGATGATCAAGTTTGCAATGATAAAGTACAGGAATAAACAAAACATTGTAGCATGCTTTAAAGATTTAATCCTGCTCTTCATTTGAGCATTTCCTTAGCTTCATCCACACAAAATAAATATTAAAAAGGCCAGCAAGTACAAAATAAGCCTCTGTATTCCACTAGAGCAGAACAAAGCAGCTCACAGGCTTTCTGTTTAAGCAGCTTTTAAAGCTCTGGTTATCAGTGAAGCTTCCAAACTTCTAAATCTGGCAAGTTTTATTACTACCTTTATACTCATTTACAGGTCTGCAATCTCCACTCCCCCCCCCCCCCCNGCAGAATCAGCTTTCTGGATGTTTCCTCACAAAGTACAACACATCTCAATTTACCACCTGCAAATGGCTCCATCTGCTCCAAAAAATTTTCTGTCTAAAGAGAAACGAAGAGAGAAAGAGCTCCATTCACCTTGCTAAGAGGTGGTCACTGGCAGTACTTGCTCCCCCTCCATAAAGCTCTGGGAAGCCAATTTAATGAACTAGCTGGGCCTTCCCTTCCTGACATTCCCTGAGATAAAACAGGCTTTATGGTCCCCTTCTTTTCCAAGTTGTCTGGTCACATTAGAACAGGGGATGAGAGTCCAAAGGATTTACATGCAGTTTCGGCAGGGCAGACATGCTCTAACATACAGGACAAACATTTCCAGGGCTTTTGTGTTGATGAAGGAGACTTTTCACATTCTTTCATTCCTGGTAGAGGTCAGTTTTAGCACTGTAGTAGACACATTCCTGGCCACAGAGCAGAAGATCCACAAGAAAAGTTGACCGTGGCACTGGGGTGTTGAATTCAGTGTAAACTTATGAAAACAAGGTCCTCAGATGACATGGGATATCTACTTGGTGAATTCAGGGTGGGGTTAGGTGGAAGCAGGAGCGGAGATGCTCAGCTGCACCAAGGGGCAGCCGTCCTGAGCAGATGGCAGCAGAACTTGACGGTGTACAGAAAACTAGAAATGCCTAGGGCTCCTCAGGTGCTAAAAAACAAGGTGTCTTTTGTGGATGGGTCATTACATTCCACTTCAGTAATGCTTTAGATTTTTCTTTTTGTATGTGGCACTCTTCCAAAGGAGCAGCAGTTTTGACCTAGTCTGAGAACTGCAGAAAGGAGGTGAGGTAGAAGGTGGTAGCACCACTCAGGCTTCTCCTGCTTTGCAGGTCATTTACTGCTGTGGACTCGGAGGATTTTAGCCACAGGTAGTGCCAGCAGTCCAGTCCCCAGTAGGTACTCTAAACTCAGCTCCTCTGAAGAGCAACTGGATACTCCAGTTCCGACCCATAGTGAAATTAGTAACCAGCAACAAGTGCAGAAACCTTGCAGGTGGTTTTAAGCCTGTCCTTGGGACGTTGGTGTAACCATTGCCATGGAGGCATCAATATGAGCAGAACAAATTGAGATGCCTCAGGGACATCAGATGCCTCAGACACAACGCCTCTGCTTAGCATTGCGTGCTTATAAGCTCCTGGGTGTCAGTGAAAGAAATCATCACCATTTGTAATGCCAATAAACCTCTCTGTCTTGGAGGTTTCTTCTACTTCTAAAACCCATCACAGTAGCTGTATTCTGATGCTGAGATTTGGTGGAAAACCTTCCCCTTTGCAAGAGAAACCTTCCTCAAATTGTGAGAGAAACTAGCTCTAGAGGCTTTATTCAGCCCCTATGCTTATATAATATAATAAAGCATCTGTTTGTTACATTTTTGACTTTTAATTTGAGTTATCAAACATGAGTTTTTAAAATGTGTGTGTGTGTGGGGGTGGGGTGGGTGTGAAAGCAAAGGGCTGAATTTCTTGATTCATCCATTTCCTCACAAAAGGTGTTCACCACAGTGTAGCTGAACATCGCCATTATAAGCAAGACAGCTCTACCTCTTCCAGGGTGCAAGTGATGAGGGATGCATATGCAAGGTGAGATGTGAAAATGTCCAAGAAAATTCAGAAGAGAGAAGTTCAGGAAAAATGAGAAGGCTCCGTGCGGAAAATGACAAAAACTCACGTGCCTGAGTGCTGGATTTCATCTTCAGAGCTCTGATTTCGATTACGAGGTGGGCCATGCAGTAGGTAACCACACAATCTTCTGTTCCCAAAGTTCTTCTGCCCCAGTTCTCAGGAAGCGTGTGAACTGGCAGATAGGATTAAAAAAAGTAATATGTAATGAAATGCCAATTCATGTTGTTGGTATTAGCAAGGACCTCATAAAGAATTATTTTATCTTGTTAGAAGAGGAGTTTTGTGCCTGTTACTTCTAAACTGTGAAATCTATCTATATCCCATACTGAATGTGTGTGTCTGTAACCAAAGGCCAGAATGAGTATTTAAGAGAGAAAAAGAAATGCAGCAGCGTGAAAAAAAGGGACTGAGGAATTAGAAAGACAGTTTGCTTTCCGTTTCTAGAGGCATAATGAAATGAAGTGGTTTGCATGAGCTACACCGCCAATAGCTTAAAAAGATTAGGAGAGAGGCATTCTTTTTGTGCGCGTGACCTTTTCAGCAGCATGGCAAATAAAATAAATACAGAGAATAGGCCAAATTCAGAGGTGGGTTTATATTTAAACACAAAGTTTACATTCAAGTTTCTAGGAGAAGAGTTGAAACAATGTGGAGGAAGCTTGGATCTTCTCATTCTCTTAAGACTGAATTGCATAGTATTTTTAGACTTTAATACTGTACATGTTTTGACACAAAATGTAGTTAAAGTCATCTTTTCTCTTGGATCTATTGTGAATTGACATTCATGTCAATTGACTTGACATTCTACAAACTGGGGCTGGCATAGACTTTCATAGACATAAACCCAGAATTGGAGCGGGGCTGTTGATTTTTTTTTCTTTTCAGTAAACAGAGATTTATAATGTGCCAAAACCTCTACAGATCCCTTCAATCAGAAGTCAAGGGGGAGGCTTTCAAAACATTCTAGGCTTTTTTTTATTTGAGCCACCTTGTAGCTTTTTGTGCAGGCATTCCTTCCCAGCAAATAGCACAAGAGCTAGCATGCTGAACAAATAAATATACAAAGGTTACTGAATGTATAACCCATCGCCTCCAAGCAACCTCCTTCTACCTTGCATGCACACACTGCAGGTTTAAATTGCAAGCATAATTTAATCCCCTCAAAACAAAACAGAATAAACAAACCCTGTAAGGATTCAGAACAAAAGATTATTGAATCATGGCAACTTGTTTCATGTGTGAGTTTACTGAAGATCAAAAACCTCCAAAAATAATTTCTGTTTGTTGAAACATTTGTTTAGACCCCGACTGAACATTCATGAGGAGCTCCTGTGCATCCCAAACCCTCCACAAGGAAAGACATGAAGATTGCTGATGAGAATCCCCAAGTTCATCTTCTTGTGAGATTTTCTGACCTGTAGCAAGTTTCTAATAACCATAGCTAGCCCTAATGGCATCTCGTTCAGTGCTCTGGTTATACACATGGAGTGAACATGACTTAATAAGGCAAATAGTCCTGTGCAATAAGGTATGTTTTTTTCCTAATCTTAAATATGTAAGGCAGACTTCATGTCTTTAAAAGTGAAAAACCAAACAGCTCTAATGGAAGAGTTGTTTTGGAAATGCTTTTTACTCGTGTACCTCAGGCTTCACTTACAGTGTCAGAAAGCCACACCTCTCAGTCTCAAAAACCAAGCTACTTTTTTCATAACTGGCCATCTCTGAAGCAGATAAACACATCCAAGGAATTACAACCACCTCCCAGTTACCATAAGTGGACCGGTTCACTCTAGTTGAAAGATGAATTTTTGTGCCATAAAAATGATACACTTTTGGGCTCCCAAGGACTACACCAGCAGTCTTCAGCTTAAAAAAATAAAAATAAAAGAGAGAGAAAAGAAGAAATAGAAGAACCCTTACCACAGTATTTCACAACACCGTATCCATAGGCAAGGTTCATAGCCAGTCCAAGTCCAATGATAAGGGGTGAGCTGTTGCGTGCTCTGCATCATCATGCAGCGAAGGCCACTTCCCCGTGTGTGTGCCCGCAGCTGGGCTGGCCGCTTCTCCTGCGGCGAGCCCTGTCCCAGCTTGCATAGAAAGGGAGGTGAATGGGTTAAGCCTCTATTTGCACTGCTACTCTTCAGGTCATATAGAAGCTGAACATCTTAATAAAGTTTTTCTAAGGTTTTATGTCAGATCTAGGCTTCTTTTTTATGTTGTTTACAAACAGAATTAAATCTTTGGAAAATAAATTTTTATAGAGCTTAAAACACATGTGGTTAGAAGACTCTGACCCAGAATTTAATGTGTCATGTGGAACTGATAAAAGCAGATTCTTTTTGCCTTTTCTTCCCTCAATGAAAGTGGCATTAGGGATGCATTAGATGGGAAGGGTTGTTAAAGATCCTTTTTCTGCTACCTAAAGCAGATTCACAACCTCCTCTTTCTCCAAGGAGGGCAGTACTATTTCCTCCTCACGTCCACTTGTTTGGATGGTGGACATCACTGACAGGGCAGGGGTGACTGACAGAGGAAATTCTCTATTACAGCCATCGCCCAATACAATACACCCAGTGATTGCCTTGGGCAGGATGGCCGTATGCACAGGAAATCCTTAGTGTTTAGGGTTTGTCGTTACATTTTCCCATGAAACCAGAACTGAAAGAAGCCCCAGTTATCAGGAACCTTTTCATGTTGACTTTATGATCTAGTAATTCAGAGTGTTTCTCTGGGACTTGAAAAGCATTAGTAATATGTCAGGCAATATAGGTATATAAATAAACCCTACACTTTTACTTATCTCTATATTCACTCTTATACCGCAAACTTTTCAGAGTAAGAACTGGTAGGGGCCTGCCACAGTGCAGCACACCCATTTAGAAAAAGTGGTAGCATTGGTTAAGGGCAATAAGAATACAAAATCTAACCCATTTTTCACCTGTCAGCTAAGAGAAAATACGGCAACTAGCATCTTGGGAGAGATTTCTCATCTCCTTTGCCATGTTAGTGTTGTTCAGTGATTTCTCACACTACTTTCTTTACATAAGTTTTCTGTTTCATTTATTCTCTCGCCTTGTATATTTCCCAAGGCTCAAGCTGTTTATTCTTACTTTAACCAACAGAAAATTTCATTTTATTTTCATTTTCCATTCTCTCTCCATTTGTCTTCTGTTCACAACTTCATTTCTTGCTGCTGCGTTTTCTACTTCCCATTTCTGTATCTCAGTTTCTGGCCTTTCTTTCCGTCTCATCTTGATCTGTAATCATGGCTTTTTTTCCTTCCCTCACCCCTTGTTTTCACAGCCTCTCCTCTTGATGTTTGTGCAGTCCTGTGGCACTACATATACCCTGCTAAACTCTGGGTAGCTGTGTGATTTTGCATGAGGATACACACACACATACACACACACGTGCATGCACACACACAAACACACACACACTTTGTTGCTTAACTAATTGCCTTGGGCTATCTTGGGGGTCTGCCCCGTTCTCCATGACTAATTCAACTGTGCAGTTACTTTGGGACTCTTAAATGTGCTAAGGAGGCTGGTTCTGAAAGTGCCCATAATAAAAAAAAAACCTCCTTCAGCTTCCCCTTCCACAGAACACAGTTTTTGCCCGTCAGAGCCATCTATAAACCTGTAAGTGCCCAGACGGCCTGCTCCCTGGTCTCCTGTACTGTGCTAGTAGAAGTCTCTCCTCAAATGCTACCTGCGCATGATACCCACGTTCAAAGGAACGTATGAGAAACACACCCTTGCTCCCCAGCTGAGATTATCTGGGGTTTCTGATCCATGCAGACTAAGCAGCAGCTGTAAAATAGTCTAGTCCATAGTTCATATCAGTTCTCTCTCTCTCTCTCTCTCTCTCTCTCTGAAATCCTCCAAGTCACCTCTTTGGGTTTGTCCACCTGCTGTCTCACTGTGTCTTCAAGCCCTGGGCTCCCTGGGAAAGGCTGCCCGATGCCCGGCCACAACCATCTCCCAAGCCCTAGGGGCTCCCCAGACACCCCCGCAGTGGGAGCACCCCTACTGCTATGGTTAGAAATGCCCGTCACTATTTTGTCACCACGTTCATCTCAGCTATTCCGAAATGAAGGCCACCCCAAGAAGAATGGTTAGGCCCCAATTCAGTCCTGTGAACTCAGTGTAAATCCAGCCCGGTTTGAGTGAGAGCTGGATCTAGTCCTTAATCAGGCAGCAAGCGCAGTAGTACGGCTAAGTATAGTAACCACTTAGTTTACAGTACAGTGACCCAATAATTATGCAAGATAATACTGTATGCACTTAGCTCGCCTGTACCATTCAGAGCACTTGCCAATAATACACAAGCACATTTCATTATCTCCTTCCCCAGCTCAGGGCTCTTTATAAACGGTCTGTTTTCTCCAGAGATCATTGGAGCTATGGCACGGAGGACTGTCTAGGTATATTTAACCCCGCGGACCATTCCAACACGCTTCTTTAAAAGAAGATCATATTGTTTTTCCTGCTTTCCATTTTTGAAAGGTTAGGATTTGGCCAGAGGGTACTCTACATATCTGGCTGCAAATAGACTGCTTGGAGCCAAGCAATGCGGTGCCTTGACTAATTTCAGCATTCACTTAAGCTAAATTATTTATGATACTCTCTGCACAGGCCTTTCTCTGTTGTTGTTGTTTTAATGTTGTAATCTCAGCCAGAATAAAAGGATAATTTGCATGCGTTTTCAGCTACTGCAGTAGCTCACACATGGCTCTGAAGACTGAAGCCAACTACAATATATTCAAAGTTTGAACTGAGTGGCCAGAAAAGGGAAATTTTGACGTGCCAGTAAATCATGCCCCTAATGGTGAGAAAGCTTAACATTTTTACATAAGCAGCTGAAACAACATCAGAAACATTTTCCAATGATACAGTTATTCACTTGTATCAAGAGCTCATCACCTTTGCTGCAGTAACATAAATCAGGAGGATGTTAAGCTGAGAAAGGTCTATTTTCACCTCCGAGCTGGTTTTATGATTCCAAGTTCATCGCCAGCAGCGCATGGCCCCACCATTATGAGAATGCAAAATGCCGCACGGACAGCGGGAAAGAAATACAACGGTGTTTTTAAGGAGCCTGCTAGTTTCCAGCAGGCACAAGGCACAGGAGATAAGAAATGAAATAAAAGTTACAAGGGAATGCAGAGTGGAGAGGTACCCCCCGTTTGGCAGGCTGGTGGCTTGCCAAAGAAAACAACAGAAGTGGGGATTAGAGCTTGCGACGTGCGCATTAGAGCAAGGCTACCTATTCCCTGCCTTTTCTCCTCTGAAAAGCTGCCATGTGAGGAGAAACATTCCTTTTATTATTTATGGGGACAGCCACTCTTGTTTATTATGCTCATGTTACTATGCTACATGCCAAGTACAAGCCCTCTTTTTCATAGAGAGGTTTTTCTTTGTACAGAGGGGGGAAAAAAGAAAAGAAAAAAAACCCCACTCTGTTTGCAGGATTAGTGAGGAAATTAAAGCCAGGGTAGAGAAAGGAGGTCTTTCTACAGAGCTGTGGTTCTGCTTAGAAAGGCGGTATGAGCAGAGCACTGCAGTGCCCTGACACCATCGAGCTCCGAGGGATTAGCAGGAGGGCCTCGGGAGCGTTCCGGCTTGCCCCGGCACTGCTCAGGCACCCACATCCCTTAACAGCCCAAGGAGCGGAGAACTCACAGCGGAAGAAAGGTTAAACAAGTGATGATCTGAACATCAGCAGTTGTGCAGCTTCTAGAAGATTGATTTTCCCCCCCTCTGGGTTTGGAACAACTTTGATAGGAAGAAAAGAAAAACAAG
>VZSZ01005799.1:955533-980688 GCA_013398815.1 Ibidorhyncha struthersii
TTTTTCAAGGCAGCTGAAGGGCAGCTGACCTATTTTCTGAGTTCTGCAGCACAGGAGGCTCCCCAGCACCTGATCACTTCTTTGTGCCTGTCCCCTGAAGCATGTTTAATACTGAAAGTCCTGGCCCTGGTCAGCGATTGCAAAGGAGGAAGCCCTCGGCTGCTCTTGGACTGCGGCCTCTGTACCGAATGCAGGCAAGGATTTGAAACAATCAACCGAATGCAAAGCAAATCCCAAGGCAGAGGGAAGGGAAACCAGGCAACGATTCTTTCTGTGGTAGATGGCAGTGGATTTACTGTCTGGCAGTTCACAAACTGCCTACAGCTGGGGGAAATTGCTTGTTCAATTCTCCCCTGTTTAATGTGATTACTGGTACTAGTTCATAGGCTTAATTTCATTGCCTTGAATTTTTCTCCACTAACAAAACCCAAAACAATCAAACAGAAAAAAGCACAATAAAAATCTCTCCAAAACCAGAGAATACAAAATGCATTTTTCAAACCCGGAACCTTCACTCATTCTGTCTTCAGAAGAGATTTTTTTCTTTTTAACCAAATTATACAGAGAAAGAGCTTATTCTGGAAAATGAATACGCTGTGTTCTGTGGAAGGAAGAGAACTCTTTCTCCTTTCTCACTGGAGTTTTTAACGAAGACCCCAACTGATGCCCCCTGGGTGTATAATCTAGGAATTAAATATTTGGATATGGGAGAAAACAGAAGACAATAGATTTGCAGGGGCCACATGAAAACCTGACTCAGTTGGATGGTGAGAGGGTACGGCTCTCCCCAGCTAGAAGAGAGGGATAAGTATGAAGCTCCAGACTTCAGCATCGTAGCTCCCACACAAAGGCTTGGTTCTGCCAAGAGCGGATGAGAGAGTGAACACAGAGACTCCTATCCCACACATGATTTTTCAGGTTTTAGCCTTAAAATACAGGCTACAGCAACTTAGTTCCATTTCAGAAACCACTTGTTGCTTCACTACAGCCTTACAACAAGAGGCTGAGCAAACATTTTCCTGTTTATCAGCAACACAAATACCATGTGACAACACCAATACTTCAGGTAGAGTCTTTTTTTCTTTATCGGCATGATCTGAGTTACAGGACAAGTCCCAACAGTCAAAAGAAACACACCATAAGAAAATGTATTCCAACAAATTACATTTTTCATGGTATGAGGCTGCTAATATAAACACTGCAAGCAAAATATAGGTTTAACATACCAGTTTACCCTTGCTTACAGTAAGTTGCTGAGCTTACTTGGATTTCATCCTCAATATAGTATGAATAGTTGTTGCAAATAATGTATTTAATACCTTCCCAAGGCAGGTATCTCCAGATTATTGAATTAAAAAGAATGATAACTTTCCATGCTCTTTCAGACTTGCCTTGGTGCATTTTGCAACTATGGTTACTTTCACGGACCGAATATGGATATTTTATTTTTAACTTTTCTCATAAAGAGGCAGAAATCATGGTTATGTTATAAACAAAACATCTCATATACGGCAATGCAGTGCTGCTCTCCCTGACTCTGTCCTCTGAGTCCACTGCAGAATATGTTTTTGCTTGCTAAGTTTACTATCTGTTAAATATATCTTCTCTGTTACTGAGACTGTCCATTTAACTTAACTTACGTCTTGCTCTGCAACTACTACATTATTTAAACATTTATAATCATGCTTGCCAGTGATTGTCTCTGTGTCTCTAATTTGTTAATTAACATTTATTGCCTATCTGATTATATTTTACTCATTTTTGGCTTAATTTACGTCGAATAAGCCATAAACAGTTCTTACTAGTTATTATCAGTTTAGCTTGTTACAGGATTAATGTTATGCCATTGTTGACATAAAACTACAGTTAATAATTCACTTAATTCCCTTCAGCCTCACCACCATGGCAGGCACCAAGTTATTCTCCTGTTGGTATCCCTGACCGCACAGCCCTGCCCAAGCCAGACATTATCCAGCAGGTTTAGAGATGAATTATGTTCCAGAGCTCTCTTTTGCATCATCATCATCTTCTTTCATCCCCTCACTGTCTTCACCTAATGAATGTCAAGCCAAGTCCATTAGCTTCAAGGGAATTACTTTTATTTATAGCAAGAGACGTCTGGGCTTAGTGAGCTCTACCCTCCTGCCGCATCCCAACAGACACATCTCACTCCAGTACCCTTAGCAGCCTTAGTTTCTTTACTCCTTCATTTTCTCCTACTTCAGGCTTACTTCTGGCTCCCTCCCCGTGTTGTTGGTTTGGGTGCTACCAGCCGAGCCCTCCCAGTCCGGCCCAGTGCATCTTTTACTGCAAAGCCATTGATCTCCTCTGTGCTACTCAGTCCTGAACACTTCCACCTGCACTTCTTCCACTCGACAACTTTATAATATTCTTAGGCACTGTCTTCTAATAGAGGGTGTCTGCAGCCTTGTAAAACTTTCCTCCCAACCTCTGTGTATTTATATAAAACACATATTTCATTTCTGGTGTACTATCTGAGATTATTTTCCCTCCGAGTGACTAGTCCATCCCACACAGAAGGAGCGAGTAGGTGAGGAAGTCTCTTTTCCCAGCTTCAGTGGACCTGATGTCTTCCCTCCTTTCACTAAGTTGCATCAGTCCTCTCTCAATCCCTCCACACCCTCAAAACAGCACAAGACCACACACTTCTCTCCTTCTCAAAGCCCTCCCAAACTTTATCCACTGCTGTAACTCGCTCTCTAACTTCTCTCTTTTTTCTTGTTTAGACTTCAAACTGGGATGAGTTCTTGCCTTCACAAACCTTCTCCCTCTCCTCCTCCACAGGAGCACAGGGCCCTGTGCTCCCCCTTTGTTGATTCCTCCTGAAGCCCTCAGTAGGGAAGGAACGCACCCAGGCTCCCAGCACGGTGGCTGTACCTTGTCCTGCCAGCCCAGGGCCCTGTCCTTGGAGAGGGGGTGACACGCTGTGGGGTGGCCACCAAACTCAGCACCTGCAGCTGCCAGGCCCCACACTGCGTGCCCAGCTGGGGAACTGCTCTCACACCCCAAACCCACAGCCTGAAGATACAGCATACACCTCCAGAGTTCAACTACTGGCCGTTCCTGGAGGATGAACAAAAGCCTTTATTCAGCCTGAGGAATGCCCCTTCCTCTTCTAAGAGGATGGACATACCAGCGTCCACGGCACGCAGATCTGAGTCCCCCAAACTGTCTTTGCCTGCAGTCGTTCAAAATCCTCCCTAGCTGTGTTTGCTCACAACCCGTGCCCCAAAGCCTGGACGTGATTTTATTGTATCACTCTTCCTGGCTCCAGGTCGATTGACTGTGTGCTGGGAGCGTAAGGTCTTGGTGGGAGAAATGGTATCAGCTTGTCTGTTTGCAAATCAAGCTGCAAAATGTAGTGGTGATCACTGTGGGGAGGCTCTGGGCACCACTGCAGTACTAATAAATGGTCAGTAATAATAAAAATAAAGGAATAAGCTAAAACCAAATAGCAGCAGGAGCTGGCAAGAGCCAAGAAATCTGAATGTTTTCTTTTCTTTAGCTTTTTATTAGTTAGTCAAAAACTTGTATATGAGAGGTCTTTTCCAGCAGAAAATGGCTCTTTTTTTTTTTTTTCCCCCAGGGAGAAAACTCACCAACAGAAACACAAAAGTCTCTACAACACCATAGTTGATTTTACTCAGTCCACAGATATGTTCATTTACTGCAACAAACCAATTTAGGCAAATGCAAACATTTGGTAGGAATTCAAAGCGGACTCAAACATATTTAAAAAAAATTATGAAAATGCTGAAGAAACCTTGAAAATTAATAACTTTGAATAGTCACACAGATCCAGTTGCACAATTTCTGCCAAAAAAATGCAACCTATTTGAACATATTGAATACATAAGTGTGTGTGCTTGTATTCTTATATGTGTATGAATACATACAATTACCTGTATGTGCTTAACTGTTTCATGGTCTTCGAAAAATGTCATGACCCCCTCAGGTGCCAACATTCACTGCCCTTGCTCTGAAGCGAAGTATCTGGAAAGACAGAGCCTGATAGGCACTTGCACTATGGCCATCCAGGGCTGTACAGAGCCCAGATAGGTTGTTGTTTTTCAGAAGTTCATCTGTCTTGAAATGGAAATAGGAAACGCTTTGCCACACTGAAACAACAGCTACTGTTTTTTCACTCTGTTCCTGAAAGGGCCTCAGCCTCCTTTGCTGTGGAGCTTTTCTTGCAGCAAGCCCCTCTGGGGGCCACCCAGCAGCCCCCCTCTGCTCTGTTAGAGGGGTGCTTTTGCTCCTGAAGCACAACAGGTCACTGGCTTTAAACCGTTTTATATTCCCACCTTGAGCGGAGCAATGACTTTTCGTTGTTATAAGTAACGTCTTTGTAATTTGGGTGTAAATTAAGGACCCTGATGATGAGCTTCTAATATTTGTTCTGCACCCCCAAAGGAAAAAAAGAACCTGGTAAGGAAAACAGGTATCCAATGAATCACTCTTCTGTTGATTAAATGACGTTACTATTATTTCTAAAGACTTTAAAAAACATGACCTATGCTTCTGTGTTTAATTGTATTATTCCTGACACTTCTGGTCCACTTAATGCAATGCTACGGCATTTGGAAAACTTAGTTCTTATAAAAAATGTTCACTTTCTGATTGCATTGCAGAGTGTTACTTTGCTCACATAACCAGTGCAAGCTTGGACCATATGAGTATCTGCACCAGTCAGTCTGATCCAGTACCCTATTTCTTATCACGGGCCGTAACAGATGCTTAGAGACAGAGCAGAAGTAGTATGGAGAGGGTGAGCTTTTCTCTGATACACCTTTCCAGTAATCAGCAATGAGCAGGTAGGGGATTTCCAGAGCAGGAGATGGCATCTGAATTGTTGCATTAATAGGACTTGATTGAGCTATTCTCTATTAATTACCTAATATTTTCTTATTAATTAATTTGTTCTTTTGGCTGCTGTGGCATCCTGTGGGAATGAATTCCACAGCATAACTGTGCTCTGTGTGTATTGATTTCACGCTGATGCCTGATCATTCTTTCAGGTGACACCTAGCTTTTCTGATATAAGACATAATGAATGAGCGCTTCCTATGTATCTTGTCCCTTGCCACCTTTGTTTTATAGCTATCATATCTCCTCACAATTTTCTCTTTTTTTTTCAGGCTAAAAAATTGCAGCCTCTTTAGTTTCCCCTCACATTCTATACCTCTAAGCATCCTGTCTCTTCTCTCCCTCTTCTCTTTCTTCTGAGACAGGGGAACACAACTGCCTGCAATAATCACAATATAGATGGGTGATAAATTTACACGGTGAAACAATGATGTTTTCTGTTTCACTGTACTGTCCTTTCTTAGAGACTTTTTGACTCTTTTTGAGACTAATGCAACCATTTTCAGAGAACTAGCCACAGTGACTCAAGGTCCCTTTCCTAAGCAGCAGTAAGTAATTTAGTACCCTGCATTTTGCACAGGTAGCTTGATTTCTCTTGTTCCCTGTGTCTCCTGGTTTGTATTTCTCATCACTGAATTTCATCTGCCTCTTTATCCTCATCTTTCAGTGCACTCTGTACAGGAAAGAGTTAATCCTGAATACAGGGAATGGGAAAAAACAATTACATGCATTTCTGATGCATGCATGGATACATGTATCTTGTCTTTTAATTCTTTCTCACTCTGTTTGAACAATGTACTACCCACCTTGCCAGCAAAGCTATACTGATCTCTCACTGCCATCCCCAAATCAGAAGGCATTGCTTTGTTTTGTAGTAGCATAGACTGCACAGCATTTTGCAAGCACAGCTTGTAATTTCTGTTTCTGTTTATTCTGTCTGAGAAATAACCTATTGTTTGAATATCTGTACGTTCTGATTGACATTGTTCAGTTAGTTTTCCATCTGAAACAGGTAAGATTTGGACATGTTATCATAGCCAAATAATGTACAATTTTTAACATCATCTTAGATTTATGAGGTCTATATCATGATGATCTGCTTTTTATTCCATATTTTTAAAATTTCAGGGTTCAATATCTGTTCCATGCAATGTCAAAAAAGAACAGTAATAATTTATTCATTGGGAATTGATCAGCTGAAGTAGTAGGCATGGACTTCACCCCATTTGAATGCTTTCCCCACAGGGTATCAGCAGCGCATAAATCTCAAAGCACCCTTAGACTACTACTTCAGCTTGTGTCTGAGCCTTGTTTGGAAGGTCTTCTCCAGAAAAATCCCACATAACTAATTTTCTGTTGCCAGTTACACACTGTTAGATATACCATGTTTTCTAGCAGAGCACTCTTCCCAGTTTTATTCTGAGCTTGTCTTTCCTTTGTGTGTCCCTATGGAATAATAACTCTTATTCAGCATTCTTCACACAAAGAAAAAAGTAAACGTTACATCTGTAACAAAAGGAAATAGACCAAGGTAGTAAAACCAAAATCCCCAAACAAAATTAAGAGTAAAATTCTAGAAAAGAAGAAAATTCAGTTAAGCAAATTGCTTCCTAATTAATTTCCTTCTTTTATTAGAGCACAAACGCAACAGATCTTCAAATCTGATGGATCTTTGGGAATTCTTGTGGCTGAAGGACTTTCTTGGCATAATCTTGTATCTCTGTGCTAGGCGTGTGACCTCTCTGGCTCCTTCACCACATACCCCTTTAGAGCTGTGCAACTTCCCTAATACCCGTTTGCAGCACCTATTTTCTGCACAGCTACAGCTAAATGACACATTCCACCCCTCAGTTGCGCTTCTTGCCTCACGTCTAGGTTTTGGCCCTTGTAAATGCTAAGGTCTCTGTGAGGGAAGAAGCGTCATCTCAGTAGCTAGCACTTAAGAATTTGGGGAACAGATGAACATGACCTGGAAAAACTGGTTTCAAAAAACACCTCCCTCTTTATTACACATTATTAAAATACAAATGAGATTAAAAAAAAAATAATCCCAGGACTAGGGAGGATGGATACCTTCTAGCTGAATTGATACGGGGCAACCCCCAGAGCTGGAGGTGTATGCAAAGTGTCAGTGTCTGAGGGCTGGGATCCCCAGGTGATGAGTTTTGGGGAAATCCCTCCTGCAGACATAGAGCAGCTCCTCCTTAGCAGTTAGCACACAGCAGAGATGGTCTTTTGCTTAGGGAAACCAGGCTGCCACATATTCTAAACATGTATTTTAAAAAAGGCTTTTTAAGGGTCTCATTTTTGAATAGTTAAAGCATAGGGATAGGACCTAATTATCATTATTATTATGTAATGATGCATGGATTAGTTTCTTATAACCATTTCTTTGAACAGGAGCCTCTGAGACTGGTTTTGAAGAACTTTCTCATTGGGTAATTTGGCAGGAGATCAGGTTATTTCAGAGACTTTGAACTCAAAAAAGTTATCCCTAAAAGAAAAGCTAAGTTTCACAGCCACAATCGTGCTACATGGGACCTAGAGAAAACCCAGGCGAAAGGCAGTAGTACAGCATGGATGCAGCCACCCTGCTCCAGGGCAGACAAAATGCCGAGCAGTGTGAATTTGAGCCGGTATTTACCGCTTGGCTGTGGAATTATAATTTGGAGTTAAGGTTATTAAACTATTTGTACATAACAAGAAGATATGTTTTTTGCATTTACAGCCTTTCAGGAAAGACTCTTAAAGCAATTTACTGACATTAGGTTTCCAGGGAACCCAGTGAAATTCCTGTTAAGGGTTTTGGAGAGGAACGAAGCAATGTGCTGTAAGTTTAAAGTACTCATTCATCATCATGCAAGTTATTTAGCAGCAGAAGCCCAAAACCCAGAAGCCTTTCTGGTGCTTGGTAAGCCCATAATAAATACTATGAGATGACAAAGGGTTCCTGAGGCAGGGCCAGGAGCTGATAAGGCAAGAGTTACATTCCAGCCTCCTATCTCATGTTTACTTCAATCTGATCACTGGGCAGCATTCTTTCCAGTGAAAGGAATAAAGTGGGTATCTCCTTCTTTCCTTCCTTCTGGAGGGCTAGGCTCCATTTCAGGGCAGAGGATGAGGGTTTACCTTATCAGGAGAAATTCCCGTGCTGCACAGGCGGAAAAACAGCCCAGCAGCATGCAATTTGCTGCAGCATGCATTCGCGTGCTGCAGCAAGAGGACGAGCTGGCAGAAGGTGCACTACTCTGCAGTATCTTGGGGACGGATAATACTGTAATGACAACATGATCAAGTCTGAATGGTCTGGGAGCTTTAATGGGTTGTAACGGAGCTCTCCCGTTGGGATGATGTGGTGACAGAGGTTGCATGGTCTGCATAGTTCAGAGCATTCCCCAATACCTCAGCCCCTGCCAGGCAAACAACACAAGTTTTAAACTCTCTGGAAAGTGCTTCCCATGGCAAACGCACCGGCCAGGTTTTCCTGCTCTCTTGTTTGAATGCAGGAAGGGATGACAGCTCACACTGATAGCAGGAATAAATCTTGGCCTTATGAGGAATAGTTTTTTCTCAGAGCTATCAGGAAATCCTAGCAAAGGCATCAGCAGTGCGGTGCCCTGCAAAGGCCTCGGGCAAAGAACATGCTACTGCTAATGTGTTCAGACAGATATTGCCAGCCCCTCGCAGTGCAGGAGGTGCTGGGGGTGGAGTGTCTCAGGACATCAGTAAGAGGACAGGAAGGCTGTCACCAGCTGAAGCACAGCCTGTGGGGACCTGCGGCCAGGACCGCTGCACCTACACACTGCCTCGTCACCTGAGCGAGTTTGGTTAGCAGCTATGGCATTTGTGTTATCGGCACCTGTCTGGTTCATCTGGCACCCTTGTTGACAGTGTCCCAAGGGGGAATAAGGAAATAAAGGTGCCTTGAAGCTTTACTTCTCCTTTTCCCTCAGAGGTGAAGCCATGTAAGATCCAAATATCCGCTGGCAGGGCAGCCTGGGGAAGCTTCTCTCACAGCTACGCTTGCTATATATGCCCCAGGGATGCCCAAAGGATTTCAGTCTTCCTCTGGGTCCTTTAATAAACATTACTTCCAATGCAAACAATTTAAAAGAAAGATTTTTGGAGCACTGGCTCAGCTTACTAGGGAGGACCAACACGCTCAAATGGAAGGGAAGTGTGGGGATGCACTCTGCATGCAGCAGTTTGATTGATCTCCCTCTAGCCATAGTCTACAAAAGCTTTTGCTCAGCTGGGAGGAAACTCTCCTGCTTGAAGGGCTGTTCCAGCTACTTTTTGGGACCAGCACTGGAAAAGCCCCTGCCTGCATCATGCCGCACTGCAGAGTCACTTACCTCTGCCCAGCTGGTATGTAGTAGTTGACCTGCGTCAACTACTGTGTCCCTGTCAGAAAAGAATGATGTTTTGGTTTAATGAATGCATAAGTTTTTACTAGTCTGTGGATTTTTTTTTTGTCAGTTCATCTCTGCAGGATGGGGGGGACTAGCTTTTCATCTGTATTTGAGACTGTGCAAAGATTGGACTTGATTTCAGCAGGAGCCTCTGGGCTGGTGTAACACTGGTAATAAATAATGAGGCACACTGGGAAGGGCAAATAATAGCAGTTGTTCTTTCAGGTTGTAAAGTGGTATCTGTCAGGCAGGTAGGATCTTTTCCAAATGTAAAGCATTTTGTCTACAGGTGGGATGCTCTACAAACAGCAACAACTGCATAGTCTTAATACCTTTTGCAAAAGACTCCAATATCATCTGTTAAAAAGCGTCTGGAAAATCCACCTTAAAAAAACCACACCAATGAAATGGCCTGCCAAGCTGCAGCTTCCCGATCCTTCCATTATAAAGAAATTTGCTTATGGTGCAATTTATGTAGGCTCCATATTCCAGCAAAAATACATCAAGTGGTATCAGGTTACCAGAATCAGTCCTAAAGCAACTGTTTCCTAGAGGGGGAGGAAAAAAAAAACCCCAGCAGCAGCTTGCTTCACATTCAGTAAGTTGTTGTGACACAGAGCTCTCAGGGAAGTAACAGGAACATGAGAAACGAGGTGGTTTTTTTTTTCTTATGAAAACCTAATATGGTAACTAAAAGCAGAGGAAACACCCACTTTTCAAAACTGAACCCTAATCAAATTTCCAGCAAGGACAGTGTCTCCAGACAGCAGTCTATCCGCTACAATGAAACAACAACAATAATAACACCCCTCCCTCTTATTTGAGAAATTTCTTGGAAAAAAACATTGTTATCTCTACATCTTCAAGTGCTGTAAAACCCCTTGTTTGGGGGGTTTGATGGCCAAAATTCTTTGACTCTCTGTTTGGGGTCAAAGAGGCTTCCTGAAAGAAGATCTAATAATACAACCTCCCACTCACTACAGATAAGCTCATGTTCCATCTTCCAGCAGAAACTCACGTTTCAAAGACATGATTTGAAGTAAAAATAAAGAAAGGGGTTTCATCTTTTACCGAACTGCTTAAACTGCTTAGGTTTTTCTGTAAGGGAAGCAAATATTAGCAGAAGCCAATGCAGCTGCTACAGGGTTTTTTGTTTTTTTTTTTTTTTTTTTTTTTAAGAAGCTACATAGATGCATGAAACAAAACTAAACCACATGTTCAATCAGTGGGAGTTAGAATAATTTCACTAGAATCCACAATCATACATTCATCAGCTGAAAACACCAATTTTTATACAGGAATTTTTTTCCTTACTTTTCCCAACTTATCTGGAGCAGAAACAGCAAGCACAGAAGGAAACTTGAGCCCAGACAGTTCCTTATTTCAGAGGCTAACCTGACTACCAGAAGAGCACTTTTACACAAAGTGGAAGTGACCTATTTAATGACTGTGACTCATTTTCCTCTTTCTTTAGGCTGGTAGTTAGCTGCCATGCCCCAGTTCCCCTCACCCCTAGTGGAAGGGATCTTGTTTTGATGAGCATATGCGTGTAACTTTAACAGTGAAGCACTGCAAAACATGCTCTGGAGATGAGGGTGAGCCTGAAGCACCTGGATCTACATAAAACTTCAGCTTTAGAGGAGTCTTATTTTGGCAAGCGGTAACCCTGTAGTTACATAGCTGGGTATTATATTGTCTTACAGGGTAAATCCAGGCAGGCACATGCTTGTTGAGAACATTTTAAAAAATTAGATCTGCAGAAGATACTGGCTTGTCTACTTTCTCAGCTGATGTGATCACCTGCTCCCATTGCTTGACTTCCCCAGCAGTAAGAACAAGGTGATCCTGAAGAGGTGACACCCATGTGAGGTATTTCGCTTACATACTGGCAACAGCAACTGAACTTTTAGAGCTGATGCTACATTATGAGTTTGGATAAATGTAAGTAAGAGTGTGAGACTGAGTAGTTGATCTTTCAAGTTTTGTTTTGAAAAACGTGAACAAGGCTGCATCTTGCTCATGCTATCCAGGCTTGCCTGTAACTTTTATTCATGTAGCCATGAAATCCTAAACATGTCATTTAGTTTCAGGGCACTTCATAGTAATCCTCTCATGAATAGTCACTATGCATGCAGAGGAAGAGATTAAAACCCAAATGGTTGACTCACGCCAACCTAAAGACTGGCATGCTGCAGACTCATTAAGGAATAGCTCTGTGAGCCTCCCACGTGCATACCTGCTGCGTGACGCTGCCCTTTCTGGGACTCCAACCAGCAGCTGGGTACCGTGTTCTCCCCTCCCTCACACCCAGACCTTCCTCCTGATTTAAACTGCCAGGAACCCACCATCTCCCTGGCCCGACCAGGTCTTTGTCTTGCCACCACAACCACTGGTGGTGCGGCATCTATTCTGGTAAGCTGTACAGTTGCAGAGCTGTTATTGGCAGCGGACTCAGGGATGGGCCTGGGTCCTCCTTTGCACGGCTGTCTGTGGCTCAGGGTTGAATGACCAAAATACCTGCACCATTTTCTATGCACACAGTCCTTTTAAAAGCAAAAGAAAATAAAAGAGTTTGTATATTTTTCTCTGTCTGTCCATCTGGGAACTGTGGCTTTAAATAGGTACTGTTAGACTCTTCGATAGTTTAGTTACACAATTCCAGATTAAAAATAGGTAAGAGCCAAAACTGGGGGCTAGAACAGCCTTATGCCAACCAGTGGCATTACAAGGCATTAAACTGAAGGAAGTAAGTTTTTGAAAAACATCTGTATGCTTCTTGCAGTTTTCCATTAAAAAGAAAAAGTGCCTGTGCGCAAAACTGCTTTCTTATGTTCGCATATATTTACCAGAGAATTTCTTTCCTACATGCAACTTATCTTTCTAGAAGAGTCTATGTACAATATAGATTGAAATTTCTTACGGTATTTACAATATTACTACAAAACAACATCTTGTCCTATGGTAAAATCATCTCTCCATTTCAGTTTCTCTTTCTGCCAGGGCTTGATGCTTCTCTACCTCTTGAAGCTTTTCTTACCTTGTCTCCTATAGCCCTTTCTGAAGATCTTCATTATCCTGTCCTTCTCTGATAACCACAGCAATCTCCTCTATGTGTCAGTTCTTCCAGTCATGCCATGTGCAATTTATGTGGTATTAAGCATTAAAGCTCAAGGAAAAAAAGCAACAAAGAAACCAACCCTAGAAACATGGCCAGAGACAACTCTTTACAGGGTGTTCTTTCACCATATACGTTCAGTGCCAAGCTGGTCTTAAGATAAACTTTCTTTGACAGTTCATATCCTCCAACCTTCCCACCAACCCCTGCCAGATAGTTCCCCTTGTATCAGCCTCTTTCATTTTTCAGGTGAGTTTTTTAGATACTGTATAATCGAAGAATCCAATTAAGCAGCAATCAAATTTAAATACTTCATCGCTGAGTAAAAACCCTTATGCTGAGGGTGTGAGGAGAACTCAGCAAGCACAGAGGAGAGACTGGCAAACTGCTCAGAAGAGCAGACACACAGCCAGGCCTCTGTGATGGGGTGAAAGATAACTCCTGGAGTTTCAAAGAAGAGGTGCTCAGAGGAAATTTTGTTGCAATACAGAAAGTTCCTGAGCTGCTGAACTGCAAGAAAGCCTTTAAGAAAGGACACTTCCTGCCAGGACATCGTGGGCAAGAAGGAATTCAGTTTCCAAATGCTTTCATTTCTCTTTTGTCTCACTCTAAGTTTTATCTGTTTTAAAAGCTATGGGAACTAATTTCTGTTAAAATAAAACTTGGGTTTGAGTTTAAAAGCTCTTTTTCAGTCTTGGGAATGCCCAACTTCAGAAAAAAAGTGAGGCAGATCTGCCTCAATGTTCTAGTCAACTTGGAGTCCCACCACACCACCTTAGGTTGTGAAGAACACACCCATTTCAGTAGGGAGTAACAAGAAATAAGCCTGTTGAAATGCTATGCTTTGTCAAAATGCCTTGCAATATTGTGACGGATACCTATGTCCTGCCTTCAAAGATCTGCGTGTTATTTTTACTTGGGGAAGAGATGTTTGCTTCCTCTAGTGAAACAGAACACAGAATTTGTCTCAAAACTTTTAGAATAAATAAGATACAACACTGTACAAAGCACACATCAACCTTTTTGTCTGCATTTACTTGCGTGACTCTTGCTGACCATTGCTGTCATATGAGATTTATATCTCAGTTGTATTACAGCGGGGAATCAGAATAAGCCGCACAGGAAAAAATATCATTGGAAGAATGAACAGATGAATCACGTAGCTTATTCAGCCAGTTAAAGAAAATGGAAAGGACTGGGTCTTGCAATGCCATTTTTGCACAGAAAAGCAAAAAAATGATTACTGTTACCTAATACACTACACAATTCCTTGGTTTGCAAACATGGAGTTATTTGTACTGGTCTCATCACCATCATATTTGAGTATCAGATAGAGTTTCCTTTTTTAATTGGCAGCAACATATCCAGTTTGAACAATGGCTGGGATTCTTCTATTTGCTAACTGAAAAGAATATACCTTTCTAATACATACCCAGTAAGGCACAGCATAAACATAAAACCCAGAATAATTTAAGTTGGAAGGGACCTCTGGACCACCCAACCTCTGCTGTGCAAAGCAGGGGTAACTTTCAGGTTGCTCAAAGCTTCATCCGGTTAAGTTTGGAAAACCTCAAAGGGTACATTTTATTTCAGTCAGGAGTTCCCTGTTCCCAAGACAGTCCCCTGCCAAGACTGCTCATTTCCTTGCCCACTGGAATGGACTGTTTTGGTGCTCCAAGGAGATTCTTCTTGAAGATTAAACAAATGTGAACCTCCTTCACACTATTCTATGGCAGCCTCCCATGGTATCCTGAAGAAGACGGAATCTGCTCTCTTGAAGTCCAGGGTTACGACCATGCCTTCCATTCTTCCCTTGGGAGCTTAAATTTTATCACCTTATGGTCACAGTGGTGTCAAATTGTGATGTACAGACAGGTTGTCAGGTAAACAGCAGAATAGTCAGAATATCAGCTTATTTAAGAGCAAACAGTTTCAACACAACCCTTTATAATGGAAACGTGAAGCTCTGATGTGAGGCCAAAATGAGATACCAGTGAGAATGACTAGTGTATAGCTTCCTATTACTCATCATTCTAGTTTTTCCTTGCAAGTTTTACCCAGCAATGAAATAGTTAACTATATATCGCTGCATGACTTAAGCAATAATATGCCATTAAGATGAATGGCAAAAGTTCAGATCTTTGAAGATCTTGCTCCGCCAGCCTGTGGACACCTTTGTATTGCTTATCTTTGGCTTACATTTTCAGCACCATCCTTACGGCCTTTTGAGGGCCAGCAGGACGTTTGTAAAATAGTAGAGCCAGGGGACAGAGCACAAAGTCGCATCCTCTGCGAGACGGGCTTATCTTGCGCTGTCTGTGAGCCAGCTCAAACTGCCCACACAGTATGCGTCCACATGATTTGTATGCTTCTCTTGGGTCATATACTCCCTAGCTCCTCCCTTCCTCTTCAGTATCTTTTTATAATTGCTTTAAGAACCTTTTGTACTGGTGGAACAGCAGAAAAGCAGCACTCGGAACAGACATGGCATTATCTTGCTTGTAAAAATAAACACACGTGTGCATATATATGTGCGTGTAGGTATGCCTGTATGTGTACGCACATTAAAGTTGAGTTTAGTGCTTCTTGTTTTTCTGCCTTCCCATTCCTGCCTTGTTGACATCCAGAAAGAGGTTGCCATTAACAATAGTGTGGAAACTAGTGAGCATGAATTTATGAATAGAATTTCATGGCTGTGCTATTTTGTCAGTCATTCGTACTTGATTTTACATGCCATCCATAACATCCCCAAACCAGAATCTGATTGACTGAATATGTTTTGGTTTTAGCTAATAATAACTGTCGTCTTTTAGAGACACAAACCATTGCTGCTAAAGTGTGGTCCTAACGAGGAGTTTGTGTTTGAGGAAATCAAGGTTTTGATTTGACCATGGCAGGGAGTTACTGCAAAAACACTTTTCATCTTTTCTTCAGTCTGCCAAACAAGATGTCGCTGTATTTAGGCAGCCAGGCAAAGAAAGCCCTAGAATTTCAAGTTACTTCTGATACATATACCACATGTAAACCTGACCGCAAATATGATACAGTAAATAAAAGCATGAGAAATTCCCAATAGCATGAACATGCTCAAAAATATTGACAGCTCAGCCTTCCATGCTTCCTTTCAAAATGGATGAAAAGCAGTCTGTCAAGAAGCAGCTTAGTAGACTGCCAGGTCCTTTTGTGTCTCTCCAGACTGTGGCTGAGATCTTAGAAGTTTTTTAGCCACCTGACTCTCATTCAAACAGCTTTGGGGGTCTGGGTCATGCAGATGTCTTTAGAGTTCCCTTTACTCAGGCTCCCCTTGTCTTTTTCTTCCCCCCNATTACTACTATGTTTATCACAGCGGCATTTAGGTTGGTCAGTGCAGAGCTCTAGTGAATGTACAGATACAGGCTCTCCTTCTTCCCTCATCCAGCCTGTGACTGATAGTGCTGCTCCTGCACCCTTCCCAAGTCCTGCGGTAGTCACGGATGGATTGAAAGCCCTTACTTTAATGAAGTGTCAGCCGCCCCCACAACCCACCTCAGTCAATGCAATAATCTGGACCTGCTTTTCTCCCAGCAGCTCACAAAGTACTTCATCTATATCGTCGGCTCTCATCTGCTGCATTGCTCACAGTGTAAGATTTCAAATCTATTATTGTAATATGATCCTTTTAGCAATTGCTATTGCTTTTAAAACCAATTTGTTCCGCACTCAAAGGGCTCTAAGCTCCCATAATATTAGGGTTGGTGCCTGCACACGAAACTCTGCTTGCTAACAGAGGTCTCGGAAAACTATGTGGTTACACATCAGGCTGGTGAGGAGAGAGGCACATTTAAACCACACTTAATAGTCTTTCTTCCAGAATTGCAAAATACCCTTTGTTCTAAATTAATGATTAGCAGCTCCCCAGACACTTGTGCAGCATAATGGCTGTTTGAAAGCTCTTTCTTATCACAACCCAGTGTAAAATGCTGACCTTGCACAGCAGTTCTGAAAACAGAAGGTAGAAAGCTGTTTTAAAATATTTTTAAATACACTATTACAGTTGTTGGATGAATTTGAAATCATCGATGAAGGAGGTAAAATAACTCTACTCTGAGCACTTTAATCTCACCTAATAGCGCAAGAGTTCAGAGGAACAAGGGCTTATGCAAAGCCCATCTGTCTGTCAGCCCTTTTCCCAGGTGCTTCTGAACCTGGTGGCCAGTTTCAATCACGTTTGACAGAGCAGCAGCCTCTTAAAACTAATTTCATATTTCACAGAAATCCATGAGGGAAGAGGAAGGAGGGAAAGAGAAATGCCCAGACTAGCGCCCTTCCCAAGGGAAAGGCAAGCAGAAACCAACCGTTACCTGTGGCTTTGGTGGGCATGCAGCTCTAGCCTTGTCCTTGCACACACAGCCTCTTGCTCACCTACCAGGCAGAAATGGTAGGTGGTGAAAATATGAGGAAATATTTGAGTTGAGGAGCAGGACAAAGTGGAGTTATCCCTGTAAGGGAAAATGCTGAGGACATGGGATGAAGCAGAGGCTTAAGAGAACCAGAGAAGGAATAACTTTGGGGGCATGGGAAGAGCCTGGGGATATTGTTATAAGGAAGCCTTAAGAGACCAAGAAGAAGAGGGGGTTATTTAGGTGGAGACCATAGAAGACAGGGAATGCAGATATATGAGAAACCAGAGCTCCCTATTTATGCCTCTTATGGGTCAGTGCGGAGGATACTAACACGTGCCATGAGTCTGGAGATTACTTTTATAAGGTCTAACGCTTTCAGCAGAAAAGATTCAAAGCTATCACTCCTACGGCATTTCAGTGGTTTAGAAACGGGACTGATTTCCAAAGGTAGACCTAAACATGTAACTACACTGATAGAGAGGCTTGGCCTTGATATTACCTTTAACCAGCCCAAATGGCCCAAGCTGCAGTTCTTTACCCCATCATACTGCTTTGTCCAACCCAAAACTATCCACGTGGTAGGCCTCATTTGCAAAACAGAATCTCTCTAGAAATCTGTCTAAGGGTTATTTGTCCTTCTCAGTTAACTTGTGTTTAGCAGCTGGCCTTTGAAAGGAGCAGCACAGTGAAAAGGAACGAGAGGGCAATACAAAAGAACTGCAGCTGACAACACCAAGGCCAACAGTTATCAGTGGATACATGCTGGGAAGTAAGTTTGAATGACAACATGAGGAAACTGGGGACCTTCCAAGGTGACCCAGGTTATCACCAGTGTCAAGCCCAAGGACTCCTGGGAGAGCTGGTCACCAGACCACAGACTGACCAGAACGGTCAACAGCAGCATGGACAGGCATGCCTGGACTTTAAGCTTTAGCTTAAAGGTATCACCTCTGGCTCAGGAGGTTCCTCAGGCACCACCTGATGAAATTTGGCAGCATAGGCCACTTAGAGTCTTCTGTAAGCATTGCCTACCAGCTACTGTGACAAGGATCATGCACTGGGTTACTCTTGGCCATTTTTATGCTCCTATAAACCTGCAGGTCCTACTGTCATGGTCACCACGCAGACCAGCTGCTCCCTAAAGCAGGGTGAGAACCCAGGGCCAGCAAGGCCCAGCCTCCCCAATGATGGCTCATCCACAGTAACTGAATGAGGTGATCAGGACAAACCTGGAGATGATGGCCAGAACCAGACGAGTCCAAATCATAAGGCAATACCATGGCAATGACACAGGTCTGACATCAAGCTGGAAATTCAGTCTGTAGGTCACGGTTAAGATCAGGTCTAGCAGTAGCTGTGAAGATCCACAAAAACAAGTCTGGGCTGAGGTCTAGCCAGGATGTCAATCTGCAGGTTGAGGCCTAGAGGCTCCTAGCAAAACAAAGACACAGGCAAGCTGGGGAGTAATAGTCCTCCAACACAGCTCAACCCAGCCCAGGGTTGTCAGTCCCTGGGCTGAGCTGAAATGGGCTCCTGGGCCCATGGTTGTGGGTGGAAGCTCCAGCTGAGGCTGGTGAAGGCCATTAAGGCTTATTAGTGCTCTCAGGGTCCTGACATACACAGACTTAATAATGAAGATGAGGGGGTGGCTCAAAATGGTGGGATGGGGTGTTTCAATCTACTCAGCAGTTACAAAGAGCCAGTAACAATATCTCAGAAACAACAAGTATGTAGTTTATTCTGGTCTAGATGCTGATGTGGCTAGGCCAAAAGCATGCACTGAGGATGGCTCGCCACAGGGGTGGGAGTTGTATTCTGTTGTTCACTGTTGTTGTTGTCTTTGCATTGCCCCTGTAAAAACATACTGGGAAAAACAAGGCTAGCATCTTGTTAGCTTTAAGACTTCCTCATGCTCACCTGAATCTTAATTGAGAAAAACAAAAAGCAAAAGTCAGGTTCAAAGGGCCAGTGTGCTGAAAACACATAGACACGACATACACATGCACTCACTCCCTCTTTATTGAACTTAGATCTACAGCTGCAGATCTTATGCTAGGCAAAGCAGACAAGTGACTCTTCTTGGGACTGCTTTTTTACTGCAATTAATTTTGGTGTCTACTGAAAGGATAAGAGTTGTATTAGTACTATGAGAGTGATTAGGCCAGCCAGCTGATGATATGAAAGCGACTATGTGAAAGCTTTTGCTAGGCCACTGAACATTCCCTGTAGGAGCTCCAGAAACGTGAGCAAATTCAGGCTGAGATGAACTGCTGATTCAACTACTAGAACTGTAGTGCCTCCTTGTCAGCCAAGCTCGGTGCTTAGCAGAGTGTTTGTCATCTGTCCCCCGTGCAATACTCATAAATGTTGCAATCAATATACAATCTGGGATGTGTGGGCATTGTTGGAAGGTAAAAAATATTCTTTCTTTGCCAGATATATGTTAATTGCTCGTTTCATTTTGCACATATGGGACAGTAAAATGTATTTGTTTTCTTGCCAATCAAGGAACATTTTCCTAACACTCCTTAGTCACATCATATCTACAAAAGGAGAAGGCTCTGATGTTTCCTGTTGGGTTTATGGTTTACATTACAATTCATACACAAATGTTTTTTGGCATCTAAATCCTGAGCTAGAAGTATTTTTAAAATTATGTCCTGAAATAGGAACTTCAAAATGCTGTGTCGGCATCTGGCAGATATCTCGAGAGTGTCATGAACTGTTACTACTTGAGGAACTTGGCAGGCACTCCATGAGCCTCGTGTACCTTACAAATGTGTAGGAGTCCACTAATGGCTTAATCGTTGAGCATCTGTATAGCTAGTCTCTGTAATGGGCATATGTCCACCCACCAACCTCAGAAACATGTGGTGGTCTGTGCAGATTTCACAGGTTATATCCAAACTCCTGAGCATTGAAGGCTGCTCAAACATGAGCCCACCATTTTATAAGCATTTCCTCAGGACAAACCTTAAACAGTAATCAGTGTCACTGCTCAAAGAATTTGGCATGTGTTTTTCCATCCCCTTGTGTTTACAAAGCGCTGATATGCGTGCTAAGGCTGCAAGCACTTTATAAAGTGTTTGGGATCTCATGTACAATAGTGTTTCATGGTAGGAGAGCAAAAGGAACATTGCTGGGGCCCTAGGCAAGAGGCAGTGGTGAAGCCAGAGGGCTGGAGTCTGCACACATGGCTGGTGATGACTACCATTCTCACCCCAGGATGGAAAAGATAACCACTTCTGGTTGTGGTGCCATGCTGGGACCTAGGGGATGCTGGGTCTTTTTGTAGGACTTTGCCCCAAACCTAATTGACATGGTAGCCATGCTTTGTGACTGCTGAAGAGCAGTAGCAGCCATGCTTGTAGACCAAAGTTTGGCTGCAAAGCAGATTTTATATTCATCTGCTTAGCTGGGCCTTCACAGAGGCCTTTTGGTTGGAGTTGTATACGTGATGTTCTTCAGAACATCTCTAGTGTGCAAACATGCTCTTTCTGGACAAACTGTTGCTCCTTTAAGAAGACAAACATGCACCATACACTTCCCTATGGTTAATGAAAAGGCAAGTCTTTAGCCATTTTTGAGGGACTTCATGGAAAAAGTTGCATAAGTCTACACAAAAATGTTAATATTTTTTCATGGTTTACTTATAATTCTGGCACAGAAACCACATAGCTCCAGCACAAAAAACAATGGCTTTGGCACTATCTGAGCCAAAGAACTAAGGTCTGGAAACCCAGGAGCCCTACTGGGGTGAGAAGCAACACCAGGGACCTAAGAAAGGGAGTTGAGGCCGATCGCCATTTTCAACCTGGGCATGCATGCCATGATAAAGTGTAAGACAGCTTTTTCCAGATGTGTCATTGACACTTAATTCCTTCGCCTCCCTTTTTTTTTTTATCAGAGCAGAGAAATACCCTAAATTGGGAAGACTGTGGAAAGAGGTGCAAAGATCGAAGTAAAGGCCGTGAAGTAAGTCAGTCCCACAGCCTCCCTCCTGCATGGATCAGGAGAGAAGTAAGAAAACAGGAGTGTCAGAAGAGTAGGGCCCTAGGTGAGAGGCAAGGGCTCCTCTGAGGCCTGTGCCACGTGGGCTTATTTAAGACACCAGCTTTCTCAGAGATGAATGCCTTGTCAGCCCTGCCATCTCCAACAGGAGCTGGGTCCTGCCCTGGGGCTGTTACATTTTTACAATAGTTGAAATGATCCAAAATGCTCCTGCTGTCTATCTCTGGGCCTGAGCTGCTGGGACCAGGCAGGAGGACGCGTCCGCCCAAGCCCTTGGCTCCAGTGTTTATTGCTTCTTGCCACGCAGTTTAGACAGTTGTAGAATGTGTCGCAAGACAAAACTTTTAACTCTGGCCTTTGTTTAATTTGACACTGGCTGAAGCCTTTATTCTACATCTTTCTTTAGTGGATAGAAATGTATTTGGTCTATATTAATTTTTTGTTCTGTACCAATGGTTGGCATCAATTGGTTTCAGGTTTTTTTGCACTATGAATGTTAAAGTAAACAAACCAAGGTCCCAAGTGGTGGTCAGGGACTTTGCCAGACCATGGGAAGTAGTGGGCCCCAAGAGGCTCTGAAAACCACCCAGAGAAATACAGTACAGAAGATCTGCACCGAGCAGGGATACTAATCCATTCCAGAAACTTGAAAATATTTTCCAGGAGACTTGGCAGTTGTGGCTTGAGATCGAGAAAGAGAGAAAGAGAGAGATGGATAAAGAGAAACTGCCCTTTTTCCAGGAAAAAATGGAAAAGTCTGAGAAAAGCCCCTGCTAACGCAGGGTACTTAGCCACATGAAGAGGTTCACTCAGCAGAGGGTTTGCATCTCCAGAGATGCAGAGACAGTCTTCCCCCACCCATAGAGTCCAGACAGGAGAAAGCTGCAAGAAGTCTTTGTTTACAAGAGAGATGACAAATAAGGCTGGTAGATAAGAATTTAAAAATTTAAACCAACCTGTACCATTCTCTTAGACCCACAGAATGAGGGCTAGAGAGGTCAATAACTCATCTGGTCTAAGCCTCCCGATGCCAGTTCAGTTTCAGCCCTTGGGATGGGCCATTAGGTTTTGGACAGTCATTCTCATAAGGAGCCCACTGGCTTGTCTAACAGAAACTTGTCATTTAGAAAGGCCTGGAGCTTTGATGTGATGATAGCTTGACATGAAGAACCGACCGCTTTCTTTGGCAATTTATTTTAATGCTTACTCTCACTGTTAAACATTTCTGATTATTTTCTCATTTGAATTTGCCAGGCTTCTGCTTTCAGCTATTGGCTTTTGTTGCACATTTCTCTGCTAGATTAAGAGCTCTTTAGTCCCTGACATTTTCCCTCAGGAGGGAAACATCCTCTGTAATCTAGTCATTTCTCATTTTTTACAAGTCTGTATTAAACTCAACAGACTGAGTTCTCCAAGTCTTTGCTATGGCTTTTTTTCTGTAGACCTTGCACAATTTTTGTGGCTGTTTTCTGCACGCACCCCAATATTTCAACAACCTTCTAAAACTGTGGGTATTGAAACAATCTCTCCAATACTGTAGACAGGGATAAAAGCACATCCCTGCTCAAACTGGATTGGTGTATGTCCTGGTTTGAGGTAAAACAGGACCAATTTTGTTCAGTAACTTTACTTCTTAGCTAGGCCTCTTCAAACTACTGAAATTAACATCATATTGTGCAGACTCTGTTCGCTCTCAGAGTGATAAGACCAATGTTTATAGTTGATGCCCAGGCATGGTATGCAGAGAGGCTCTTGCTTATACTTATTGCTATAACACCCAAGGGCAGCTAACTTTGTTACTTGCCCCGTTGGAGGGTCGGAAGCAGAAAAGCGTAGTAGGGTCCCGCCTGCAGAGAGGAGTGGACAGGACATGTGTCAGACCCAACACTGACCAACAGGGTATTCCATCCCATCTGTCTCATGCTCAGTATAAAAGCTGAGGGATGAAAGAGTCAGCTCTCTTTCTTCAATGGCTGATGTCTGAGGAGGAGTCTGTCTGTTTATCTGCCTTTGGTCCCGATCCTGAATGCAGATCCGGAATCCAGTTCCCCGTCTGTCACTGAGTCCAGCCTGGGACTTCCCCAGTGCCAACCGGTGTCATGATTGTCATCCTGGGAGCTTGATATGGTTTTGTATATATTTCATTATTTCCTTTTATTTTATTATTAATATTTCATTAAAGTATTTTAGTTCCTTCTACACTCATAAGTCTCTTTTTCCCTCCTCTGGCTCCCTCTTTGAAGAGGGGTAGAGGGGAGCATCTGCCGGTCCCATCTGGGCTCCTCCACATTCCCAGTGGCCAATTCGGCCCAAAACCATGACAGGGTAGTAAAATTTTCTGTTTCTTATTCTGAGGTGATTTTTTTCAGTCACTATCAGAAGCTGACGTGGATTTCAGTCACTAATGAGGTTCCACTCCCTTACGTGCTTTGCTTGTGCCTCTTGCTCGCATGCTCAAAGTCATATTGATCGCCTGACATGGCTTCGAAAGGTAAATCGTCAAGGACCTTTGTGAAGTTTTCACCTCTTTTTACAGCAGAGATCAGTCATGCATCTCTCACCTGCACAGTTCTTTGCCAATGGGGCAAGATCGATTCTGCCTCGATCTTACCTGTGACCCGCAGCTGATGACTTGAGATGCTGTGGTCAAACTACAATTTAACTGCTCGTTGGTTCAGGCTGGTCATATCTAAACAGCACTGAATAACCTGCTGCATATGGATGGCCATCTGAAGGGAACCCGCTAATGAGCTCTTTGGAGTGGCTTCAAGCCCTATGTTAATCCCTTTGGAAGAAACCACACAGACATTGTCTATCATTAGTTTCTTACAAGAATGCTATGTTGTAAAACAGTGTAGACTTCTAGTGACCGCGTTCCCATCTAATTTCATTAACAATTCATTTTTCTGCTGCCTAGGATCCCTTGTCAGGCAAACTAAGCTGCAACGCTGTCAAGTGTGGTGGTGACCTACTGTGACGTTGGCTGAACACTCTGCATTGTTCTAGTGTCCTTCTGGTGTTTCAAGATTCACTAAAAATGAGTATTTCTAGGCCAGGATCTTCTCCATCATCTCTGTAGGTCTCTTGACTGCAAGTTATCTAGGTCTGCTGGTTTTCAAAATATTTATTCTGAGTCAGTGTGGTTTAATGTTCTTCTCTTTTATGAGTGGAAAGAAGGCATTTATGCTCAATAGCTTTCTGGCTTCCAAATACAGATAAGAACGGAATAAATCTATCATCTTTTCTATATGACTATTGATCATTTTATTATTTTTATCTATCAAGGGGCTATTAACGTCTTGTAGTATTCCTTGTGTCAAAGTAGTCATATTGTTGCTTATGACACAAATACAGCTGCCCCATTCTTACCTGTCTTTAGCTGCTTTTTACATCTTCCATGTTACTAAAGTTCCAAAGTTTTCTCTCTCTCTTACTAATGCATAGTTAATTTCACTTGAATATTGCTCCTGATGACTGGAAACAATTTTCTGAGAGACATTAAAATATTTATATGGTCTGAAAGTTTGGCATCCGGGTCATTCTCGAGAAGAATCTGCCTCCTTTAGTAGGGAATTCAGGCTCTTTTGTGATGTGCTGTGAATTTCACTAAATTTTGAAAACTCGAATGAGGGTGAGTGTTGCAACTGTGTGGATCACTTTAGGTCAACTTTTGGTCCCAGTTTACTTCCTTTTAACTCAAGCTCACTAAATCAGTTTTATATGACTGTTGAATACATTTACCTCTAAGTTAATAATCATTAGTCTTCTACGTACTTTTTTTCTCCCAACTCCTCTCAGTTCCAGGAAGCTGTTTTTATGAAAATATGCCTATGACTCGTCAGTAGTGTCTCCCATTTGCCCCTACTGACTGTCATGCTGCTACAGGCAGGCTACTATCAAGTTTCAGTCCAGTGACTAATTGTCTTTATCTACTATAAAGAAACCTGAAAGATTTACCTCTGTGGGCACAATACCCTTTTGTTAGAAATACCTTGCAGACAAGGATTATCTTGTAAGGGAATCTTACCTCTTCAGATTTTTTTTAAAAATAAAGCAGTTAGTCATATCTGCTCCTCCCCAGCCCTCCCAAAGTCTCCATGTGGCCTTGCTCTGGAAACAAGAGCAAAATGGGAGGAGGAACAGAGGCAGGCAGAGTGAGGCTGACCGAGAGGCAGACAAATCAGTGAACTTACTTCATGGACACTCTTCTCAACCCCAATCAATTTCCACAGTATTAAGCACTGTAATTTATTTTGATCTCTGGAATACCTATGCCTATTTTCTACTTAATGAGACATAATTAACCCCTGTTTATTTGACACTCCATGTTACTAAAAACTCAAAGCAG
>VZSZ01005799.1:980704-1026520 GCA_013398815.1 Ibidorhyncha struthersii
CCCGCGCCCCCAATTTCCCTATGTGTAGGGGTTTTGGGTTTGGGTTTTTTGGGGGTTTTGTTTTGTTTTTTTTTGTAACAAAATATTCTTACCAGAATGGGGACAGCTT
This sequence comes from Ibidorhyncha struthersii, assembly GCA_013398815.1. NCBI lineage: Eukaryota > Metazoa > Chordata > Aves > Charadriiformes > Charadriidae > Ibidorhyncha > Ibidorhyncha struthersii. Next base: position 980,814 of record VZSZ01005799.1, read on the forward strand.
AAAAAAAAGTTCCTGTTTACTTCTGTCTGAGTTTTAAGTCCCCATTCTGGAAAGCAGAAGAAATAGAAAATGCTGTTTGATGGCAAGAAATGACAAATCTAGTTCATCCATTTTTTGTGTGAATAGACAGAGCTATTCAGCGATGCCTCTGGCTGAATAGTTTTCTTAGTTTCTGTTGAAATTGAACATAAAATTGTCTCCTGTACCTTGCGTATCAATATTTTTTCTACCATGGTGATGATAGTTAGGGAGTCGTTAAATTCGAAAACAGGAACGTAACTGGATAAATAAACCTAAAGGATCCCAACCCATAGAGAATTGGTATCCAAGTATTCAGCCAACCTAAACTGAACATGTTTATGTAAGAAAAAGACTTGTATTTCCTGTTCTGCACCAGGCCCCTCGGTAATTAGTGTTCCAATACAAAACTCTTCATTCACCAATGCCATGCACACATGTGCAAGTTTTGCTCTTGCAAAAGTCCTGAGCAGTCCTGAGCTCAGTAACAAGCACAAGCGTGAGTTGTCCAACACAGGTTTAGCTGGAGCCAGAAGAAGCAAGAGTGGGTAGGTAGTAGAAAAGGGAAGGGAGACAGTGGAAAACATGCAAAGCAACAAGTAACATTAAATCCCAGCACAAGGTCATCTCTAAAGGAGTGGGCTGTATCCCGCACACTTGCTGATTAATGGTTCACACTGAAATGGCCGGGGAAGACCACTCAAACACTCACACCCAGGCAACTGGCCGGTTGACAGGACTCCACAAAGGAGCAATCAAAGCCAGGAATCCTAATGCCAGTTTCAGATGTATGTTTGCATTCTTCCCCCAGCCTCCTTCCTAAATCCTGAAGACAGCAGGTCGGATGGTCAAGTAACACCAGACAGCACTATCTGACATGGTTGTTTTATTGCTGAAAAACTGAATGGTATTTTGAAGCAAAGATTTTGTTTTGGGCTAGCCAAAGCTGAAGGCACTGAGGAGACTTGTCAGAGCCAAGGAAACTCTGTCACAATCCCTTACGCCAAGTATTTTGCACTTCCAAAGTAATCACAGAGCTGTATCCGTAAACACACATAGACTGTGTGCAGGGCCTCGGAGCAGGGATACGGAAGGAAGGGAAAGTCGCTTACTGTATGACCAACAGTGCTTGCTGTCTGGAAGATATCGCCTAAACCAAGCCTGGAATTGAGAAATTTATCTATTGTGCCTTTTTTGTTTGTTTTAAGAAGCTTTTGCCAAAGAAGATGCCACGTTACCAGGAAACGACTTTTTGACATGATACTATATTTTTTGCTGAGTTGTGCTGGACAAGTGACTGGAGTGAATGCCTAGCTGCATGAAAACAATTGAGATCAGGCCTCCTGATACAAGGGAGCTGTTTTCCATTGACACAGGCTGCTTTTTAAAAATATTTATGAAGGTGCAGTAAGCATAAGCAACACTGATGCATGAATGTTTCTAACCTGTGTTGATCACATAAACCTCTTCATCGCTTCCTGAAGCAAAGCCCATGTGGGAACAACCACTGTCTCTCCTCGTTTCACATGAAGCTGCTCCCTGAACACCCAGGCACAGGGTGGTCTGAGCAAGACCCTGGTGAGAAGACCTCTCTGCACTGCAGTTTGGGAAGAATTTGGCCCATTAAAGAGGGAGGGAGAAAGACAGGCAGGCACACAGGCACACTTTTGCTTGGTGTTTTAATTTGGCCAGTCCCTTGGTTGAGTGTAAACAATCGCTGGCCAAGATAAGCATAGAAAGAAGAAACATGCTGACGGGATCATGGCTATATCTAGGCTGCCTGTAAAGGGAGGCAAAGTGACAACTTTCTCTATCAGGCTTCTTTATTTCCACCTTGTGCACCCTCGAGTGCTGAGGGAGCTGGGGGAAGTCATTGCTGGGCCGCTCTCCATCATCTTTGAAAGGTCCTGGAGGACAGGTGAGGTGCCTGAGGACTGGAGGATAGCCAATGTCACTCCAGTCTTCAAAAAGGGTAAGAAGGATGACCCGGGAAACTACAGGCCGGTCAGCCTCACCTCCATCCCTGGAAAGATGATGGAGCAGCTTGTGCTGGGTATCATCTCAAAGCACCTGGATGAAAAGAAGGTTATCAGAAGTAGTCAACATGGATTCACTAAGGGGAAGTCGTGTCTGACTAATCTGATAGCATTCTATGATGAGGTCACTAGATGGGTGGATGAGGGGAGGGCAGTGGATGTTGTCTACCTTGACTTTGGCAAGGCTTTCGACACTGTCTCCCACATCATCCTCACTGGCAAGCTTAGGAAGTGTGGGATAGATGGATGGACAGTGGGGTGGATTGAGAACTGGCTAGCAGATAGAGCTCAGAGGGTTGTGGTTAGTGGTGCAGAGTCTAGTTGGAGGTCAGTAACAAGTGGTGTCCCTCAAGGGTCAGTACTGGGTCCAGTCCTGTTCAATATATTCATCGATGATCTGGACGAAGGGATAGAGTGTACCATCAGCAAGTTTGCTGATGACACTAAACTGGGAGGAGTGGCTGATACGCCAGAAGGCTGTGCTGCCTTACAGCGTGACCTGGATAGGCTGGAGAGTTGGGCAGAGAGGAACTTAATGAAATTCAACAAGGGTAAATGTAGGGTACTGCATCTGGGGAGGAATAACCCCATGCATCAGTACAGGTTGGGGGCCGACCTCCTGGAGAGCAGCTCTGTGGAAAGGGACCTGGGAGTCCTGGTGGACAACAGGATGACCATGAGCCAGCAATGTGCCCTGGCGGCCAAGAGGGCCAATGGCATCCTGGGGTGCATCAAAAGGAGTGTGGCCAGCAGGTCGAGGGAGGTCATCCTCCCCCTCTACTCTGCCCTGGTGAGGCCGCATCTGGAATACTGCGTCCAGTTCTGGGCTCCCCAGTTCAAGAAGGACAGGGATCTGCTGGAGAGGGTCCAGCAAAGGGCTACAAAGATGATTAGGGGATTGGAACATCTTTCATATGAGGAGAGGCTGAGGGATTTGGGTCTCTTTAGTCTGGAGAAAAGAAGATTGAGGGGGGATCTTGTTAATGCTTTCAAATACTTGAAGGGAGGATGCCAGGGGGATGGGAGCAGTCTTTTTTCAGTGGTGCCCATTGATAGGACGAGGGGCAATGGGCACAAACTTGAACATAGGAAGTTCCATCTTAACATGAGGAGGAACTTCTTTACTTTGAGGGTGGTGGAGCACTGGAACAGGCTGCCCAGAGAGGTTGTGGAGTCTCCCACTCTGGAGACATTCAAAACCCACCTGGACGCTGTCCTGTGCAACCTGTTGTAGGTGACCCTGCTCTGGCGGGGGGGTTGGACTAGATGATCTCCAGAGGTCCCTTCCAACCCTGACTATTCTGTGATTCTGTGATTGTGTGGGTGAGCCGGTGAGCTCTGGCTGTGCTTGTAGAGACAGAGGGCACCAAGCACGTGGATGGGACCCACACTGTGCTGTTTGTGGAGACACTGCCCCACAGGCACCACATCAGCCTCCTCCCATTTTGGCTGTGGCTGAATCCCAAAGTGCCTACCAATACCCTGTCTCACGGGGGATTTCCATCCATTCCTATGGGAACATGGTCCACCTGCAAACTGTCATCCACAAGGAGGGAAAGACACTTGCACTGTAAAGGAGTGAAAAATATGTCTGTCTCCCCTATAAGGATAAAATACTAACTCTTATTAGCAAAGTATGCGTAAAAAAATTATGTTTTGATCACAGCAAGGGCTACTGCTTTGCAGAACATGAACTGAGTTTCTCAGTAACAATTTTCACAGGATCCATTTGGGGCACATCTATCACATTTTCAGTAAGTTGTTAAATATGTATCTATCCAGCATAGAGGTTGGTTCTGACACAGTTTGCTTCCCACAGTTCAGTCATCTCTTAGAAAAAAAAAGCCCTAAAAATCTCTTTTAAAGATTAGCGCAGTCATGACGTCCATCAGGGGAGCAACAAGGGGAAGGCTTTAAGGAGAAGGGAGATTTAACTGGCATATACTAACAGTAAGACTGACTGTAGTTGTGTATCTTGTGTATCGTTTGTATCTTGTTTGCAGTGAAAGAAGTGCTATTTGAGTGCTTTCCTGTGTTTCACCATAACTTCAAGTTGACAGAGATGATAGTTAGATTTGACCTCCTTCATCAGGAGTCAGCTATTTCTGAAAACTTTCTTTGGATAGCTTGCTCCAGTGGCTTATTTGGCTCGCTACAAAAAATGATCATTTACACATGAACTTGGCAAATGTCAGTTGCTTCCATTCCAGTCTGGGAGGTTTTATTGCACTCTCTTGAGAAGAGTGTCAGTTGTGTGAATAAGGCCTTTTAAGTCCCATTGGCAGCACAGAAGGGTCTAAATTTGCCCTGTTACAAAGAGCAGCAATTTTCATGATTCTTAGAAGCAGGTCGGTTGCTCAGTCTTGCAGGCGTGTCCAAGAAGCCCTACCGGGCTATTATTTCCAGATTCTGAGATAATAGCTTTGAGGAGACAGCAACTGCGTGCTGGTCTGGAGCATCAATCAGTGGTGTGTGGTGAAAGCGGCATAAGTTGGGCAGGTAGGGCAGGCCACGTGCAGCCGCCGGGCTCCATAGGCGAGGGGGTGCAGGCACTGGAGCATGAGCAAGAAAAGGGGGCACCACCCACGCCGGGAGCGACACACACCTCCATCAGCTCAGCAAAAGATCAGCTGCTGATGACCATGGGCTGGTATCAGTCTGTCTCCTCTGCTAATTGGGTTTTTCTGAGCTAAGCGTGGTGCTGGTGGGCAAACAGAGTCCCTGGAGCAATGGAGGAGAAAGCTTCACCGGACATTAGAAGTTTGTTTTCAACCATTGTGCACAGTGAGGTTTTTTTTCCTGATACTAATTTAACAACTCAGCAAACATAAAGAAAATGAGCAGATGAAATATGATGAATTTCCTAGACTAGCTAGAAATGAAACTCCAGCAGTGGTGTCTGTGGGGTAGGAAGCAGCCCTCTGTTGTAGCTGCTCCTGCAATTTGGTTAGCGTTTGGGGGGCTCCTGTCCAAACCCCGTTCTGTTACACCTGGCTTTACTGGCATGTCCAAGATGTCCTGACCATCACAGCAATGAAGAGCTCACAGCCCAGACCCCAGCCCTAGGACTGCTTCTAACTTCCAGCAACTTCTTGTTATTCATAGAAGTAAAGGGAATAGGAGCCAGAGCAGCAATACAAACCATTGTGGCTCTGAGAATGAGAAAAATGTTCACACAACAATGGTCAAAAAATATTTTGGATTCAGGAAACAACTATGAGAATATGAGTTTTCTAGAGGCATAAATTTCTTAGTTGTCTAGGATAAGCATGCCATGATAAAATATAGCAATAAAAAAATACTGACTCAATTGCTTGAGATGCACATGGAGAAGGGGGAAGGCAGGAGAAGTAATGTTAATAAATCATTGTCCTGTCCAGCGGTCTTCCATTATTCAGAGAGAAGGGCAATTACGAAGGCATACCGCTGCCCCGCTTTCAAAGTTTAACATTCCTGTTTGATATCTGATCTAGCAAACAGTGTTAGGAGGTATCCAAGCAGCATGCACAGCACTTTAAATGATTAAGGGAGCAGGGTGCTTGAGCACGTTGGCATTCTAGGCCATAGCTCTCCAGCAATTAAAGACATACATACATATGCATCTCCTTAGATACTTGTTGATATGACCCAAATTTGGTTTCACTGAGAAGGGGAAACCACATTCCAGGCTCAAGACTCACTGGTGTGAGGTCTGAGGCTGCTGCATCCCTGAAACAGGTGGGCTTACGCTGCCAAAATCAGAAGCTGCCTCTACTTCTTTCCTTTCTAAAGTGATAGTTGTGCTCCCCACTGGACTCCAGCTACTGGACTCCACTTCTAGAGAAAGGTCACTGAAGTGTTGGCAAGATCGGGTGGGCAGTTCAGACACAGCCACCTCCTCACCCTCCCCAAATAACAGGCTGGTTGGCTCCAAATCCACTGACTCTAATCCCACAGGACAGATTCAAACCTAGAGATGGATACTTTGTGCTCAGCTCAGAGAGCGTAATGCCTACCCTTGAAAACAAACCACAAGGCTACAAACCTGCTTCAGCACAAAACTGCAAATACTGTGGTTTCTGCGCCTGCATTTATCCCCTCCTGCTTCCAGTGACCATTGGAGGGATGACCATGAATTAAGGAAACAAAAATCTTTCATCTGATTGCATGTTTGTCCATCATAGCCTTGCTGCCACCTTCCACAATGGTCCTAGTAACCTCTGATAAATTGGGGAACGCTGCGCCTTGGGTTGCGGCGGTACCCCTTACCTGGGGTCCTTCTCACTGACCTCAGGTACGAGCCTGGCACCACACCTTGATGCTGAAGCCCAGCTACAAAAGAGGGCTAACGAGACTGATCTGTCTCACTGGGGTGCGGATATATGTGTTGAAACATCAGTTTGGCTTGCCTGACCTTTAGACTCACATCTTTCTTTATGGTTTGAACCACCTTCTCCTCCCCCGAGCACAGTCAGGGTTTAATCATTTGAAAGAAGAGGGAGGCGGCACTCAGAGTAGCTCTACTAGTGACGGGGTAAGGGTAAAAGCCAGGCAAGCTTCAAGCTTTGCAGGGAGAGGTACTTACTGTGCATTCTTTCCTTTTGCTTTTGAATGCTTCAACTTTCCATTCCACTTGTGTCACTTACAAAGCCACTTGTGGGTTCAAAACTAATTTATAGAGCTAGGAGAGAGCTTACTGGAACCAGCATCTCTATATTGCAGGCCAAACACTCTGTTGTTTTCACTCTGTTTGGTCAGTAACGTGGCCCTCCCCTTGCTGCTGTGCTGTGCAAGGGAACTTGGAGTGGAAATAGGCAGATGGCCAGGCAGGGTTTCAGCCTGCTAACCCTGAACTAGTTAAAGCTGATGTATGCCTTTTATAGCTCACATCAGCTTGGGTTGTCATGTTCATAGGCTTTAGCCTAAAAGTTGTCATTTGTTCTCTGAGCAACATACCCATTTCATCCAGCTGTTCCAGTGTTCTTGTGGCTTTTGAAGAAGACCCACAGAAAAGCCTCTTTCCTGTGGAAAGACCCACCGATCTACCTGACCTATGTTGGTTCCCCTTAGCCTGTCTGTTGTGGATCTCCTCTCCTCAAGATTTTAGTACAAGAAAGTGTGGGGCTGACTCTGCTTCTGCTGACACAAATGACAACGGCTTGTAACTCCAGGGACTGCATGGAACTGCATGGATGACTGCCAGGCCCTGGTATGAATGAGTCTCCGCCTTCCTTCAGTTGACAGGCCAGAGGCTGCTTACGGTCACATACTGGCAGCATTAGCTCCTTCCTCTGGCTAGTATTTGCTCTGTAAGTTTATAATGGTGGTCCTCATCTCAGTAGTTACTGTCCCATTGGCTGTAGTGTTGTGGCCTTCAGAAGAGAGATGCTTTCATTTTCAGCAGAGAAAACCACACTGGATCAAGGCAAGAGTAGGTCAGCAATCTGCCATCTTCATCCTCTCAACCTTCCTCCCGTCTTCCTTGAAGAAGTTCTAGTAGCAAATACATCTGTCTGGATGGTTTGTGATGGATCCAAATGTCCCATCAAAGAGACTCCCAGAAATCAAATCTTTACAAAGCGAAGCAGCTCACAAGTCATGTTAGTACTACTGTCACCTCTGAGCTAAACCAGCAAGCTTTGCAAATGTGATTCTTTGCTCCTCTCCATTTTTTTGCCATCTGTCTCAAGTAGCTTTTTTTTACAAGCAGGTGTGATAGGCTTTTGAACAATGCATGGCACAGTCCAAGTGAATTTGCCTCCACTCCACTCAGGATGCTGGGGAGCATTCTGGTCCGAGGGACAAGGTCTTGTCCATATCAGCAAAATCCAAGGGCGCAGGTCAGTGGAACAGGGTGCCAATAGAGCCTCCATCTCCTTTGCATCTGCACCTACTGATGACTGTCAGTGCCAGCTGGAAATTTTGGCTGAGCTATCAAGTGGAAGTACTAACATGCAGCACCTGAATGGAGAGGTTTTACGTTCCTAGAGACAAAGCCATGGGTACAGCGTCTCATATCCAGACGCAGTATGCAGTCTAACCCAAAGCGACCTCAAAAATGGATTGTCCAGGTTAAACCTTTAGGTTCAGTGGACACATTCAGGCACTCACATGCGCATGCATCCACACACTGCTAATAAAACAGCATTAGTTCTCATATAAAAGCACTAAACTGAAGAAGCACCCTTTAGCTATGCTTAGGGTCAGAATGCTAAAAACTCCCTGAAAGACTTAACTGTGACTAACCTACTGGTCAAGATCAGTTATCCTGTCATTAGCTATTTCTGCGTTGTAGTAGTGGTATCACTGTTGCCGCTATGAGGTGCACAGTGCAATAGATGAAGACCTCTTCTATGCTGCTGTAAATTGTAGTTGTTCTGTGCTTGGGAGCTCACTTGCTAGGGCATGCTGCTGAACCCTGGCCACAGAACCACCTAACAGAAGTGCATCGATTTTAACAGAAGGCAAACTGTTCAAGCTCTTGAGTTACCCTCTCTCTTTCAAGTCCCAGGAGAAAGTGCTGGTTTATATCTCATTTTCCCCAATCAAAGAGCTTGTTCTGCAAACAAGCCTCCCAGCCCTTCTGGTTTAACCACTGCTGACCTCCAAACCCCAAAGTATTCACTCTATGGATATTTGAAATGCCTAAGTGAACTGCACCTAGGAGGAATGCAGGTACGGGAACTTTATTCCAGGCTGCAGAACATTAACTGGTTTTACCCAGCTGACACTGGCAATTTTGTTTTCATCACTCAGCAACTTTGCCTCAGAGGAACAAATGCACAAATTGAATTTTGGCAATGTGCACCACAGCCCCATTTCAGAAGATGTTTATTAGTTATCTTACCAGCAAAAGAGCAGAAAGAGGCTTTTCAGAGAGGTTGCATTCTAGCCTCTTAAGCAATCCTTGAGTCATTATCTCAGGATCTCACATTTCAAATACTGTAATAAATGAAACTATTCCTTAGGAAACTGGCAGTCCACAGTCACCTTCTGAAAACTCTAACAGTATTCTCAGAGTGGGCAGGCTTACCAAGTCTCTGATTTGGATGGGGGAACCTTTTTCCACGGCTGTAATAGACCCATTGTGACAGTGAAGGTCTGTCTGGACTGCCATTATTTTCTTGGAGATATAGGCTCAATATTTTCCTTACAGTAGTGAAGAATTCCCTGTTAAAGATGTGGAAAGTCTTCTCTCTCTAACATCCTGGAGACTGGACTCCTGTAGTCCACCTTTACCTTGGATGGCCTTTCTACAGTTTGGTGAAGTGCCACCACCTGAGAGAGTTTCCCAGGCATGGGTGAAAGCTCGTCTTGTCCCAGTGCTAGCAGACCATTTGTCCTGGAGAGACCTGGGGAGGAAGGAGAGGCCTGCAGTGCCCCAAACCTACTGCTGTCATCAGAGAGATGTGCTTCTGAACCTGAAGCCTGAGAGAGGCATCTGGGTCTGTCAACCTGCGACGAATACTCATGTTCTGAGCTGCAGAGGTAGCTTCGATTTGTCTATGTAGCAACATAAACTACTAGGAAAAACTGGCCGTTCACCACAGCACCTTATGGGCTTTAAGAACTGACCTGCCACAGGCTTTAAACAGCTTTGTCACTCCACTGCCAGACACCACCACCCCAGCTGGGTACATGACAAATTGTTTTTGATGTAAAAATTTTTCTCTTTAATTCCTCCCTTATCACCCCCATCCAAACCTGTGGTCACACCATGTCTTTTGTCATTGGCTTTGGGAGAAAACGTGGCAAGGTAAGGAAGATCAGCGGGAGCTGTCATCCTGCTCCTGGGTTACCTGGAGTGCGCAGCTTGGTGCGAGGAAGGACTTCATGTCTTCCTTCTAACTCGGCAAAAATCCTGCCTTTTCTGAAGGGGGGATTATGGGATCACATCAGTGAGCGCATGATTTTACCCTTCTGCTTCTGGAAGCACACCATAAAAGCAGCTGCAAGCGGAGAAGTGCTCAGGTAAGAGGCAATGCTACTGTACTACTGCTCCTGTGCCAGGAATAGCAGCGGGCTGAGGGCACAGGGCAGAGCAATGGGAGCCGCCAGCACATGGCATCGTTTTCAGCTGAGGAGGTCTCTTCCTCAGGTCCTGCACAGCGATCTCTTTGTTTCCAGAGTGGGTGCAGAAGTCATCCTATTTTCTTAGCATTGATTTTCATAAGAAAAGGACTTTATGGAAACCACATGCAATTGACTTAAAGACTGATGCTACCAACACCTGCCATTCCTATTTATGTCTATTTTTAATATCTCTTCACACAACGCTGATGCAGCACAATCTCTGTTCTATAATATCCTTCCTAGAAGCTGAACTTTGCCAAGAAATTTCACCCAACACATGTAGAAATAACCAGATAAATCTCCAGCAGAAATGGATGAAGCCTTCTGTGTATTTTTAGTGGCTTGAAAGATTTTCCCTGACCTTAATGCCCAGAGATATGCCAGCATCTTATGAAAAGAGAAGACAGCTCAGAATGTGTTGGCTGCCTGTGGGCACACTCTGATGCATGGAGCATGCCCAAGCCCCTGGCCACTGCAAATGACAACTTTAACTGCTTGGGAATGTGCTGAATTTCTCTGTACCGATCAATTCTGTCCCACTTGCTGTGAATGATGGACCTCTTGAGCCTTTAGGTGCAGGACTGCACTGTTCTCCTGCAAGGGTCAACACTACTTCTTCTTTCCAACCCAAATCCCAAATCTTGACTCCCAGCCTACACTAATTTATAGTACCCTAACAGCAGGACTCACAAGAGTGTTAGTTTTAAACTTAAAAATTTAAATGTAAGTGAAATAAGCTGTACTTGACTTACAGTTATAGTAGCAGCCTATTAATGCTATATGAATGAGTGTATGCACACAATGCATACCATCTGCCTCCTTCTTCCTGAGAAAGCAGTTTTAGTACGTTCTTCTGTTAGGTATTTGTTGAAGAGGAGACTGAAAAACAAACCTGAGCTATATGGATCATCTGCCTCAGTACATCTGAGCTATGTGATTTCCCTCTCCTGCTCCTGACAACAGAATCTCTTTTGCTTGTTACCCTCACTTTCTTGCTGGAGATAATTCCATGTAGCTTTTGGCTATATCAGCTGCGGAAACCATGCCAGCTTCTCCAAAGCAGATTTTGTTGGTAACTTGTCACAATTCAGTGGTGACGTGAAACTCAGTTTCATCCCTGCATTTTGGAGCAAGTTAAAACAGTATTTGATATTTAAGGGGCCTTTGTTCTTTAATGCATAGCTTTTTGCCATTGTACTTCGGCAGCTTCTTTGGACATCAGCACAAGAGAGTTTCTTTTCTGTGGAAGAACTAAAGCCCTGAGTTCCTGCTGCTTGTTTCTGCCGTGCCCTGGTGGAACATGCTATTGGGCCTTGCCATGCCTGGGTGAATCCAACACTTGCTAGGAGCTCTGGCTTTCTAGCCAGGAGCTGCTGCAAGCATCCATTCCCTTCTCTCTAAAGTCCTTTCCATCCCTTTTCCCTCCTGTGCTTCTGGGCCATGTTCAGGCTCCCTCATATATTGCCTATACCCAACATCAGTTTTTAAGCAGCATCCATGTGACCCAGACACCCACCTGCCTCTAAGGTCTGTAGATGGGCTGGTGTGACAGTCCTATACCTCTTACTTTAGTTGTTTCTCTATCCCACCTTCAAAAGCCAGGCAATCCTGCTCACCCCTCTCTTTCTTGCGGTCGCTTGTCCCCATCTCAGGGACATCGTGCTGCTTCCATGCTGCTCCCTAGCTCATGGCCTCTGAAAGGGTTGGTAGGAGAAGCACTTTGCAGGGTGTGTTCCTCAGTGAAAGAGAGCTGATCCCACAGTGCCTCCCTTCCACCAAGTGGACCAGATGACAAGAAAGAAAAAAAATAATTCTCTCTAAGACCTGTACCCTGCAGAGACAGAACCACCGACTGCCCAGGTCCTCTCTCCTGTCATTCCTGCAGGCGCAGAGACAGGCTGCCACATGCCAAAGCCAGAGCAGAGAAGTGGGAGGTGGAGGCTAATGGAGAAGGAGACTCACAGCTCTCCTCCTGCTCAGGAAATAAATTCTGTGTATGCCAGAGGCCACGAACTATGTGCCTTTCAAAGGCAGACGTTGCCAACACATTCATGCCTAAATTAGGCCCCACTACATTACACCAGATCTTTCTGATAGCCAATATATTGTACCAGCTTCTGCTTCAATAGGGCTTTTGGTGGTCTACGAAACTCCCTTACTGTCTCAGATGCTGGTAAGTTGCTTTTTAGTACTCTGTGCCATTGCTACTTAGCATGGTGCGAGAAACGAGTGGCTGCTCTACCCAGATCCCACCTCACTTGCATTTCCAAAGCCACGTCAGGAAAACTCCAAGCAAAACAAAACACCTTTCAGCACAAATTCCTTTTCTTAACAGGCGACCGTAGTCTTCCTGTAATGTCTGGGCAAGAGACAATCACTGCCACAACCGCTTGGGTGTTGCCTCTGGAATTTGGAAGGATGAAATCATCACACGTCCCACCACCCCGCTCACTTTGAGACATTTCTGACTAGGCTCATATGATGTGGTTGCCTCCAATTAGGAGGCACTGGGATCAGTGATTCAGGAGGTCACTTCCAGTCCTGCAGCCCTTAAATAGCATGGAAAGAGTTAGTCTGAGGTTCCCAGGAGCAGGCAACGATAATTGTTAAGAATGGCTCAGGGCCTGGTAGTGTATGACTAGGGCAGGAGAGGGGAGATTCTGGTCCCAGCTGTTGCTTAACTCAATTCATGAGTTTTGGCAAATCTTTAATCCTGCTGTCCTTTATGTTCCGAGTAAGTCTGTCCCCTGGGAGCGACGGCTCTTCCCAGCCTCTGTAAGGCCCTGTGATCTGTGTGTATCGTTGACTCACGCTGGCTACTGGCAGTCAGTCTGGGTCAGCAGTGGCAATATACTGACTGACTGACAGAATGATTCAGCGTCATTAGAAGTGGCCAGCATACAGTGTTGCACTATACACGGTTCTGTATCAGTTGCACCTAGGTGGAGATGGAGGTACTCATCATGTATGCAACTAGTCCTTTTCTGCACGCTGATTCTGTCCTGGAAATGTCTCCTTTTGCAGGATGCAACAGGCACCGTTGCATCTTCTGGTCCAACCCTCTGCAGGGCAGTTACAGATTCAGGAGTATGCTTGTATAATGCAGTTAATTGGTTGGGAAGGCTGCTTTAAGAGCCTTTACTCCTTAAAAAAAAAACAAACAAAAGTCAAGCAGTCTAATTGACTACCACAAAAGAAAGCCCTTCCCTTCTGTCCCACGTGCACGTCCAATATTGAATAATGTCCTCTTGTCCAAACTAGGACAGAACCCTCCACACCTTGGGCATATATAGCCTCGAAGAAACTTCCTTACACAGGATACAAGACACAAACTATTCATGCAGAAATATGTTTATATGGATGTGTTTATAGTCACATGTAATTATGCAGCAGCGAGGCATTTTACAGGCTTGTCCTCTCTCTGTCTCTGACAAAGATTGTCTTTAATGTCTCAGTGATGAACCAGTTCAATGTTTACATCCCTTTTTACTGTGAAAGCAATTGTAAGATGTTTGACAGCAATATTTCCTGTCTGTTATAAGCAGCACCAACAATTGATTTTCATTTCCTTAAAGAAGCAGCCCACATTTGCGCTCACTGAAGGCAAAAAAACGTATAAAACATGTTTCGTGAGGGGTAATTTCTGGGCATGATGTGATGCCAGTCTCAAGCCCTGATGCTGAAAATTGTTGTTCTGTAACTTATTACTGCGAGTTCCTCCTTTAGCCTGCAGACGAGAGTGCACGTACTAATAACTCAGCAGAATAATACATGTGGTAAGATATTCAGTAATATCCAGCTTTACCCGTGCATTCTTTCTCCTCTGTTTTTGTACAGAGTTCCCCTTCTTCTTACAGTTAAGCCTGGACATATTTTTCTATTTTAAATTTTCCAATGATTTGTACAAGAGAGTATTAAATTGCTAAAGGGCATATTAAGTATTACAGCTCTGTTAAACTTGAATGAAGCAATGCAGGTCTGGAACGCATTTAATAAATCTGCAGCTTGATAAGCAAACTTTCTTTGCCGAATCTGACATTCCTTTGCACTAATCACCTACGTGAAAGAGCTGCCACTAATTCTTTTATTCTTTCAACTTCCTCATCCCAGGACTAAAACCAGCTGCAGGTCTCCCCTTTTCTTGGCACCAAATAATTTAAAGCCCTTTCCATAGCCTTCAGAGGAAGGTGTGCAGGAGCCGGGCGCTGCAGAGGCTTCAGAGCTGTCCACATGGCCTCGCTGGAGCACCCCTTGCTTACATTTTTCCAGCATTTTTTAGGGTCTTTTTGAGGTTTTTTTTTGTTTGTTTGTTTGTTTTTTTAAAGTTGGAGAATGAGCACATAGCACGTTCAGCTCTGAGGAGCACTCGCAGCGAGTAGTGTGTGGAAGTTGTATCAAGAAAGCATCTATGTCAGTGAATGCAGGGGGAAGAGATCAAACCAGGCCAGCCAGAATTGCCTAGGAAAGCTTGGAGACATAGGACAGATTATTTTTTTAAACCTCTTTTTTCTAACTTTTTTTTTTTTTTAATATTTCTTTCACTTGAAGAGCCTGCAGGTCATCTCCAGGGTGATTCACCTCCTTAACTTCACCCACAGGGTCAGTGGCTGTTGGATTAGGTTTCATGAGGAAAAGCTTGTGAAATGTGAGACTGTTACAGTGGCGATGTAAGGTGGCAAATCAGTTTTGATGGGTGACAACTCTTCTAGAAGGCTTTTCTTTGCATTTCGGTTTCTGCTGGTGGTGTATCCCACCACCACGTCTGTCTTGCTCACTGTACCTTCTTGTCTGAGAGTTGTTCTGGGCTATTTGCTGCATGCTGCACTTACATTTACCATATTAAATGAATTCAGCCAGGAAGATGATGAAACCCACTTCAACAGAGATTTCACACCTTAGGAGGAGCCTGTATAAACTCTCAGACCTGTTGATAAAACAGCAAAGAAAAAACCTCCAGGCCTCTGTGATGAAAGCTTCTGCTTTCTCGTATCATATGATAAATAGCCTTATTAAAGTCAACACTTCTTGCCTGTGATAGCCTCTTGCACAGCCCTAGACTTGCTCTTGATCCTAAACTGGAGGGGAAGGCTGACAACGGCAGAGCATGCGCAGAGCTACATCACTGCTGTGCTCCTGGAAGAGATCCTGACAACTGCTTTATTCTTAGTGCTGCACCTGTGGTGAGTCAGTGAGCCGAACAATTCTTTGACCAGATATAATTCCTCTATTTAACATCCCCCTTTGCAAGGTCTTGTAGTAACTTCATTTTAAGTGATGTGAAGAGCGACAAATAAAATGTGAGCACTATTTTTGTGGCCCTCCAGCCAACAGTGCTTCACAAAACAGAAGCACTTTTCATCGTGGAAATCCAGTTGCTAGAGGATGCTCAAACAGGTGGTGTTGCGGGGCTGCAAACTCAAGGGCAGTTTCTCAAGATGCTTGACAGCCGTCATCAGGAGACCAAAAATCATGGCTGCTGCTTGGAAATAGCGTGGTGCAGTTGTGTCTGCAGGGACTCCCAATTCCTCCTCACCAGACCATTAGCAGAATGATGTCCGTGAAACAGCCAATTTCTCACGGCTCACGTGCTTGAGAGTCTGCCCAGCTGTGTGTCGCTCTACCCGGGTACCGCCTGGGCACTCAGCTTCATGTCCAGGGGGAGCCGGGGAACAAGAGAGGAGGGTGAACAGGCAAGGGGAGGTGGCAGGGTGCCTGCCAGGTAACGGGCAGGATAGGGCACAACTTTTTATTCAGGAGAGAAGGGCAAACAGCGACAGCAAAACGGTAGCTGCACGACTGACGGTTGGGTCCTTGAGCTTTGCAAGAGAAAACTGGGTGTCCTTCTCCTTTAAAGTGAATGTACAGTAACGGGTCCCCATGCCACGTGCCAGACTGGCAGGACAGAAAAGGAAAGCCGGTCTGCATGAAGAGGGCAAGTACTGTATTGACAGCAGGAGCACAAGGCTCCTCATGCTTTTCTGATGACACGTTTCAACCCAGATCAAGCTCTTTAGGAGTGAGCTGCCTCATGTGTCATAGCCCTCAAATCCTTGGCCTCTGCGCTGAGACTACCAACGAGAATGCCAGCTATGATGGTGGGTTTATTTTCACCAGACTGAATGGACTTCCCTCTCATTCCAGAGAGAGCACGAGACAGCTGTAAGTTAGCAACAGCTTTTCCTTGGAGAGGGGCCCGAGGCATAAGATTTAAACCACCTAATCTCTCTCTGTGCCCGTGTCCCAGGATCTATGTTCTGTCCGGACCAAAATAGCTAACAAGGAACTACGGGCGAGTTCACCTAATGATAATTGCCCATGCCCCGTGTGGTGCTGCTGTAGAAGAGGTAATGGGAAGGGGGGAGGCATGGGGGAGGAAGGCTTCTCTTTAAAGTGAGGTGCTAGGAAGAGACCTAGGGTCCCGCTCCTGAAGTGCGAGACTGGGTAAGCCATGTGCTTCTAAATGTGCCCTGCAAAGCTGGGATTATGACAGGGAATGATCTCGAGAGAGAGCGAGAAGGTTTAGGCTATTCATCTGCTCCGGGCTTCGATGTTGCCAGAACAAAGGTACCATCTCTGCAGAAGTTTAACTACTTCTTCCCACTGCCAAAAGTCAATGGGAATATGGTTTTGCAGGTTTTATGTTTGTTCATCAAAGATTGTTATAGCCCCAGCCTGGAACGGACTTTTCACATACTTTGTTTCTTCGGTTGCCTCTTGAAAGTAAGCTGTATATTATCATTTCAGTATGCAGCAGGACGCTTCCTCTCTCTTCCCCTCTCCTCGAGCGAGCTTGTGTTGCTGTCATATCCAGGGACGTGGCCACTCCCTGGTTTTGCTCTTCAAATATCCTTCCACATTTCACATCACCTCCGGGCCGTAACCCCTTGCTTTTCTCGGTGCCTGGATGCTCGCTGCCTTCCAGAACCGTTCGGCAGCCCTGGCTCCCTTCAGGCTCTCTCTGGCACCTCCTTTCTTCTGCCAAAAAGCCAGACCTCCTCCTCCTCTTCCTGGCCGAGGGCCTGCAGGTCCCCGGGGGGCGGCAGCTGCAGACGGGAGGGAGCGAAGCAAGCCCGGGGGTGCCGCCGCCACCCAGCCGCAGCCCAGCCAAAGCCCTCATCCAATGGCAAACCAGGGAGCCAGCCCGGACAGCAAGTTTCTGGGCTCGTTTTGCCAGCGGGGGTGCTGCCGCCCCCGCCCGGGGTCGGGGTCGGGGTCGGGGTCCGGGTCCGGGTCCGGGAGGCGGCGGGGAGTGCTGCGGCCGCGCTCCCCCTGGCGCCGGGCGGGGGAGAGGCGCGGGCAGAGCCGGCACCGCTCCCCGGGCCGCTCCTCGGAGCAGCAGCCTGCGGTCCTGCCGGGCTGCGGCTCGGAGCCGGAGGGCACCCCGGGCTGCGGGGTTTATCTGCCGTTTTCTCCAGGCAGTAATTCTGCGGGGGAAAAAAGTAGAGCGCACCCCCAAAACAGCAAAGAAGCTAAATGGGGGAAGGAAGACCCGCACCGCCCGCATGAAGAACCGTTCGTTCGCTTTCCCCGTCTCACTATAGAAGCTATCTTTCCCCAAACAGGATGTTGGGCCAAGGAGAGGTAATATAAACAGATGCATTCTTTGAAAGCTTGCAGCACATTTTTGCGGAGCGCAGGCTCTTCATTGAAATGCGGAGAGCCATGAGGTGTGGGAACACGGGACCGCAGCAGCAGGAGGAAAAACCCTTCCTCTGAGAAAAGTGAGTCAGCCCAGAGCCTGCCTTGGCTTTACCACTTTTGTTTTGGAGAAGCAGAGGGCACAAAGTTGAGATTGAGAGGTGAAGAAAACCTCTAAACAAAGCAGATATTGGCCGGTCGCTAGAAGAAAGCTTGTAACAGTATTATAGGCGGCCTTCCTTCCTTTTATAAATGTGCAGTATTAGTCAATTTGCACCAGCAGTGGCCTTCACTGACGGGGAACCAAAAGGAAGGATTCCATCTCTACTCCCACAGATTGGCTCCAGCACCTGAAAGCCAGTGGCTTCCAGGGTTATTAAGCAGTTCTGTCTGGACCTGAGCTGAATCCTCTCCTTGTTGCTGTGTGCTTTTGTCTTTTATGAGGCGTGGGCTCTCCACGAAGTGTGCCCTCAGCAGCAGGGCCAAGGAGAGTGGAGCCAGAGAGGCTGTGACTGGCCTTTCTGCCAGCTCCCTTACGGACATCCAGCTGCTTAATACCCGCTGCTTAATACCCTGAGAATGAGCTACTGAGTCTCAGTGCAATCTTCAGGGCTTGTCCACACCACTTCTCTGTTGGGTCTCCTCTTGAGAAATGCAAATGGGAACGATGAGTAAGGGAGCAATACCTTTTGACTCACCAGACTAGAGCAAATCACTTTTGGAGGGACAGGCTGGAGAAAACAATGGATACTTGGATTTGGCTTGGTTTGCTAGATTTTTCTAAAAGGCTGTTCCATCTAAACTGAGATGACTGGCATGCAGTGGAGGGGGGGGAGAAGGAAAAGCTAGCTACGCCCCAGGCACTGAGCACTGCAGCGCGGGTCCCCTCAGCAAGAGGTTCTCGCAGTTGAACCTGCACTCATCCACCTCTTGCATACGGCTTTCTCTGCATACGAAGCACCTTTTTTGGTTGTTTTCAATTGCGTCATCGACTGTTCAGTTGAACATTAACACTGTGAGGTAAATACAACATTATTATCATTACTATTTGTCATTACTATTACGATTTGATCCTACATATTGCCTGTAAGGGGAGTCCTCAAGGATATGATGTGACACTGTGGCTTCACAGTACATAAGGGCTGGCCAAAAGCAGAAGGGATACTTTGGGGAAGGTGGGGACTACCTGTTCCGTTTCAGATTACTTTTTCCAGCTCACTATCCAGCTCACGAACATTAGGAGGTTTTCCCCATGGAAAATTTCCCCAGGGAAATTCTCAGTGCCTCCTTCTTATTTCTGGAGGAATATAAACTAGCGTGAAGTCCCCAAGTGGTTTAGAGAGCTCCATTCAGCTGCCTTCCAGTGGCACCCGGGCTCCTTTCCCAGCCTGGGACTGGCACAGAAGGAGGGAGGTGGTGGCCGAGGTGCCTGGGGCACGCTGGGCTGTTGTAGCTCAGCTGGATTTTGAGTGGTCTGGGGCACTTGCCGCTGGGATCGGTGGGAGGCGGAGGAGCACGATTCCTGCCTGCGGAGACTGCACGTACAGAAGGCAAACAGCGAACGTGTTGGGGATTGCGAAGTCTGGCTCCACTGCAGCTATTGTGATCCCTGTTATTCAGGAATTCTACAAAATCGTACCAATTCTCATAAAAGTTTTGCAGAGTAGATAAATACTACACTCCAGCCTTCGTGGCGAGGGGAAAAGGAAAGCTTTAAGCAATTAGGCCAGGCCACACAGCGATTCGGCAGCAAGCCGGGCTGCCAGCTGTGCGGCGCTCCCAAGGCGGCGGTGCTGCTGTGTCCCCTTCTGCCGCCTGCGACAGCACCGGCACAGCTGCGGCAGCTCAGGCAGCGGCCACGATGGGTGCTGGGGAGGGGGCACCGTGGCACCACATACCTTTTTTATGGAAAGAAAGGGCCCGACCTTCCTCCTGTTAGCAAGCAGCAGCAGCTTTCTTAAAAGATGCTGACCTGTGGCTAAATGCATTTTCCCTGTTTGCCTTGGATTGCTCCGGTGTAAGGCTTTGCTATCTATTTTGCCCTTTTCTATCTATTTTGCAGAGAAGTCAGAAGCTCTTAATTTTGGTCAGAACTGTTCTTGGCCAAGGTTTTGCCGACGCCTCCATTCCCCTTCCCGTGGTGAGAACAGAGAAATGGGTTGGGTCTCATCTCGCCTTCCTCACAGGAGCTGGCTGCCATGGTGCTCTACCTACAAAAGACGAGAATGCTTTAGGCTCCTTCAGGGTGACCGGTACGTGCTCATGAGGGATCAGAGCAAGTTTGAGAAGAGCACCCTTCCCCCAGGCAAAAAGAGGACATTCTTTTTTCTTTCTGAGAAGCAAAAAGCTTTTTCCTTTGACTCAAAAGATATTGTTTTGGAAAATCAGAGCTGACCACATAATAATTCCATCTCCTTCTCCCAGTTTTGGAGTGATAAGACATGCGCGATGCTGCTTGACACTGTGATATTTATAAGACAAAGTAGAGGTCAGATTTGCTGAACGGTGTCCAAATTCCAGTGAGGTTTATCACAAAGAGCCCCATGCACGGACTCAAGTGGCGTGACTGACAAGGGCTGGATTGTGGAGTCACTAGAAAGCTCAGTTTCCAGCCAATGCTGAAGGGCCAAATCACGTTCTTTGGGGCAAAACCTGTTGGAAAGCTACAATTATGTGAAGACTCCAGGGAGTTTTCCCAGCAGTTTCTGACAAGAACCCCCATCATGAGGAGCTGGGTTTTCATGCTTCAAGGAGCAACAGTGTCCTCTATCAGCACTGTCTTGCCCAGGTCTGGTCAGAAACAGCCCGGAGCTCAGCCCCCTGTGGGGCAGGCAGGCAGGCAAGAGGCTGCCGCCCTCTCTCCCCTGCAACCTCCCATCTCCCCTGGATCCCTCCAGCCTCCTTGGAAGAGAGGCGCTGCCGGGTTCTCCCTGCCAGCTTTCTGTCCCAAGAAGTGCAGGAAGAAAGGTTTTTCCCACAGCAAGTGCTGACAGGACTAGCACTAGCTTGTCCAAGGGAGATTTGGCAGAAATGCCCACCAGCAATCTACGACTGAGAAACTGGCTCCGTTTCCCTCTCCCTGCTAAACGCCAGCCTCCAGGGCTGCTGCTGACACCAAGTGTCTCTGCTCACGTCGGAGGACTGACACTGTGGCGACTTCTCTGCACCCTGATGTGCTCACCTGCCAGCGCATTTTAGCTTCCCGGCCTGAAGCCAAAGGGGATGGATTTGGCATTGCTAAGCCTCAGTTATTTCAACAGAGACAGGCCAGGACTCGCCCTAATGCTCAGAGCAGAAACAAGATCTGGAGCAGGAACGAAGCTGTCACCTGCAAGGTGGGCTCAACCTCAAGGGCCTTCTCCCATTATCAAAGTTTAGATCAAGGCTCAGCAGCTCATGCTCCTCCACAAAGCACAGGCACTTGGACAGAGGAGTTTGTATTACATCCCCATTTGGTCACTCTTCCTTAAGCTGCTCCCCAGAAGACACAGGCAAAAGCTTTAACGCTGCATACTGTCCAGGTAAGGGAGGGACTGAGAGGAGATGAGGGGAAAGCACCAGATCTCTCAGCTGAGAGGCATGTAGCCCTGTCTGATAGCTGGAAAAGCTTTCTGGTTTATGGATACACCAGACGAAACCAACTACTCTGTGAGCTGAGCGAGAGCTGTCTTTGGTGTTGGTTGCTGAACAGTATAGCACCAATTCATGTTCTGGGTTTCTAAGCACTGTGGAAAAACAAAGGATAACACAACTTAGACTACGTACAGGAACACAGGCTTGATGACTTTTCAGATAGGCTACAAGGGCCACATATTTCAGGAGAAAATTCTTGCAAATGGCTAAATTTGCAAGATGTGACTTCAGCCACCCATCCGTCTGCTTATCTGCTCTTACTGCTACAGGATCACCTTTCCCAAACATAAAGCTACCTTACAACCATGCCATTTCTGCAGGTGATCATTATGCAACTAAACAGATAAGACTAGGAATTAATCTTTGTCCCAACAGGACATAAATGGTCTGCTGAAGGCTAAAAAGTCATTCATATTTAGGCAGTTACCTGAAAAGTTTGCTGAGTTTTAAGGAAAAGATAAAGCAAGACAACTCCATGTAATTAAAATTTTCCATGGTACTTGTTTTGCCTTCTAAAATCTCAGATTGATCTCAGAGCAGGAAAGAAAGTTCGATTGAAATACTTGGCTACATTATAGTCAGTGCTTTTTCACAACCTTCCTGTGTGACATTAAGAAAATCGCTTACCCACTTGCTGTATCTATTCCCAATGTATGAAATGGGGATAACAGCACTTCTTTACCTCCACTGTGGATCAAAAGGATAAAGATATTAATCATTTTCCAAGATGCTCAGACAATATGGTTAGTGCAGAAATACCCCACAGAGACTGACCTTGGGAAATACACCAAATACAGCCTATGGTTTGTTCAAATACAAACAAATGGAGCAAGTGAAAATAGAAAAGGCTCATAGCTCTTCCGTGAGGCATAGGTGCCTCACTGCCGCTTCTTCTAGCCCATCGCTCCAGCATGACCTTGGCAATCTTGTCTTCTTTGGGCAATCAGAGACTAACGACTGGAGTTGATTTCCCTTCCTTGAGCTTACCACTACACAAACTAGATTGGAGGCTCCTGGATGAGAAATTCCCATGTGCTGTGGGAAGCTGTAGCCTGGACTGTCTCTCTTGTATGTGTCACAGACTGCAACAGCCTCTGTTTTTTTCCTGCACTCAAACTGGAGACGATCACGAGTTCAAAACTGGGAGGTGTAATTGGCCTTTGCTACCTGACAACGCTCCTGTGAGCCTGAGGTGATCTAAAGACTCCCATATCGTCCTGGCCCGCTAAACTGGAAAACTGCAGGAATACCTTCTCTTTGGGCACAGTAACTAAATACTACTCTGCTCATTAGCAGCACCACTGAGCTGAGGATAGGTTTCACTCAGCTCATTACTTGCACTCAACCTGGATAGAGATTTGCTGAAGGATCAAATCTACGTCTCCGATCAGCTCCTACACATCGAATCCAGGGATAGGCTGTGTGCTTGCACTTTGCCAGGTTTCTGAGGTAGAGTGGCAATTTGGAAGTGCATGGAAAAAGCCCAAAAAATACTAACTTAATACCAATCGCAAATCTGAAGCAGCATTTGATTTTGAAGTATGGTCTCAAGTTTTCCAGATGAGCCAAAGCCATAAAGAGAGTGAGCAGTTTGCGTATCACTTCTGCTGGGTGCTCGATATCATCCTAGTGTTTAGACCATTATTCTTAACCCTGAATAGCATTGCCTTCATACATTCCTGCTAATCTCTACTTTTCACAGCACCAATTCCTCTGCGGTGCAGCAGAATGCTTTGCCATCAGCCTTTTTGGCCATCGGATCCAAAGAAGGGAACAGAAGGATGGCAAAAGTTTGCATAAAGCACACTCCTACCACGCCTGCATGACAGCAGTGTTATTAACTTACCCCTTCAGCCACAATCAGTTAAATACAAAACCAGACTTGCATTCTTCCTTTACATACTCAGAAAAGGAAATCCACAAGTTTATATTCAAAATCCACATTCAAATATACCACTGGTCAAATCTTACCATCTTAATGGCGTCTGAAAGGCCAAATATGTGTTTGCAGAAAACCTCCCCCTTTTCCCGTCTGGTTGCCCCAGACCAACCTTCCACCCCACCTCAAAGCTCTTCCAGTATGACAGCATCAGACATCGGTGCTGGGACACAACTGTTATGGTACGCTGGTGCTTCCATTACACACACCTACTTTCAAAAGCTTACAACTGAGCTTTGAAGTTCACTTCGTGCTGCAGCTTGGCATGCAATGCCATTTCCGGGCAAACCAAAAAAAACATATGGGTTTCTCACTTGTAAGTGAGACATCAGCACCTGATTTACGCTGGCTGAGATTTAACTTTCGACCTTTAAAGTAAGATCCCTTCCATCCACTTCTAACATTTTGCAGGGATTTTTTCACCCTCCCAAAGGCTGTTTCTCACAGAGCTGACTTCCAGCATGCTTCCCACTGTACTGGTGGGCACCTAAGCAGAACCCAACTTTGCAAACACTCCCCTGGCACAGACCCTGCAAAAGTGGTCCAGGTGATTCCAACACCACTAGACAGGGACTTCCAAATCTTGGTTTCTTGTTTTTCCCATGGAGCCTGTGTACGGAGGTCTATATGTAACAACGCCCAGTTCTTTTCTCTGGTCTTGGCTCATGCAAACAGATTGATCAACAGTGTTTTATATGTTTGTTGAACTCTTTGCAGTGAAGGCTGATTCCTTAAAAATAAAACAGAAAAAATGCTGTGGTATTGTATTACAGTATTCTATCTCTCAAA
Source organism: Ibidorhyncha struthersii (assembly GCA_013398815.1). Classification (NCBI taxonomy): domain Eukaryota; kingdom Metazoa; phylum Chordata; class Aves; order Charadriiformes; family Charadriidae; genus Ibidorhyncha; species Ibidorhyncha struthersii. The sequence goes on from VZSZ01005799.1 coordinate 1,004,919, forward strand.
AATGTTGCTGTGTTGTTTTAGGCTATGGTCTAACAACACATATCTTCCCTTTCTTAAAATGGAGGGAAACATCAGAGCACCATTATCCTTAACTGGGAATTACGGACCTTTATTTTTTAAGAGGATGCAGAGTTTTATTCTTAGGTGGATGATGTTTTGCCGTTTGATAAGAGGACCCAAGCTGGCATGCAGTGTGGTTTCCTTTGTTAGTCAGAAAAATCTACCTTTACATTAAATATTTTTATTACATCAAGTACTGAAAGGAGGAAGAATTCCATGGCTAGAATCCACAGATCTGTTCTTGAATGTTTAAAATTTGTGGTTTTGTTTGTGTCTTTATGGCACTACGCACCATTCTATATTATAACATTCAAACAATTAATCAAAAGTCCAATGATAAAGAATGGCAAAGAAATTGAAATGCTTCAAATACACCATCAGTTTCACATACCTTCAGTTCTGCCGAGCTACTTCTCTAGATATAAGTAGAGAACATTTCAGATACTCAGACTTAGCCTTGCATCATCAGCACAATTTGTGTGGAAGAGAAGTAAATTAAACAGGAACAAAAACCTGCACCATTTGTCACTGTCACTTGAAATTTAAGACTAAAGTTTATTTTTTCCAGAATACTGCATTTTAACAACAGCTGATTCTCTCTTTAAAGAGCATGAAAGCACTGATGTTCCACTTACATTACAACGTCGTTCTGGACTATTGGAGGTTTTACGCCTGGCCATCAAATACCACGTCCAGTAAAATGCAGTGTATGGGGACCAAGCTGTTTCTCTCCTGGATAAAACTTCTTTCTCCTTAGCAGCGACAAAGCACAATAAGACAAGTACTTCAGGGTACTTACTGCACATCTCAGGTGAGTAACATAATTCTGCCTTCACCCTCACACCTCCAGACAGTCCAGGACACAGAATAACCCAAGAACAACCTGCCCCAATCTTGCTGCTAAAGTGTGACTTTCAGATAACAAACTGTGCTGTATCCAATCCTGTTCTTCCAGGTGCAACTCCAACATCTTACCCACCACCGCTGTACCCAGGCAAGAAAACTAGCATAAGCAAGTGCACTATTGCGCTAGGAAGAAATGTACAAGTTTTATTTTTAAACATCATTGGACTGAAAAATAAAAAGTCATATGGCTTATTTATATTTCAGGAGATTCAGAGTAGTGAATAAGTTAAAGAATATTTTATCCCAAAACATACGTTGCTTTCATTTATAGCTAAGCTAATGTACACATATGTTTTCTTATTTTCATAAATGTCAAGCACCCACCTCTTCCCCCCCCCGAAGATTTACAAGTACATGCATGGCACTTCCTACAAAGCTGTTGTGGGCTAAAGGCTTACAAACAATGATTTTTTTTTGGAATAAGAAACATTCATCAAACCGATATATAATAATTTAAATCAACTTCTTCCTGAGCAACTTAGAATTTGGAATGTGCTGAAAAGTTTCAATAAATAAGTCAAAGATTAACCAGCTTAAGACGTACCTTTTAACAATTAAGTAAAATATATTTCATGACAGACGAATAGGCCGTACGACCAGGAATCTTAGATGCTATGTGCCAGATATATTTATGAAGTACCATTCAAGGAGGAGAGGCCAGGTTGATTGTTACGAAAAATACAACAACGTTAAAACCTAGCGAGTAAATCATTAAACAGGTTTTGTATTTAGGTTATAAGTAGTGATGGCTGAAGATACCATTAAATAAACAGATAAAAATAGGCTTTATGGTAAGCAGCAGTGAACTTGCAGGAAGGGTGAATGTGTTAAGTGACTGATTATTCTGTTACAATGTTGGCAAAAAGGATTCAAACAGAATTTCAGAAAGGTGAGAACATTAGTTTTCTTTCCAAAATATAACAACTCCACAGTGTGTAAACTAATCATTACTCTTTCAATGTAATTTCATAGAAACCACTTAAAATATACAATGCAGCAGATTCATATTTTAGCTAATATGTTAGTTGTTAACTGTGCCGTTTTCAGCTTTCTTTAATGTGCTCCCCTACAGTAGTGCATTGCTACCACCAACCTGGGATGTTAATAATGAGAACAGAATCTTCTGTGTAATATTTTCTGTAAGTTAGCATCTTGTCTTAACATGATTACACTTCTTTACTTTCGTTCTCTGCATGTAGGTACAGTGAAGACTGACTGGTGATGAAGATATAATGTTTATTGGCTCTCAGCAGGCTCATGGAAGAGGAAACCCTTGGAAAGCACATTCGAGCTTAGCCCGAGTTTATATGCCTCGTCCATCACAAAATAACTTTTGCTTGTTATTGCAAACCGAAGTATGACCTTGCAGATAGCAGACATGCTGCTGAGGCAGCCGCAGAGCAGGAGGCAAAAATTTCCAGGTAGATGTTTGAGAAAGGACGTGAGTTACACAGAGGCGCATTGCCCCTGAAGTGTTACTGGGACTCCAGGAGCTGCAACTCCTCAGCCCTGCTCTTTCCTGTGCTCTAGGACAGGAATTTATTGCTATTATCACAGAATCATAGAATGGTTTTGGTTGGAAGGGACCTTAAAGGTCACCTAGTTCCAACCCCCCTGCCATGGGCAGGGACACCTCCCACTAGACCAGGTTGCTCAAAGCCCCATCCAGCCTGGCCTTGAATCCTTCCAGGGATGGGGCATCCACAACTTCCCTGGGCAATTTGTTCCAGTGCCTCACCATGCTCAAAGTGAAAATTATCCTCTACTAGCCCAGCTTCCCCTGGCAACAACGGTGCGAAAGAGGCCAAAGCATCATCGAGACCACCTAATCCCCCCTATTCTGCTACAGAGCAGATGGCCAAGTAGCTCTGCCCATTACTGCCTGCAGGTCTGTCACTTCTGCACCACCAGTCCTGGCAGGCTGTCAAATAGCCAGCAAGCCTGCAGGCCACAGGGAATGCCGGGGACGCCCACCTTAAAGACAGCAGCATGTCACATACTGGAGCTATTCCCCTTTCCCCTCCCAGCCTCCACCCATCCCCTTTCTAGTGTTTGCTGATAATACTTGTAGTGATTAACAAGGGCAACTTTCACAGTGACTCTCTTAACAACGTATCACTGAATCGGCTTTGGTTTCACAGAGCATACCTTCTTTTGTTTGTTTGATCATTCTGAAATACGTCAACTAGAGAAGCTGCGTATGTCCACATTGTTAATTTTACTTCTAACCATGCTAAAAGCAGGAATCTGGTGTTTGCGCTGGTGGGGCAGCTGCATTCAGCTTCAGGTGCAAACAACTAAATTCTGCGATCATAGAAATATGGGTCACGTTTGAGTTCCAGATCATCTAAGTTTTTAAATGAGTGACACTTTCTGTATCTCCTTGGATTTGTGACCCATAAGAATAATAAAAATCTACAAATACCTTTCCTGAACATAAAAAACATATGCTACACCTTTTCTTTCAGAGTCTAACAGAAATGTACTTGCACTTTTCATCTGTTGTTGCCATTCACTGACCTGGTAACTTCTTCCACTCTATGAACTAGAAGGGTTTACCAAAAATGTCTGTTTCCTGTAAATTGCCTTATGTCCACTAATATTAATTTGCCAGAATAGCAGCCTTGCTCCTCCCGTGCGGGGTAATTCAGAAGCCATTATCAAGCCCCTTTCTCAGCCTGTTATCCCTGCATGTGCACAGACACGGCAATGGCTCTGGCTGTACCACCGGGATACCAGTGTGCTCTGGGCAGAAAGAGGCACTCTTCCCAAATGGCTCACTGCCCGTAGTTCACATTGCTGGTAGTTAATGCCGCAGTGTTATGCAATGAAGACTTGTTTCTGGAGAAAGAGAGAGAAAAGAGTCTGTAAAATTTACTTTTCAAGAGGGCCTAATCTATTATTTTGTTTTGTAGGTTCGCAGAGGACTACTGTGTACTCCAAAAGTTATTTTGTGACAGACAGTAGATACTTCTCTCTTGAACTATGCTATAGTAAGGATGCTATAGGGCCAACACCTGGATCAATGAATCAAACCTGCAAAACCAGGTATCTCCCGATGGCCCCAGCATGTGGGAATGGTCTTTTCCGTTCTGTTTCAAATGCTGCTGCGCATTAACTCAGTTCCTTAAGGAATTACTTTAACAATAATTAAAAAAATCTTAAGAAAGCTGGAGGGGTCACCAGAAGAGAAAGGATAGCTCTTCCATCCATCACCTTTTATAGATATCCTCTAGCCACTTTTCATCATCTTCTTCCTCATCATCTATCGGTTCCTCTGTTTCCAGGGGAGAAGGAATGAAGAACTCGGGTCTGGGACGTGGTTTCCTGATATGAGACTTCAGTCCAAACTTGCGCTTTAGCAGGTGGAACTGTTCTTTGACATAGTAATAAAACTCGTATTCATATCTCATGCGTTGATAGAGGATCTGTACTGCTTCTGGAGAGGGGACGGTCTTTTTCACTGTCACAGTCAGATTGCCAAGCTTCCTATGTTCTGTAAAAAAAACCCAAAGAAGCAACATGGTGGGTGCTGATTAATGAGACCAGACCTAAACTTTTTTTTTTAAAGGTCAAGGCATTTCCCCTACTGCATTACCGATACAAATGAGCTCAACCTGTCTCCTTAATAATGGATTTACTTTTAACAAGACATGAAAAAATATAGACCTCTGAAGTTAGACTTGCATGTCTAAATATAGCTAGTTCATGCATGGCATTTGGCATTGCATGTAGTCACTGAGGATCTAAATTGGCAATGGTTATCTGAAAACGCAAATTAGGTCATACCAACTATGAGCATAAACTACATAAAGAGAACCCCGTAATCTTGCCTAGCTTTGGAAATTTTGCCTGACACATGTGGACTATATATACAGCACACAGCTGAGCCAAAAGAATCGGGTATCTCTGATGTGGTGTACTACGTCGTGTCTCAGTTTTGTTTTATTGCTGGTTCAAATCTAAACGGATATTTATCAACCTGAACCCATCTTAGGCTAGCACTGAAGCATTGCTGGCATCACCACATGACACCTCAAGACCGAATGTGCCTGTTGACTTTCTCATCCTGATATACTTGTTAATTAAACTAGACTCATTTTCCTGTTGTGCCCTGGGACTGGATGATTTCAGTATGCTTTTCTTCACCTGACTTTTGCTTTGGTAAAGTGAAATAAAACACCCTTATTGTTGATAAAGAATTAGAATTACTAACAAAAATATTGAATTGTCTCTTTGCCTCCTCTCTCAATAGATTATTCTACCATTGGAGATTATTGTATTTGAATGAGGTGTAAAGCAAACTCCCAAGGCAATCATTTTGCTGTTTTCTACCAGATGGCTGCCAACAGGCTGCCAGAGTATCCTAAGTATTTTCTTCTTCTTCAAGACGGAAATGTAATGAAAAGTCAACTGTGAAGAAGAGAACAGAAAAAGCTGGAAGTACTGACCTGTAGCATCACTATCCCTTTTAAAAACTGAATGTTAGTGGAGATGAACATTACACTGATGAAGTACTAGCTTCTATAATAAGGTTTTCTGAAAGCTCAGTGCTCCAATCCAGTAAGCCTCATGTGTTACTCTGAGAGAACATGATGCCCATAGAAATGACTATAATAGTCTCAGAATGCACCTGCATCCAGATACGGCAAGATGAATGGGCTTGCATGGAAGCAAGGAGATGCCAGTTAGACATTAGTAAAAAGCCCTTTTCATGGCAAGGGTAGTTAGGCAGTGCAGTAGAGCATACAAGTTACAAAAGCTGTACCTCTGGAAGATTGTAAGAGCAGATGAATTGATTCTCTCCTGAGGGAAGCCACTTGACTAGGGGACATTTTAAGGCCATTTTCCATGACTCTAAACCCACTAGATTAATTTGAATCTTGTCAGTCCTTACTTCACTTCCTTGCTCTTTGCTACAACAGCAAGGTCTGCATGAGAACTGGTGTTTTTTTTTTTTTGTTCCAGGATAACGTCTTGGCTTCTGTTGCTCATTCTTTCCTTAATAATTATATCCTCTATTTGTGCTGCCTCAAATGCCAAACAGAAATCCCCATATTCTACATGACTACATAGATAAACTGTAGTAGTGAAGAAGAACTGGATTTTGATGTGAAAACCTAATTCTTACCGTAACAGCAGTTCTGCAAGTTGGAGGAATTCAAAAGGGTCAGGCCATGAAGCACAGCAAAGAAAAAACTTACAAGGAGGAAGCAGACAACAAAGAACGTTTGATGTTTCCAACCAGGTCCCAGCAGCAGCAGCCACCCTCCCTTCCAGAGGGAGTCCCTGAATCAAAATGGGATTTTATCATACGCAGGGTTTTGCTCATGTGAGCAGTCCAAACTGAGGACTTCTGAAGCGCCTGCCAGCAAAGCTAAACACATGCTTAGCAGCTCTACAGAAAAACACATTTTCACAATCACCAACATGTAAGGCTTAAGGGATGGATCAATGGTTCCTGTTAGGAAAAGTGAGTTGTTCTTGGGATTCCACAAGCAGTACGTTCAGCCAAGAGAAATAATCAAGAATAACTTTTTGGGGAAGAGAGGAATTTTAAGCAAAGGCATACCCATTTATTTCAAGAGGTAGTAAAAGATGAGTAAGTCTAGCTAGCAAACACAACAGCAATGATCTTTCGACAAAAAGTTGGTATTAGGCAAGATTTTAAATCTTGAAAAGTACAACTGAATGGTAGAGCACAGCTATGTGAACTGCTTTCTTTACATTTTAGAAGATCAATGTTCTTATAGCTTAGGGTATGCACACCTATAAACACATTTTAATTTTCACACAATGGACACACATTTTCCTATTTCAGAGTAAAGGAATTAAAGAAAAACAACCGAGAACTAGTCATTTTAGTAATACTATATGAGACAGCAAGTGCTGCTGGGCTGGACGTTGTCATATTCCTTTGATTCCACTGCATCACGCACATCTGGTACAGAAAAAAAAATTTGTATCTGAAAGAGTTATTCTCCCTCTCAGTTTTGCTTACCAATTACAAGAGTAATTTGAAATGTAGGAAGAGTATGATACAAAGAGAGAATAGGTTGACCAGCATCCCAAACACAATGTTGTTCTAAATCACAAAAAAACTCTTTAAAGCATTCATTCTATTTTATATTTGTACTTTTAATTCCTTCTCTAAAGGAAGAATGTTTTTCATTAGTTGGTAACAATTAAAACATGCTGCTCTGTAATTAAATGGAGCTTTTACACCAAACTTTGCAGTTCTTTACACTGAAATCTGTCTCTACTTATATATCTAAGTAATTAAAACAACTTAGTGCAAAGAGTTCTTTGTTCTTTAATTACAGTGATACTCTATACTTACTGACTGTTCACAGTTTGTCAATTTATATAGTTTTACTTAGATAGGAGTAAAATGATTAAAATACACAAAAACTGATTAAAAAATAAAGACGCTATCTTTAACGTGCTGTCTAGCTAAGAAAATGTGTAGAAGAAGGATCATGAAATGTTTGCATTTAAAATAGGCATTAGCATAGAAAACACTACCTGTAGCTAGTGAATGGTGTGAAATATTTTTGGTGAAAATATTTCGGTTCCCCAAGAGCTTATTCTCTTCTACGTCACCTTTACCCATAGACCAGAATAGACTAACAAACGTCTCATCTTTTTAAATTCTCAGTCAGTTGTTCAAGTTGCCATTGACGGGTGCTAGATGAATACAGTCCAGGCAGGACACTGTACTCAGCCTGTCCTTGGGGAAAACGGCAACTGCTGACTTACGATTACTGAGCATTTCAAGACATTCCTCTTTCTGGTGCTTAGCTGGTAGCTCCCGCCAGCTTTGCAGTCTGGTTTTCTTTACAAACTCAGCAGCAAATATACACTACTAAATATTGCATTTATTAAGCCTAAGCCTTTATACTGCTTGCCAACTTCATTTTTATTTTACATAGGTTATTTCTGTTACAGAAAACTCCATTTACCTCGCTGGAAAAAGCTCTTTACTTATACGGTCCCTCCAGGACTCTAAGCGAGTAAAGCCACTTTTTACCGCTCCAGCTCCCTTTGGTGGCTGCTCCTCCCAGCAGAGCGGGGCACTTGTGCTCGGCCCAGAAGCGCTGCCAATGATGACAAGGTGAAAGGGGCTGGACTGTTTTCTTGGGGGGGCTGGTCAGTGTGGGGCAAGACCAGCCGAAAGGTAATTCACTGGTGGTGTGCCAGGCAGGGAGCAGCCCGCCAGCACCCGCTCTGCCAAAGCAGCCAGGTGCTGCGTGCCACCCTCGCGGCGGGCAGAGAGAGAGCAGCAAAAAATATACTCCTCCCCTAAATCTGCAGTAGTCACGGCATAGAGGATTCCCGGATGGGTGCAATTCTTCTTTGCTCTATACACACACCTATATCTATAGATGTATACATATGTAGAGACAGAAACACGCTCTGGAAGGCTACAGGAGCAATGTAGATCTGGCTTCTGCTGGTTCCCCTCACAGTATAACCACCAGTAACTGCAGTGCATAAATAGCTGTGTGGTGCTGGTTGTCAGATGGTGCGAGTTGGGGCTGTGCCTGGCTCCAGGCTCAGCCTTTTGATAAAACAAGTGAACTTTGCTTATTTTGCACTTGAATTTTATTTAGCCTGGTTTCTAATCCTAAATACTCTTAAAACGCTCTTTAATACAAACATGAATGAAATCACAGAACTGCCCCTTGAAGTCACCTTAACCACCTCTCCTCATCATAGAAGCAAAATGGAAACATTAGGTAGATCTGGCTTAAAGCCAGAATAACAATCTGCATATGCTACATAAACCCAGCTGTCCCAGCAAAGGACCCCCATTTTATGACCTCTGAGACAGCTAACCATATGGAGGGCAACAAACTACACCATTTAGTTTTTAGGGTTATTTTTTTAAACTGTGTTTGCTTTGGCATTCTTGTAGATTACTAAAAAGAATGCACTATACAGTAACCCACCCTCCTGGTGTAGCCTGCTCGTGACTTGAACTAAGACTAAATTGGTATGCAGATATGGATGAAGAAAATTAAATTCTTTTGGGTTACCGGTGATGAATATTTACTATTCCTTTCCCCACTCTCACTTTTTTCTTTTTTCTTTTTAATGAAGAAATGAGTGTTACTCACTGCAGCAATCCAAACCATAGGGAAAAGTGGTTTTTGTACTTTGTGGCTCAAAAAACCTTGGATTGCCATATTTAGACAAAATGATCCTAAAGGCATTCTCCACCTCAAAAGAGACTTTTGGAATGACGTTCTCTCCAGCTCCCCACCGTCTCAGTGGGTGCGAGGAAGCGGCTCCGCTGCTGCTGGATGAAGCCGTGGGGAGCCCAGCACCCTCGGGGACCTGTCGGGGAGAGGTGAGCCAGGCTGGAGCCAGCGCAGGACGGCTGCAGGCGAGTCGCCCGGCTGATGCTTGCGGTGGAAAAACCCCACGCCGAGCCCTGCTGCTCTAAGGCTGTGTGAACATGATGGCTGTCACAGATACAGTAAACTCATTTCCTGGAACTACAGGGGGAGGCCCTGCATTTCAGTCGTATGCAGCTGAGCTGTGGCACATACCTACTTCTCCACAGTTTTAAATGGAAATAAATGTATGTCACTGTGGTTAGATGTGACGTACGAATCGGCGAGGGCCTCTGCTTGATATGCCACTTAAACGATTGCTGCTGTGCTAAAACAGGGCTCTGATGGCTACGCTAAAAACTATCTCCCCCCAGAATATCTAACAGCAGCTCAGCAGAAAATTTTCTGGCACAATTGATCTGCTTTTCAAACTTGAAATTTTTAGGTGGGCTCTTGATGGGTATCTGGGAAAGGATGGTTTTGGGAGAACAGATGAGAGGCCGATGTGTTTGGCTCACGGGCCATCTTTCCGACAGCCACAGGGCTGCTACTGCTCAGGAGCACACCAGGCGCAGGGCAGGTCCCAGGTCCCGGGGCAGAAGGAGGGAGGTGCTGCACTGCAGCTGTACTGCATGACTGAGCATCTCGTGTGGGCTCATGTTTGCTAAAGGAAAGCAGGGACGGTGGAGAAAAACCTAACAGAGTCACTGACCGGAAAGAAATTTATTAAAACCCAAAGCTGATGAACAAGTAAGTAGTAATTTGTCTCATAGCATCCACTAGCTTTGTCTGCCTGAAATACTATAAATCCCAATTATTAACCTCCTTACCGCTAGTTTACTCTCTTCTCAGTTATTCACATCAGCAAAATAAGGTGTAAATTCTAATGTGTAGATAAAGATTAGACACTCATGTCAATACTGAGGACAGTTATGCTAGGCTCATTCGCAATGCTTGCTTTGTTTTAGATTTCTGTCCTAAATTATTAGGCTGCTTTGCTGACATGGAACGACTCCTAAATCCAGGGGATTAGGAGAACTCTAACCCACTAGCACACAGCAATGCCTCATCTCCTAAAGGTCATATGCGGATTGCTCTGAAAGGACAGCTCTCCAGGGGTAATGGAACACCCAGAACTCCAGAGACGTGCAATCCTAGGCAAATCAGATGTCCTGTTTATCAAACAGGGATCTTGGGAACAAATACACCACACCGTAATTAGCACAGACACTGCAAAACAATGGCTGCCAATGACAGAAACTGAAATAGGTGAGACAGTTATGGCAATGCTCTTTCTTCTTTCTTACCACTACAATGAACAAGGAAACCAGAGGGAAGAAGAATGTTACTGTTAACCTAATATAATTTCATTATTAACATTAACATGGACAAAATGCAGGGAGCTGAGAGAACGATAACTTAGCAAAGAAAAGCGGAGGGATGCCAAAACAGAGATTAGCTAGCAAGAGCTCACAGAGATAATCTGAAAGACACATAATCGAACAACTACTAATGCTCAAGGTTGTAAACACCACAGAGACAAGGCACAAAAGGAAGAAACATGGGGGGGGAAAAAAAAAGCGTAGTATTAGTGATAGATGTAAAAAGTATCTTGGGCCAATAAGGCTGAAAGTAACAAAAGAAACATCTTCCTACAGTATGCAAATAACATATTGGGAATATATTGCAGAGGTCAACACTGCATTGGTCTGGCTGGCAACTGGATAATGTAACAGTGATATGCATACAACAGTGCTCTGAAATACTACTTAAGCTATTGAAGGCATTATACCCCTATTATGAAACACTTGCCGTACAACACATTCAGCAATATAACTTTCCCCATACTTTGTAAACAGCTACCACTCTCTGAGGTCTCTCCTCCAGCCACAAAGTATTTATCACGAAATCTCCATCTCTCCTCTTGGAAACTTCACGGTGTTATGCCTTTGCTCCTACCAGTTCAGAGCTGGGGATCCAACAACATGGATTTACAGCTGCATACGACACCTCCTGTACCACGCACTACCTCTGCTGCTGCCCCAGCCTGGAAACTTGCTGTATCTCACACGTGATCAGATAACAAATCTCAACAGGATCTTCTAAGAGACTCCTTTATTTGGTGCACTTTAATGTTGCATTCCCAGTTAAGGTAAGTTAACACGGCAGGAAAAAAAAAAAAAAAAGCTGAAAATTAACCCACATTGGAGCAAAAAGGCAGATTCTTATGAGAATGTGGTCAGGTACTTTTATTGCTGTTAAGCAATTTCTAAGTTGAACTAGACAGAGTTGGAGGTGCCAAAACCAAAGTCAACTGCAGAGGAAATGCCAGGATTCTCTATTTCGAGTTGCCGAAATAATTGCCATGGTCGCAGTTCATATGCAATTTTTAATGTATCTGTTATAGCTGTGTAAGTATTATTGAATAGATCCAGTCAAATTTGGGTCTGACAAAACCATAACTGAAAAATAGGTTCTTACAGATCACTTGAGAACAGTGTTGGTTACACAGATACTAACACTGTTTTGGTTTTCTTTTGCAGAGAGAAGAGAAAGTTGCAGTGACTGGGATGAATTTCAGCAGTGCTCATGAGCAGGAAAAGTTTCACCACACGTATGTTATGCAGAAAATCTGCAGAGATATAGCCTGGGACTTGAGAACCTACAGCAGGCATCTTGCCTTTGTGCTTTGAGTCTCAGTAGGCTGCTATCTATGATTTTGCCCACAAAAAGGAAGCAATGGAAGAGGCGTCCTGTGCAAGCTTAAGATGTCCAAGAGGGATGGAGCGAGGTGGAGGTGTCTTTATTTCCATATATAGTACTGATGAATGCAACACTGGTATATAGCATCCAGTTTTGTAACCACATCCTAAATCAGAGAGGGTATGAAAACAGCCTCAGAATGAATACTGGGGTTGGAAGGGACACTTTAGAGGAAGATGATAAATTCATTCTGGTCAGCTTACCAAAAAAAGAAGATTGAGAGGTGACTTGTTTACAGCATCTGCATATTTTCATGGTGAGAAAACTATGGATACTGAAGGGCTGGAAGCAGAAACCAGAGAAATGCGGACTGGAAGTAAGGCACAGCTTTTTCAAGTGGTGAAGGTGATTACTCACAAGAACAAACCAAAATGAATTGATTCGCTATCACTTGATATTTTTACATCAAAGCTGGATAACTTAACCAATTCCTGTTACTGATCTCTGTGCAGAAGAAGAGAGACTTTGTGGCCAGTAGCACACAACAAACCAAGGTGAATGACCCAATGGTCCATTTAAGTCTTTCAGAGATGCATTTCAAATGTCTTGCACGTCTCAGCTTCCAAGTCCAGAGCACCACTTGCGAAATCCTTTTTGTCAGTGCCTTTGAGATACCTCAACGTGAATGTAATTTTTGGAAGATGTCTGAACACCTTAATCTGCTACCTTTTCCAGTTGTTGGCTGTTCAAACCTAGTGGTCACCACACTGCAGTATCAGGCCTTGCAGGAATGTGAAGTAACACTATATTTTTTTAAAAAAGTTTGAGAATATGGCCTTAAAAATTATTAATTTTAAGTGCTGCCTCTTCCTGTTTTCCTAGAGCATACATATGACTGTTTATTGCTTTATATAAGAATAACTACTGAAATGAGAAACAAAAGAGAAATAGTAACTGGAACTAAAGTAATGGCCAGTAACATAATTTATTCATTGCCAATGTAAAACCACTACTGATAGGCTATACAGGACTGGAAGATGCACATTACTGTATGAAAGCTGCTATTAAAATGGAGGAAAAAAGAAAAAGATATCAGTTCTCTTCTCCCTTGTGAGAAAGTGGCCAGTTCCAAGAAGATTTTCTCCCAACTGTGTCTGCACACAGACAACTGAAAGCCCTGTAATTGCTTTATTTCTTATTATTGCAAGTTACAGGCGGTCAAGAGAAAATTCTCTCTTTTACCCTTAGGTTCTTTTGTGTATAATGAGTGACTGAAGGCGGCCAGGGGCTGAGGCACTGGTGAAGAAGGAAGAATGCTACCAGAGCAGAAACAACACACTGTTCCTTTCAAGTTCACCCCCTCCTGGCCCACAGCCCAACTGCTTTGGCCAGCCGCCAGGGTATCGGGACAAAGGCTTCCTCCTCTGGCCAAAACTGAGGAAAAGGGTCTGTTGTTTAACACAGGCAGACTTGTTTCAGCAAGAGAAAAAACTAAAGGGGAATTATATTAACTGGAAGTCCTGGGAGAGGAGTGTAATCTCCTAGTGTGGCTAATGCAATTCTCACCCCATGCTTTTCCCGGAGAGGGAACATCTTGATCCTCTACCGTTCAGGCTAGAAGGCAGAGTATAGCCTGACCAGGGCTAAAGCCCTAAGGCTGCCAGGGTCTTTGCGTTCCCCGAGGTTACTATGAACCAGAAACAAGAATGCATCTTTCCTCCTTCCAGGAAGCCCCAGGAGACCCACTGCTCCCCTGAGGGCGAGTGTCCTCACTCATAAAAAGACCGAAATTTCTACACACCTCACAGGAGGTGAAGAGTCTGACAGATATATAAGCCAAACATTTAGCTATCTCAGGACTTCGGGGTGACTGAGGCTCCTCTGGATTTCACATAGTCATTAAACCCAAGTTAAGGTGAATTCACACCTGAGCTTTTTGCCATCTGTGTAACAGAGTCCGCAGCCCTGGTCTGCGATAGGGAACTTGGGACACTTGGGGTTTGCTGCAAGTTGAGAGATCGTGCCCCTCCCTGCAACCTCCGAGGCAGATCCTGTGGCAGAGGTTACACAGAGACTCACGCATTGCCTCTTCATGCCAACCTCAGCCCTTCTTTAGCAGCACAGCCACAGGCGAGGGATGAGGGCTTGAAAAAGGTAGAAGAAAATCCCTAGGTCTGGCGTGACCCACTTGATTCTGAGCAGCGAAATGCCTGGGTGAGGTGAGCTACCTCAGAGGCTGTATCACAGGATGCAGGGTCTCAGTGAACTGTGGCAGAATACTTCCCCTGGCAATTATTTATACGTCTGACAGATTTCAGAAGCAGGCCCCTGTTCAAGAAGTGTGATCTTAATCTGCTCGGGTTAATATAAATGAAACCAGGACATTTTTAGGTACTTAGATGCTGTTCAAACACCATCGAGATTTACACATGCGTGTACTTGCTCTGTAGTCCACGCAACAGATTTTCCTCCTGAAGGAGGGGGAAAAAGGCATTTCTGACAGATACTTATGAGACTGAGACCTTTGCAGGCGAAGACCTTGCAATGCACTCCATGCATCTGCACCAGCCAGTAGCAAAGACAGCCTCCCCCATAGTACCTCTCATCTGTCTCCAGTGACTTACGTGATCGGCTCCAGCACACCTTCACCGTTCCTGCTCGTGCGTCAGTGCCAAGAGCAATCCATTGAGGAAAGAATATTTGCTCAACAATCCTTTTTAATTCAACTCACATTTAGCATTACTGTGCTGACAGGGAAGAGATATACGGGCACATGGTTCTTCCATCTATCACCTGGTTTACAGGACGTATATTCTCAGTAGCCTTAACTCTATTGCACATTAAAAGAATTAGCTGAGTACTGTGAAAACACCCATGAATCAGAACGGGAGATTTACAGAGTATGAAAAGCCACTGCTCCTGCACTTAGTCCTGCAAATTGTCTTATGTCTGCAGTGTTTCAATCAGTAGTTTCATTCCAGTCTTAGAGAGACTGGCTAGGATCAAAGTTTCCAGGATGACTGCAGTGTTTTGATTTAATGACAATACTAACCCTGACTTAATGACTACTGTGCTTCAAGGTTATACTGCACAAAACTTTCCCTTGTGCTTAAGAAAACAGGAGATAAAATGACCTGCTGCCTTTTTCCATTTCAGTATTTATGGGCACATGTAAAGATTAACACCTCTGAATGAGGATAAAATGAGACAGAAACCAGGAAGGACGTGACAGCAGTTAGGAAGAACTCTTCAAGAAAAAGCAATTTTGGGAGGGAGCGAGGTTACTAAAAAGAACCCTAAACCTGCAACAAACCAGGCTTTTGTTGAAGAATATTGCCATTTTCTACATTGTGATCTTCAAGAATGGCAAAATAAAGGCCCCCAACATTATTCATGAGGCATACAGTGTTAAGAGTTGCATCAAGATAAAGACAGAAACCCTGTTGTGGTGGGCTGACCCCAGTCAGCAGCCAAGCACCCACTCGGCCACTTGCTCACTCCCCCTGTCCCCACAATGGGATGAGGGAGAGAACAGGAAGAATGAAAGTGAGAAAACTTGTGGGTAGAGATAAGGACAGTTTAATAGGTGGCAGGAAAAAAAAAGTGATGCAAAGGAAATCCCTTGTCACCTCCCCCAGACAGATCAATGCCCAACCAGTCTCTGGGCAATGGCCACCTTGGAAGCCAAAACCTTCCTCCTCCACCCCTGCTTTTATTGCTATTGGTATTTAAAAGACGGGTAGATGTGGTGCTTAGGGACATGGTTTAGTGGTGGACTTGGCAGTGCTCGGTTAATGGTTGGGGTTGGTGATCTTAAAGGTCTTTTCACACCTAAATAATTCTATGTCTATTTTAAACTTTTAAAAACTGATTCTCCCTGAGAAATCTCTTTGCACAGTTCATTTTTTTTTCCTAGCGTATCCCACTTCAGTTGTCTCTTTTCCAAACTCAGAGATGTATTTATTAAATTTATTTTCCTATGAAAGCCATTCCATGTCCCTGACCATCTCCCTTGCTCCTGTTTTGTACCTTTCTGAGATGGTGTGATTAGAGCTACAAATAATTAATGGAAAAAGCTGCAATTTGTGGTTAAAAAGCCATACAACATAGCTAATTTTAACTTTTTTCATATTTAAGAATCAGAAGTAAATGATAACCTATGTGCCTTTGCCACAGATTTGAACTGTTGCTTATCCCAAAGCACAGACAGAGAATACTTCTTTAACAAAAAAGGCAATTCAAGGCAAGAGAATTCTTCAACTTCATTGGCTAATTCTAAATGGAAGAAGGGAAACTATAAGTAAATTTAACTTATCTGGTAAAGTAACATAGAAAACAAAATTAAGAACCATTAGTTAACATTTCAGTGCCCAATTTCAACAGATACTCCTCAATGAATTTGATTCTAATCTATGAAATCCTATTCAATTTGCTAAGCTTACCAGAATAATAAATGCCTAAATTTCACTCCTGCCCAACAGTTCGAAGCAATCCTGAAACCATAAATGATCAGCTTTTTAAAATCTGCAGACAGGCTGCACCATTGAATATTTTTTTTTTTTTTTTAAAAAAAACACAACAGAATATTTTAACAAAGTTCTGTGGAAAACATGATGAAAAAGTTTTCTGAGAGAATGGTACATTCAGGGTTTCTATAGTAACAAAAACAATGAAAAAAATTAAAATCAAGGGAGCTTTGTAAAGGCTTGTCCAAAAAATCAAAAATTCATCTCTAGGAGGCTTGGCGTACATTTACATAGAAGGGACGCCTACTGTGTTGGATGTGTATATGCACTCACACATGGCAACAGGACCCTAAGGCACATGTTTTGTCCTAGGTTCTGTGCTCATCGGGAGACCAATCATGCAATCGGGTTTTGTCTTAGTGCTGAGTATACGGCTCACAGAACCCAGTTCAGTGTCTAGATGGGGCCAAGTTCTCCTGTAAGCCTGTGGGTGCTGGGAATATGAAATTGTGACTCCAAGCTTTTTAAAAATACATTCCTTACAGGCTACTCTGGTGTGGCCAGTGACTACGGTTATCAGTTTCTAAACAAACATGGTAACCCTGGCACATCACCTTCAGTTGACACTTCATCCATCTGCTTGCCACACTGGTTGACAGCATTTCTGGCACATTCCTAGAGCATTTAATTTTGTTAAGTATATTTACTGAAGAAACGAAAGCCCCTAAACTGAGCAAATATAGAGTCCTCATAAATATAACTGCTTTTTTTTTTTTTCAGTTGGTCTGAATAACAGTGGGAAATGAAAAACCACAAGGCTGAAGGAAGTGAAGTGACTATTTATGTAGCATGGGAAAAATTAAACTGAGATTCAACACTTTAAAGTGGGTGACATTTGTTTATCAAAATACTTTTGTTGTATCTCTTTTGCCTTTGATTATCCAGTCTGCCTGCTAAGACTTAGAAACAGGGATGCGGTGCTAGATTTGTCCTTTCATTTTAGTGGCAATCTGTGTTTCTGCCACTACTTTGAAATCAAAATGTTGGTCTGGCATCGCCAATTGCTAGCAAAATATACCAATGTATCATATGCCATTTCTTCACAAAATTACTCACACGTGTATACAATATGAAAAGATGTGTGGGACTTGGAATTTTTCCTTTTCTGCACATGAGATACAAAGTGTCTATGTGCTAACTTTTTATTTCTGTTAAAACAAAACCTGTTGAACATGTGGGATGTACACCAAGATGTGGTCTGGAAGGATAACAGAAGCAGCCTATGAACTGAATAGCTGAATTAAGCGGGAACTCAAACCATTGATTTCTACAAGTAGCTTGCAAAAACATGCACCAAGGAAAATAATTTTCAGCAATTCAAAGCAGAACCTTTGGCTAAGTGGTGAGTGTGCCCTTAAAATAGGCTAAATAATGTGTTCTGCAACTGCACGAAGTACTGGAGCCTACCAGGATCCACATGCCATATTCCATCAGCAGCAAAAGACAGCCAAGTAAACGCTGAAATTCAATACATAGACAAATACGCCTTGCAGCTTCACTGCTCTTCTGCTAATAAAAGTTCTAGATGAACTGGGCTGGTATTTTTGGTAAGTTGTTTGCTAAAGTATAAGAGGACAGACTGAGGTTTCCTGCTATCAGCCACCTGCACTGGCATAGCTGCACCCAACAGGCAAGGTTGTACAAGCTGCAATTTGTTCCTCTTATTTTCAGCTAATAAGAGCTGAAAACATTTGACTACAAAAAGGGTTTGCAGTCCCATAGGTGCTGTTCTTGGCATATCAGGGTGTATATATATGTATATCAGGATGTGTGTATATATGTGTGTACATATACATGCCTATCAGGATAATGCCTTTCTCTCAAGGGCTTGGACACCAACAGCACTCATCTCACCCTTTTTCACCATGCTGACTGGAAAGAACAATTCGCCATTTGCAAACAAAACAAAATAATCTTAACAACAGAAATCCGTTTCATTGTACTTAAAAAGGCTTATACGTCCTCCATGCTAAGCATCTCACCTGGTCATTAAAGAAAACCAATTGTTTTAACACACAAAATCAGGGGCTAAGCTAAGTACCCAAAACCAGGAAAGCCCATGACCTCTTCAAAGTGCTATTTGGTAGCCAGGATTGCCAGATTATACCCAATCTCTAATGCCTTTTAATTGCCATCACAGGCACTCAAAATTTATCACCAAATTTACCACTTACTGAACTAAATTAAGAACAGGAATGGATAGGACAAGAATCTAGAGGGAAAAAAACCCCACACATCCTGAAGTAGCAACCCTAAGGAAGACATGGAAAGCAGTATTACCTGACACCTTTATGGTGAAACTGGACAAACACTAGTCCCTGTGAACCAGGATTCAGTGCAGAAAAACAGACTGAGGACTTCTCAAACACTGAAACATAAGCTGTAGACACTGCAAGACCAGAGACACATCTCACGTGTTGTATCCAAAAACACTTGGAGAGAACATGGAGGAAGCAACTGGTGAAATTGCCTCGCTGCCAAATACCTGAGCTGGTTTGTTTAACCATTGTCCCCTACCCCAGCTATGTCCTGCCATGCTTCACCCTCTTCAAGATCCCTTCATATCCAACCTCCTTCCCCAGGTTCCCTGTCTTCTGCACTTCATTCATTCTCAGCACTCTTCTAGCAGCTGCTTTGATCACCACGCAGGGGTTTCTCGAGAGTTTACGAAAATAGATCTTTGTCTTCATTCATCTCCTTTGCTCTTGGCAAGGAAGTCCTGGGCTTCTGCGGTGTTTCTTTGCCCCAAAGGGAACTAGGTCATAGACATCGCTCCTGGAAACACTGCAGGAAAAGACACTACCAGGGATGCTAAAAAAAAACCCAAACCCCACAACCCCCCCCCCCCCCCAAACAATTCCCCCAAAAGCTTAGCTGAAATAGCACTCAATGACACACAGATCTATCCATTGGATAGACAAGGAGAGCACTAAGAATGCATGATATAAAATTTGTTTTTATATGCATACTTCATCCATGCTCCTACAAACACTATTGTGTGCCAACTCCTTGACAACATCCATCTCTACCCAACTGTATACCAGTATACAGCACTAGTGAGAAATATTCCTGCTGCCGAACTCCAGGCAGCTGCTCAGGGCATCAAACAAACCCCTAGAGAGATAAACAGCCATTCACCCCTCCTCACTGATCATGCAGAGAGTTGTTTCCCTAGTACATAATTTAAGCACCTGACATTAACTAATATCAAAACCCAGTGAAGTAAACCAGGTTTGTCAGCTGCCTGAAGACCCTTCAAAAATCAGTCACGGTGACTGTGAAATTGGCAGAGCACTTACAGGGACAGCGGAGAGCGGAAGAAAACTTAAAAATAAAAATAAGACTTCAATGCTCAGCAAGATATTTAGTGGCATTTAGGTCAAAACAGAGTTTTCTGTGAATATTTTTATTCAACATTTTAAATAAATTTGCTTTGGCTACACTCTCTTTTCTGTCATGTCCAATTTCCACTAGCTTTTAGGAGATGTATATTATATATCAGCCACACATTAATCCCACACTCTCATTTTATGTAACAGAAAAAGCACATGTTCTTTCCCAAGCAGTAAACCTCCAAACTTGCTAACATCCTGAAAGCCCTGAGAGTGCAGCTCTGCAAAGCACTGGGGGCTCTGGCCAGACTGTGCCCACACGTGCTCCTTGCAAGGCAGGCGTGCACCAAATACTCTGCGGCAGCAATGCTGGCGTGCTCCATGTCTTCCCTCAACACAGGCCCAACACAACCTGCCCCTGGGCTCTCCCACTAACTTGTGTTACACTTTTTTCTGGCTAGAAACAAACAAACAATGAAACGAACCACCCCCTCTCTCCTCTTTTTTTTTTTTTTTCTTGATCCAACCGTGCTCTTTATTCATCTCCTTTTCCCCCTTCCACTCTGCAAAAAGCAAGAAATCAAATAATGTAGCTGACCGTTTGGAAATGAATCAAAGCAGTCAAGGAGCAGAAGGAGCAAAGACCAAGACAAGCATACAGATTTTGTTCTAAGCTCTGCGTTTGCATGCTCTGTAATATGAAAAATTTAATACTCATAATGACTTACAGGTATTTATGTACCCTAAGCACAGCAATGCATCACACAGTAACAAGACTTCATAGACCCTCTAAAACTCAGTTAAAATAAACACTATGGAAGTAGACAGACCACTACAATTACCTCGTTTAATATTTTCACAACACTAAATGTATTAGATAGAATCATACTGCAAAAGACACAGGAATAGGGTATACTGTTTTACCACGGACCTGGCAGAACACAAGAAATAAGGTTTCTTTCTTTGATGGACGCACAGAGCTGATTAATCCCATAGTTACAGGGAAGCCAGACCAGAGGCGTCAAAGAAAACCACAGGGAAAGCAAATGGGTTGTGAAGAGAGAGTATTTTAAGGCTGAGAACACAGTGGGAGCCCTTGCGAGGCAGATGCTGCTCCAGACTTTCAGCAAGCAGCAAAGCAGGGAGGGATAGGTAAATGCTGGGGTTTACTCATTGTTTTAACTGGAGCAAATGGAGGAAGATGACAATTTAAGGCACTGCCCCTGAATAGCTCTTCTATTTCTCCTGAGTCTTCAATTATTTTTTTTTTCTTTCTCTTCAATACCCTCATTTCCCCTGGGTATGCACTCATCAGCAACTTGCATTCCCCAGAAGTCCTCCCACTAGCTATCTGGAAAGACATTCATGCTACAGGGCATAACACTCTTCTAACATGTAGATGCCTTTAAAACCACAAGTCATCTTCAGAAACCAAATTGCACAGAGGTGCATGAAGAATTCCTCCAAGACCTCTTTTGGATGCAAGTGAATTCAGCCAACTCACAAACATCAGCAGTAATTTCAATCCAGTAAGCATGTTTGGTATTCTCAAAACCTTCCCCCAAACCACACACCTCTTTGCACGTGCACTTATTTTAAAAATACTTTTTTCTTGGTCTGTTTCTATGCTCACTTTTTGCCCTCAGCCTGTATGATAAAAATGTTTTCTGGGTGAGCCCTGGAGAACCAAGCAGACCAAACACTAATTCTCATATGGAATTTATTTAAGGGGGGGG
>VZSZ01005799.1:1026560-1096460 GCA_013398815.1 Ibidorhyncha struthersii
AGATATGTTATTTTGAACTGGTTTTATATTTTATGTGTACATAGTGGAGCTGGAATTTCAGGGCTGGCTTTTGTTTGCATTCATCATGAAACATTTGTTATATGAGCTGCTGGTACTGCTACCAAAACAGCTGCTGCTTGCTTCTACAAAACCAGAGACCAACTCAACAGTTTCTTTCATAGAATCATAGAACGGTTTAGGTTGGAAGGCACCTTNGAGTGAAAAATTTATTCCTAATATCTATTCAAAATCTACCCTCTTCCAGTTTAAACTGATTACCCCTTGTCCTGTCACTACACACCCTTGTAAAAAGTCCCTCTCCAGCTTTCATGTAGGTGCCCTTCAGATACTGGAAAACTGCTATAAGGTCTCCCCGTAATCTTCTCTTCTCCAGGCAGAACAACCCCAACTCTCTCAGCCTGCCTGCATAGGGGATGTGCTCCAGCCCTCTGATCATCTTCCTGGCCCTCCTCTGGACCCGCTCCAACAGGTTCATGTCCTTATTATGGTGGGGGCTCCAGAGCTGGACACAATACTCCAGGTGTGGTCTCACAAGAGCGGAGTAGAGGGCAGAATCACCTCCCTCGCCCTGCTGGCCACGCTTCTTTTGATGCAGCCCAGGATATGGTTGGCTTTCTGGGCTGTGAGCGCACGTTGCCAGCTTATGTTGAGCTTCTCATCAACCAACACCCCCAAGTCCTTCTCCTCAGGGCTGCTCTCAATCCATTCTCTGCCCAGCGCATATTTGTGCACGAGATTGCCCCGGCCCACATACAGGACCTTGCACTTGGCCTTGTTGAACTTCATGAGGTTTGCACAGGCCCAGGTCTGGGCCTTTCTTCCTCGGTAAGTCTAGCTGGCAAATGAGGCTTGGTGTTTCTACAGAAAGTTTACCTTTGTTTGGCTTCACCGTCATCCTTGCCACCTTTTGCCTACCCAGAACACAGACTTGAAAGAGAAAGGATAAATTGGAGCAAGAGCAGGTATGTACTGATGCTCCTGAATCACCTATAACTAAACGTAGACCAGAACTACAGCTGTATGAACTCCCTGTTTTGCAGCTAGGGCAGCATCTGAAATGCGAATGCCTTCTCTTCAGTTGCTCAGTTGAGATTTAGCCAGGGTTTAGCCTTTATGTCCTGCGTTACCATTTTCTGCCATCTGGAAAAACTGAGCCATGGCTTGATGTAGCTTTGCATAAAAATTTCTTTGCCATAGAAATGCTCCTGCCCAGTGGCTAGGGCGATCTGCTTTCCTGCGCACAAAAAAATACCCACCCATCTGACAATCTGTGCGCCCTCCTACCAACCTGGACACAGCCCAGGACCCAGAGCATCAGCGGACTGCAGTCCTGAGTGCTGAGAACAGACATCCTAAACTGCACATAAGCTGAATTTTAATACGTTGCTTTGTTATGATTACGAGAACACTTCAATGTTGTTCTTGTTGCTTCCTGGTAATTTCACATTGGCAGTGACCTCTATCACCTCAGTCTCATCTTTTTAAGAGAACAACTATCCCAGGCTGAAGCACAGTCCCTGTGGAGCTCCCCTGCTTGTTCAAAGCAAGCGGAGACTACCAAACAATTAATGCCTACCTCTTTAACCAATTCTATCCTGCAGAAGAACATGCTCTCTTATATCCTGACACCTTACTTTCTTTAAGAGCTTTTGGACAGAGATCCTGCTGAAAATCATACCTGTATCATCTCATATCCCTGTGCTTGCTGATTCCTTCAAGGAACTAGTTGATTTGCGAGGTTCTACAAATGCCATACTGACTTTTCTGAAGTGCCTATTAATCCCATTCTTTATTATAGTTCCTACCAGTACATAAATTGGATTCTTTCATCTGTTGCTGTCCAGGTGACCATTGCAGCCTTTTAAAAGCTTGCAGTCATGTGAACTACCTTCCTTTCTTCCAAAATAGCTGCTGATTGAATGACAGGACACACCACAGAGTTGGCAATTTCAGTTTCGAAAAGATACTTGTTGAATACTAGCTCTGATGGCAGCGCTCCTGACACTGCCAAGGAGGAAAGACAGCTAAGGAGAAAAAAGCACCACACCCTAACACCAAATCTGTTATCTGTATTATAGATGGCATCTGCAAGTAACTGAAGTTACTCAAATTGAGTCCAAACAGTACAACTCAAAAGATGAGATTTATAAAGTGCAGTAACAATTGTGCAAACGTTGGAGATGGAGAAAGCAGGCCAAATGGAAAGAAGATACTAATTAAAGAACACAATGGGAATGTAATTTGGAAGAAAGGGAGGAGACAGGGAAGATGAGCCTAGAGAGCAGTGGAGGGGAGGGCACTCTTTCTTACTATGTTTGTAAATTTGTGATTCCACTCCAAGAACAGAGAAAAAGAAGAAAAAAGGAATCTTCCTAGCCATATTTAGTAAAAACCTCTTCTCTTGCTATAGCTTCTTGGAGAGCAAGTTTTCATGAGGGACAGATAAAAAGGCTGGGAAATTCCAACTGGGAAAGGAAGTAGGGAGCATAAACTCCAAGAAAGACTCACTCTTGGAAGAGCAAGGGGTCAGCCCTCCAGCACCACAAACTGCCTCCAGGGCATGTAAAGGAAAGGGTCTTGGAAGAAGGAGCGCAGCCATGGTGTGAAGCTATGTACAAGTGAGCAGGTTATCCCCTCAGGAGGGATGGCTGGGAGACATACCAAAAAGACTCCCGTGTGGCAGCTGAGAGCTACACTTCTAATGCATTTCCTTCATTTTAATTCTTATAACTTTATAATCATGGGGCAACTCTTGTACTTTGCTGAAATTTATGCTACTAATTCTTTCTCTTCTTTTCTAATAACAACAACTGTGGTCTTAAAATGACTTAGAGCACAATACGCTGTTGTCTGGGAGTAACTGGTCTATTTACAGATGTACTCTGGGGATGTCTCTTCCCTGAGACTGCCTCTGTGCCACCTCTCCCAGCTACCCACTGCTGTCTCCCTCTTCCCAACTCTCTGATGGGCCACCTAGTTCTGATGTGGTTTAAAAAAACTTTTTGGTATTGACTTTAATGCCTTTAGCAAGCTGCATGCCAGAAAGTGCCTTGCTGTAATTTCACACCTAACTTGTCAGAATTTATGCTCTTTCATGTTTTCCTCATTTTAGTTATTACAGCATTTTAATTATTATAGCAGCTCATTTGTATTGCTGTAAAAACTTGATTTCAAATTGCAATGTTTATGTGAAAACCCAAGTAATTCCTTAGGAATGGCTGCTGCTCTCTACTGTACAAAAATTACATGTAAAAGCTTTTTCATAATTATTTTCCTGTAGTTATTTTACCTTTAATATTTTTCAAAACATTTCTGAGCCATGAAAGATACTGTCTCATGGTACTTGCAAGATGCCTCAGGGATGAGAATAATCAGTTTAACCTGGAGCCTATTCTATCTCTGATACAATGAGCAGGACTTACGATTAGTCTGAGGGAAAAATATAATAGCCTTCTTTGAAGACTGAAATTACGATTATGGTCCTAAAAGCAAAGTGAACAGTCAGCTCTGATATCTGCTCCATAGTGTTCCTCTGTGTTCAATGCCAAATATGCTCCGTTTTCAGTTAAAAGATGCTTCTCCCAAAACACTTACCCTGAAAATGTACCATGGGACGTGATGATAATGTAGGTGAAATGAAGACCTGTGCAAATGTACTGGAGCTGCAGCTGGGTACAGAAGCAGGCCTATTAACTGGGATTTAATGGCTATCCACCTCCTCCTCTATGCCTTCTGTTGCCTGAATCAGAGGTCAAAGTTGTCAAAGAAGCAATTTGCATAACCTGTTACTGCTATAGTTTTTATTCAAATGCTATTTTTAAAGCAGAAGCAGTAACAGAGGTTTAGCTGGAATGTTAAAGATTAAAATAGCATTATGATTTTATTTAGTAAGTTAGTCAAGAAGGAACGAATTGTTGCTGCAAACTTTAATTGCCTGTCATTAAAAAGTTTGTGGTGTTTTGTCATCAGTGACCCTGGATTATTTATGAGATATAGCTAATGCTGTATCCGAATGCAGCCTTCCCTCTGTGCCAGAGCATTAACAAAGCTGCTTGTCCACAGGTTTTTAATTTTGTTATACTAGGAACAGGAAACACTCAAAAGATGCATCAGGGAATCAAACTCAGATGAACAGCAGGAAGACTGTTATGAACCATAACATCTTTAGTGACTGACATGCTCATTAGATAAACATGACAGTTGCTTGAAAGCTACCAGCACCAACCCTCCAAAACGATCTCCTGACACACACAAAAAATATACATGAATTCTGGATACGTGGGATGCAAGGGTTTGGCTTACTGGGCCCTTGGGACTTAGACCACAAATAAGTTTTGTTTTTACTGCAACAAAGTATGAAATTACATCTATGTGAGTTTAGTCCAAAACCAGACAGCCCATCAATAGATCTGATGAAAGGAAATTGAAACAATGCAAGCATCATGAAAATGTGGGACGAAATGCAAAACCTGGAGGCTGAAGTCTTTCGTAATTGCACTGAAAGATAAAGATGATGCTGTAGGTGGTCTCAGCCTTCATAATCCTACAGGTATAAATGCATTATACAGAAAGTTTAGAGACAAGAAACTCTGCTCCATCCAACAGCATGTGAAAAATAAAGTGTGTTTGGCTTCAGGTAAAGACCTGGCCAGCTGATGGGAGAGAGCAGTATGGTGGTGGAAAGGAACAGAAAAATGGTAGACTGCAGAGCACAAGCTCTGTATATACATGTATTATAGCACAAAGAAAGGAAAGATGCAGTAATTCTATGAAAAAATACTTAGCCCATCTCTACAATACCTTGTAGGTTGTCAGAGCCAGTCTATGAGCTCACGTGTCCAGAAACTTTAGTAGAAGAGAAACATTTGATTTAGGTTTTTCAAACGATGATTTAAGGGAACATGGACTTCATCTTCCACTACAACTTATTCTGAGCAGAGCCTCTACAAATTCAACTCCTGTGAAAATCCAAGTTTGAAATAAGGATTTAAAAATGTTCATGGTAACTGGCAAGCAGAGAAACCATATCCTTCTTTGTGATATTCCGTGGTGGGACCTGGAAGGTGGCCAGCCTCAAATGCCAGAAGCGCTGGGCAGGGTCACTGTGGATCAGCACTGTCCCTCCTCATTCCTCCAGTTCCTGAACCATGCCCACCATCCCAACCTGCCAATACAAAATACATCAATTTCTCACCTGATCTAAGTGATTATTGTTGGTGCTGCTGTACTTACAAAGTCAACCACTCATCTTGACTCTAGGAGAAAGCAGAACCATAGTAATACGTTTGGCAGATGGACCTGTAAATTGCACTTCCCTGCTCCATAAGCTCAGGCAAAAGATTCACCTGGAGTGAGTATCATTGTCAGGTCAGGCTGTCAGCTACCTCACTTTGTGTCTCAAAACGCGCCATTCATTTTGGGCCACAAGATGTACTTACAGGCAGATGCTCTGCTGTGTAACTATGCACATACACACTAACTCCCATCTAACAAGTACAGGCTAGCAGGGAACAGTAAATAAAGCAGACTTGAGCCTGGATGCATACAAACGCCACATGGGCTTGGGAAAGCCATGCCACTCTCTTGCTGCACCTTTACCGTTGCTTGTATTTTAGCAATGAGACTGGTCCTATCTTGGATAAATCTTTTGGTGCCACAGTTATATCTCTCATGCAGTATGCACATAGTCTGGAGTGCCTTCACCTTCCTCAGCAGAACAAGAACCACAGCTGTTATGAGCTGCCAGTCTTTGCTGCAGAACTTGCCACAGAGAAGTTTAGCTTCTGAGACAAATCTTCCAAAGACCTAGCGGATCTTTTGAAAGACACAGAGTCATGAGAAAGCCCAGAAGTGCTCAAATCCTTCGAAGAGCTCCTATTCTTAAAACTGCTTAGTTTAGTCACAATGGGATTTGAAAACTCTGAAAGACAGAAAACAACATATTTTCCTTTTACGGAATTGGAAAAAGAAAGGATATTTCCACTGAGTGTGCTTATCACTGATTGTTGCATCCACTAACTTCAAGGCATTCCAGATCAGGCAGTCCAGTTTTGTCCCTGCTCTCCAAACCTTGTATTTTCATGGCTAAAGAGCTAAATAACGTATCTACAGCTTTTGATGCTACCTTCAGCTTTATAAAGCAAACCAAGGAGCAGATTAATTGTGCAGAATGTCCTAGAAGCTTTCAACCTAATTGGGAACAAACGTCCTTGGGGATATGCACTGTGACTCTTCCTCTTTCCCTGCCTTTCTTGCACACAGAGAACTGGGAATTTGTTTTACAAGAAACAAAAACACAATTAAACACTCTTCCTAGAGCTTAAACTGCCTATTTTAGCATACACATTGTTTCAGAGCATTCTTTTATGTAATTTTGGAAGTTTGGACTTCAGAGGGAGAAGAAAGGAATGGTTTGTTCGCATTTCCCATTTTTATTTTCTATTTTCAGAACCGGATGTTGGGTGATAAAGAAGAAAACGCCACCCAGGCAGAACGCAAATTCACATGTGCTATTACCACTGGCACGATGCTCAAGTCCTCTGAAAGTCCTGGAAAAGCAGGGAGATTACACCACCTTCTGGACAAATTTTTAAGTCGCACATAGAGCTAGCTTCACATAATGGATGGGGGGAACATGCCATGGAAAGTGTTACACAGTTAGTTACTTCCCAAGTCCAACCTCATGTTTTACCTCCACACGAAATTTTGGATTTTCCTCTTCTGTAGAAAACTTTCATACACAGTGATTCCTCTTGAGAGTATCATTTAGGGAAAGCACAAAGCTGTTCTAGAGTGTGAGACAAAAGAAAAGACAGCATGTCTGGAGTCTCCAAAGTTTCTGAACATTGAATGTGTTCAAAGTTTTCCCAAATTCTGTTTTAAGAAAGTAGCAGATGCAAAGAAGTGATGCAAAAAAATCTCAACATTTAAACTGAATCTAATCCAAGCTGCTTCTACTCTTACATCAAGACTGCAAATGCTTGTAGGAGAGAGAAAGGTTGTACATTTGTGCACAACAGACGAGCCAATACACTCCCTCTCCAGAAAGTATGAGAAGCAGGCAGACTATTAGAAGGTGTAGATCACTTGTCCTAACCTTTTTCTTTCCTTTGTGTTGAACAAAGGCAGAATATAAGATGATTGCTGTTTAAGAACACTGCACAAAAAGCACTGTCTCCTTCCATCAGACTTCTTTCAAAATTTCTTACCCAGAGTTTTTGCTCTTGGAGGTTGTGCCTACAAAGACATCCATTCCAGTTTCTCTGAGGGAAAAAAGAACAGTGCGATCTTCCCTCCCTCCCTCCCTTCGCTTTCTTCATATCACAGCAACTTTTCTAGCAATGACTCAGTTTCTGCACATTTCCAAATGCATAGCATCCACGTCTTGCCAGAGCAATCCAAGACTAGAGTGGGAGAAAGGCTGCCATAAGAATTTAGTGCTAAAGGTATCAGTCAGACTATGGGGAGCACCTTTTCCCTGCTAAAAAAGTTATGGCTTGGAAGGAAAGAAAGAAAAGCCTCTCTCAGCCTTCTCCACTTGCAGAGTTTCCTTTTGACAAGGAGTGGGAAAATGCTCTTTTCCACTTCCAGCACAGGAATCATATGAAGGCATGCCCCATCTTCAGTGCTGCCATTGCAGAGGAGCAATCTTCAGCACGGTGCAAAGGCTTCCCACCCTTTTTCTAACTCCACCAAAGAAGGCTTCACCATCTGCCTTACAAGACCTCACCCTTGCAATAACGACAAATGGCAGCATCTCTCTTCTCACTGGGTTTAAAGAGAAGTGGAAGCTCATAAATAGAAAGTGTCAGGACTCCATCGCCAGTATTCATGCACAAAATGGATTTAAAAAATCAGCAAGTTTATATTAGCCTGGATAATACTACTACTACAGTTAACAACATTCACTGTAAATGTGATTCTTAAGGAGAATCACACTTGTATTGCATTTTCAAAAAACCACACATTTTACAGTTTACCTGAACAATATATTTTCTTCCAGCTGACAGCATGAGTAATTTCATTGCACTCAGTAAAATTCACTGTTTGAAAAGCTTAAGCCAGTCTTCTTGCTTTAGAGTAAGATCTACACATTCTCCAAGCAAAATATAACTTTCAAGAAACAGAGATTTTTTTTCTGGTATTGGGAAGAAGTGTTTTTATAAGGTTGCTGGTGCCAAAGAAAATTTATGAACTCCTGCAGAAAGGTGAGAGGATATGGGCTATTTCTGAGGTGATAAAAACATTTTATTGCCTATTCTTTTACATTAGATGCTGTTAACTTTTACCCCACGTCACAGAAGTTGACCAAGGCAGAAGAAAATTCTATGTTTTGCTGTGTATAGTATGTATTTTCTGCTTCTTAAAACCACCAAAGATACAAAACCCACATGTGCCCATTTCAAAAGAAACTGTGTAAGTATTCTCTGCTTTCTGGCTAGCAGCCAGGCTACGGAAGTGAGCTACAGCCAGCAAAAATGAACAGGATTGACCAATTATTTTTCCTTCAGTTATGCTCCTGAGAGTGAGGAGAGATTTTGCATGTAAAGTTATGCTGTAAGTATGTCAAGCCTTTCAAAGAGTTAAGGAATACTTCCAAATTTTGAAGTAAATATAATCCAAGGCTCTGCAACAGGACCCTATCTGCTTCAATGCTGGGGAAAAAAGTAAGACAAAATTTTGAGCAAATTTTACTGTGTTAGCAAACAAATCTAGTAAACACAGTATTTATTTATTTATTTATCCTACTCATCTATGGATCCGTCTATCTAGTCAACAATCTGTCTACCCTCCCCCCGCCCCATCTCTTGTCAAAGG
Source organism: Ibidorhyncha struthersii (assembly GCA_013398815.1). Classification (NCBI taxonomy): domain Eukaryota; kingdom Metazoa; phylum Chordata; class Aves; order Charadriiformes; family Charadriidae; genus Ibidorhyncha; species Ibidorhyncha struthersii. The sequence continues at coordinate 1,035,399 of VZSZ01005799.1, forward strand.
CAGTTCTGGCTGTCAATGCAGGAAAAGTTTGTCATTTTGGACAAGACAGGCAGCAAAAGAGAGTCCTTTCACAATTCTTGACTTGGTATCAACATTAAGAAAATACTTAATTTCAAGGAGAGAGCAGAAAAGGAGAAAAACAGGAAGCCTGCAGCTCTAAAGTATTCTACAAGATAAAACCGGATTGGTTCCAATGAAAACTTTAGCACTACAATGAGCTTTCACATTTTGTTGCATACTGTTATAAAACACACAAGTCAAAATATTTGGTATATGGATTAGCTGATGGCAACATTTTTATTAAGGCAATGAAGAAAATGATCCTCCTAGTGTTCTCTGACACTAAAATTTCCTGTCATGCAGAACTGCCAACTTTTTTAAAATCACAAAATTTGAGAAAAATTGGTGTGCACTTCAAAATGTGACACCAACAAAAAGAAAAGAAAAAGCCAGCACAGAACAAATACACAGCAGCTGGTAAGCAAAATATATTAAAAATCTCAATAACCAGCTGCTAGTGATAATGTCTGAACAAGTCAACTGCATTTCGCTCTTAATTTTTTTGTATTTCCCTTTCTGCAGTTTCCTTCTGCCAGCTTACGTAAAACAAATCATTAGGATCACTGACAAAAGCACTCAAGTCATATTGCATTAAGCAGTTATCTCTTGTCATTACATATATAGACAGACACCCCACTCACATTTCTGTGCTCTCTGATGTAAATGTCCCACTATCTACTTGATCAATAAAGCCACAGTTTTACTGATCTTCTGCTTCAGAACAATAGCAGCAAAGTATTTTTTAAGGTAGAAAGGCTACAGGTTTTGTCTTCTACCTAGGAGGAGGACACTGAGCAAGAGTTCCTTAATAAATGTTGTTACATGGTGTCTCAGAAATTTTAATCCAGGCACAGAAGAAACAAAGAAGCTTGAACATGGCTTGCAGGGTTTAAATGAAACAGAGATGAGGAAAAGTTTTCAGATTTCCCGATTTCTGTTAGCATCAACCTATACTGAAGGCTCCTGATATGAAGTTTGCTTGGATGGAAGCTGTAGCGATCTGGTGCCCACCCAAAGCACCTGTAATGAGGAAGGAGAGTGCCAACTTTGGGAAGAAGAAGGGGTTTAACCCAGAACTCTTGCAGATGTATCTTAAACGCACATGTGATTTTATGGGTTTGATAACATCCAGCAGTTTGCTTCCTATAGCAAGAGGTAGCTGCTTTTAATTTGGTTTATATTATGATGTTGGTGGGACAGCAATCACCTACTTCCTACTTGTCTTTCTAATCTACTTAATCCACTAAAGCAACACTGGATGGAAATTGCCCTCCTTCAGTTACTTTCTGGTTCAAAGCAACTCTACAAATCCAGTTTTTGAATTGTGTCTAATCCAGAACCACTTATTGCGGTGGACTCTGGTGCAGAGATTCACTGACCTGGAAGTGAATCACTTTTCTGCATATGGTCCTTCACTGTCTTTTTCTCATCTCAATATATTCAACTGATAAATGATAAGTTCTGGAAAAGCTTCACTTTATATGAAAAGAGGAAAGCCTGCCATAGAAGTATCTCAGGTGGAGCAGCAAGTCATCAGAGAAAACTATAAATTGTATAGATTTAATCTGCAAGTGTTAGATGCAACACAAGGTCAGTTTTGGCCCAAAATATCTGCTGCTTTGTGGGATCCCCACACAGCTGAGCAGAATAACATGTCTTCTTCCCAGCACTTCATGATGCAACAGCAGAGGGTGTTGCAGATCAGGTCTAAGGTGCCCTGAGGAGAACGATGTAGGATTTCTTACACAGCACTTGAATTTTTTTTTTTTTTCTTTCTGTTAAGTTTTTTGAAAGCATCAGCACCGACTCAGAAATAACCTGAAAATAATTATGATTGGAAAAAAACTACAAACGTATGCACGTATGAAAAGAGGAAGAGAGAGTTAACACAAGGAAACTGCTTCCTTTCTATTCTTTCTTATCAAGAAGTGAATGGGAAAAATAAAACAAAAGTTTTATCTGAGGAATACCGAAGGAAAGAGACGAACGTTCAGACATGACACAAGACCAGTCGTACGCATGAAATCCCAAAGGAAATCACTGTCCTGAAACAGAGGATCAAATCTCCCCCAGATACTGTAATATCCACAGAGAACAGAAAGATTATCCAGCACTTAACGATTCCGGGAGATTGCTTATTTCACACCTGACAATTTCTAGGGCACCCTGATGAAAATCGAGACCCTACGTGCTGTTTGTTAGCTTTTTAAGAGAAGTGAAAATCTGTGGTGCACAGAACAGTTAGGAAATCCTATAGATTCCCAAAGAAAAGTCTGCTCATTGCAAAGAGAGCATCCTTCTATTGATCGTCCACCTCCCTCTCATCTAACATCCCCATGGGAAAACCTTTAAGAAGGTTTCCGCATATTACAAATGTAGGTATTTTTATTTTTTAATTTACAAAGAAAAGAGAAATAACTGATCCAAAACTGGGCACTGCTTTCATGTCAATACCATACCATGCTCTCCTTATGTCTGTTAATGGAGCAAAACAGCTCTATGTCTGGAAATAGTACCACAACAAAGTAACACTCACACCTCCTAAATAGCTGCCTTAACTGTCTCATTGCAAGCAGATAACAGCCCACTGAAATCATGTTCAGAGGAGGAATGCCACACTTTCCCTGCAATATCTGCATTATTGCTAAATACAAAATTTTCAAAGATGCATCCTGGAAGCTGGGATTGGTGGACAGTCATCCATAATTCCCGGTTATGGACAGAAACATATAATTTTGCCAAAGTGAGAGCCTTGGAGAGATTATGGAGAGCTCCAAAGCTTACTGTGATAGCTGCTCTCAGTCAAAACACAGACATCATCTGCGTGCATTACAAACAAAATTCCATCTTTGATCCATGTGTTTTTAGTAGACAACTTGGTACAAACACACATTTCTGCAGCTGTAGGCATCTCACACTGACATGAATGCAACCTAGTCATCAAGCAAGAAGGGAAGTTTTACCCCTCCCTGGTTCACACGATGTTGATGGCCCAGCCAAACGTAAGGAGGAAATCAGTTCTGCTGGAATGACACGCACAGCCCCACAGAAGCATCGTATTTCTTGGTTTAGGCATAGGACGCAAGACTGTCTTCTAAAGAAGTTATCAATAAATAAGCATTGGGAGGGATGGACTGACACAGAGAAGAGAGAGAACCCTTTCAGAGTGACTGAGGGGTGCAAATTAAGGGCTAGATTAAGTGCTCTCTGTTTTAATTTCTCTAGTCAAGTCCACCTAAGTCTGTTTCCTGAGCATGCTTTGTACTTAAAGTGCTATAAATACACGTTCTTATTTGTACTTTACCTAAACTCAGTTTAACTGGAGGTTCATTTCATCATAATTGGTTAATATCACAGGAAGTCTTAGTCAAGGTTGATGGAAAATAAATATCCTGGTACTGGAGAATCCCCAAAGTATAAAGCTCCCCAAACCTTGAAGGTGTTGCTGACACCATTTTGAGAGTATTTTGACAATATTATTTGAGAACAAAGTATGACAGAACTAAAAGAAGAAAAATCTACTCCAGTGGTAAACAGGAAGCTTTCTGCCATCCCGCAAGATCACTGGAGCACCAAGTGCTTGCCCAGGAATGAAACCCACACAGTAACTTTAAGAATAAGAGCAGAATACATACGCTTTCCCATCAATCAAATCTGCTCCCTAAAAGGGAGATAAATTTCTTCATTGACTCAATAAGATATAAACACTTACCTTTCAGCAGCCATGCAGGTTTTGCCAAAGTTTCTATAAGAACAGCTTTTTAATGGAAAAAGTTACCTGGGTTTTTGTAGATGCTAAGCACATCCTTGAAATAATGAGGTAAGAATCTTTCTAATAAAAGCAGCACATCCTCCAACTCCTCCAGAATGCCCACAAGCAGAAAATTTTCATTAACGTTCAGCTTTGCTCTTTCAAGGGCCCATTCACCAGGCTCCCTGTATGAAATTAATGGAGGGAGAGAAGGAGAGCAAAAATCAGAATAAATATGCATTTACTTCAGAAATTCAAGCCAAGAACCCAACTGAATCAAAATACATTCAGTGCTGTACTTCCAACAGAACATAAAAAAACCCCATCAAACCTGAGGGGTTTACTGAGCTTTTCTGCACAACATCTAGACCTAGTTTAGCATGTAAAAACATGATCACATTAAAAGGAGGTTAATCACTGTGTGGAAATACTCAGTTCTAAACATCTTTCACCGAGTTGTTTAAAAGCTCACACTTCTGAACTCCTGTATTTCAACTCAGAATCACAGCCCATCTCACAGAAGGAATGACTTCCCTGGGTGATGAAGAGTGCAAAGGGGTGGTGGGGTCCCTGAACCACATCAGAACTGCTATGAGCAATCTCTGCCTGCTGTTGCCCAGTGAATACCACACAGGAGGCTACTGGCCTGTTTCCCACCCTGTCCTTCATTTTAACTTCTGCCAAAGTCTCCAGGAGCTTCCCCTGCCACTACCCCCGACTGCCCTGCGGCTCTGCTACAGGATTTGCATTTGTTTGCTCTGACTGATAACAGTTTTGAAGATCAGTTTAGGGTTATTCTATCTTTTTTCCTCACTGGGAGAAGCTGGCAGGAAACCAGTACATCTTTATGTTTCTCTCATAGTTTCATGGAAGCACAATTAGGTTCAACAAGCATATGAATACTAAGTCCCTTAGATGAACTCTTAGTAATTTATGTCCTGGGAACAGCAGTCAGCATTCATATTGCTAAGGGATATAAGGCCAGTGTCCCAAACTAAAGGAAATCAGGTTTTTCCCAGGGCCCAGATGGTATGATGAACATCTGAGTCACACAGGCTACCTGAGAGGGGCTGGAGATCCCACCTCTTCCCTGACTCCATTAGGCTATTGCAAATTCTGTGCGATAGTGAACTTCCAACATTTGTCAGAAGATCTTCTCATGACACACAGAAAAGCTTCCTGCTTTGCACTCCCACTAAAGCAGATCTGGAGTAGGTTTTTCATTCCCTACCACCTTCTTTGCACTAGTCCATTTTCTGGAAGAGCAGAGTGTCCTAACAAATACTACGATCCTCCTTCTTGTAGCTCCTTGTGAGACTAGGAAGTAGCTGAAGGAAGTGCAAGAGCATGACGGGAGACAGATCTGTAATAAGCTACAGAGCAGTGTTTCAATATACTGCTTGGGAATCTCATAGAGATATGTTCTGGCAGTATTCAGGCATGTCACTGTCATTAATGGGACTACTCATATATACAAATTAAGTGTGCAAACATAAGCATTTGCAAATGAGGCCAAAATACATTTTAAAAAAAAGTGTAATGAAGATGAAGTCATGAATCTGTGTTGTTTCTTAATACCTTCACTTATGCCAAAAAAATAAAGCAGCATTTTACAGCAAAGATACTTATAAACTGAGACATAAGAATGAACACATTTTCACTTGTTATTACTGCTACAAAAAAATATGGCTTTTGAAAGAAATATTTGAAGACAATAAATATATAGAATACCTTGAAGTTGAACAAAATTAATAAAGAATATGCTGTGACCAAGAATAAAAAAGTATTTGAAAACAAGAAGGTATTTAAAATTATTCACATATTATTGCATAAAAGTTTACTAAGCAGTATCAATAACACAGTGATATGAATAATGGCATAGACACATTAACATGAGCTAGCTCAATTACAGCAGTAGAAGGCTGCACTTTACGTAGTTTTAAGCATGATTACTATTTCTTACAAGGACGTAGAAACCTAGAATTCCCCAGATATAGACCTGATAGAAGCATCTGAGCAGAGCTAAAGCATGTATTACAAAATTACAGCACAGGTAAATTGAGTAACGAGCGCATACGGTCACTTGCATTCTCACCCTTCCAACCCAGAAAAGAAAAATCCACACAAAACCATCCAGATCTGATGAATTATTCAAGTATTAAATCAAGAAAGAAGAATAGCACTACATTTGTATTACCCTCCTCACTCCAAAAGATATGCATGCGGTTACCACATGCACCACTACATTGTACGTACACTCTTCTCTTGTACTTCAACTAACTGTTGCCTCTTTATTACCAGTTCCTGACAAAATGCTGGCAACAGCTATTGCTGAACAAATTGGGATACCTTGTATATATTTACCTGCATCTTGGATGTTGTCCACAGAAATATGGTATGATGTAAAATAACCTGGGATTGGAACATTCAGGGTAGTTTTCAAGGATACACACATTAATGTCCTGTGGGGAAGGAAAGAAAAAAAAGAAAGAGGATGAACACTGCATTTTCCTTTCTCTATTAAAAAGCATTTTCTTTATCTCATACTTTATACAATCATCTCAGAGTCAAAGAACGTGCTGAGGCTACACCAAATACCTTAGAAGTCATCTACCAGTCAGTTTATCTACTTCCAAATATCGTTAGAAAGTTTCGGGGGCGGGGGGAGAAGTGATTTTATCCTAGAAGGCAAAAACCACATTTTTTTTTCTTGCTGCAAATAACACAATTATTATATTGAGATTACTGCATGATTCTAAGTGGGACACATGGATCAACTTTTATATTGAGTTATATTTAAAATATTCAGGAAATTATTTTCAGACTCCTCTTTCTTCTAAATACACCCTGGGGGAAACCTGAAGTAGCCAAAATAAATCAAACTGAGACAACAATTATTTTCTTTTTTTTTTTTTTTTATTCTGCTTCATTCAGTGACTGGAATGAACAAACTTAAGCTATAATTTGCACTGCTTGCTCTTGATATAAAAACATACATCACTTTTGATTACAATTCTGTACATTCCTCAGATGTTCAGAATTGAGCCTCTTGTGTAAACTTCCACTGAGTAAACGGCTTATTGGAAAGTATTTATCATTTTCCTGATTTCTTGTTCATCTGATTAGGAGCTATTTATCATTTTTCAAAGACTAGGCATAGCTATTGAACCTTAAGGAACTGTATTCCATTTCTAGCTTTACTCTAGCCCAATAATAATGAATTTTGCTATCCTTATCTAGTCTAATAGACCCTTACTCCCCATGCAGACCTACTAACTCCAAAGAGACATACAGGGTAAAAAAACGAAGTGCAAGACAACATAAGCAAAGATGACACGATCTCACCTTTGCAAAACCAATCGTTGTTCTTACTTAAAGACACATACTTTTATAATGCAATTGGCTTGATACGCATCAATATCAAACCAATGACTAATCAAATCCATACTTCAACAAGTAAATAGAATGTGATAGAGAACACTTCAGTGGGCAACACATCCTCTGCAGGCCAGAAGTGCTCAGCAGCATGGGAGACATGGAGAGAGCATCCCCCGCTCTCCCGAGGCAGTGTAGGGCACAGGCCTCCAGCCACAGCATCTGCTTCTGAGACCTCAGCACAGAAAAGCTCTTCCCAGAACTTCAGCTCTCATCCCTAACTTCATTAGTGTCACATTTGGGTCTGCAAGCTTTTTAAAGTACATTGCTGTTTTCTCCTCTGTCTCACACTTATGTTAATCCAATTTTATAAGCACATCAGAAGATCCTGGGCTGGGAAGCAAATGACATGGTGAAGAACTATCAATGAAAACAACATTAAAATTGCCAATTGGGATACAAACAACCCATCTTCCCTGCTCCCCCCAGTGTATTCAAGCATACTGAGAAGGGCTTCAATACGTAGCAAAAGATTTATGGTCAAGACCTGAATTTTGACATTGAAGGCTCTGAGCTAAAGCTAACCAGCCTCCCATTCTCAATGCTATGAATATTCCTAAGAAATCTATTGGTAGCACAGGCAGTGTATCCCTCCTATCACACCAATAGTTGTTCTTTTTAACATGAATTAAAAATCGCAGTTCCTAAAAGGTTTATTGTGCTCTTTACCAACACCGCTGTGATCTGCAATACAGCTGCTGAAGGGTCCTGATGCATTTGCAACACCTGCTCGCCCTTCCTATTTTAATGTATTCATAATTTGTGAAATAAATCACCAGCCACTGTCCATCCCCTCAGAACAGATTTTTCTTGATGACAATTATGCAGCTCCATGAGATGGGAAATCACAGTTTTTAACCAAGAGGTGGGGCGAAAGACAGCTCGGCCTGAGGTGTGCTAGTCAGTACAAAACTTAAACACAGCTGAAGGAAGGTGCTCTTCGGTTGCTGGCGAGACTTACAGGCATTTCTGTTTTTTTCTGAGCATGAAAAGCTACGGTAAAATTACAGTATTCTAGGCAGTGTTATTCTGTTAGCCCAAGCAACATTAATGCTACATTTCCCCGTAAGAGCACGTTCTCCCAGCAGGACACAGATCTTTCAGGGCAGAAAGGTTTCTATGTGAGAAAAAAAAGTTGCAAGGTGACAGATGACAGCCTTGCTCATTTAAATCACTGGGGAAGCCTTGTAAAAAAAAATTATTCAAACAGAGCCAAGAAAGATACAGAAAGAAAGAAACCGAACTACTTTGATCACACACCTCCACAGTAAAGAAAGAGGAATTTTATTTTATTCCTCAGCTCCTGACTACAATCCACACTGATCAGGTCCCACTGGGCTTCTGTCTCCAGCAGGGCAGAGGGATGCCAGGGAACCAGCTCCAGGGCTGCAGGTAACAACAGAAACCATCTTTCTTTACAATAGTACTATATTTTTCTATTGTTACAGTTTTGGCCGAAATGGTAAAGTGGGAATGTCTACTTCTTTCTTTCGTAAATTGTCTTTCATATAAAAATCACAATGTGCCCATATCTATTAATCCGTCAACAAGCCAGACTACTGATCTATGAGAAATATATCAAAGGTGTATTAATATATTTTTTTAAAGTTAATAACAAATTAACTGTTTTATTTGCCATAGCGAGTTCATACATGTCATAAGAACAAGTCAGCACATGATTAAAAATATCTCAAGGATACAAAATACCTTTGGGAATTTTAATGCTATCACAAAAAGAGCAAACTTTAAAGTATTTTATGTAGAACAATAAACAATTTATTTAAGTTCATGTCTTTAACTCATTGCAAATCCTGCACCACATACAAAAAGATGTGACCGTAGATTTGAGAGTTTGATTTGTTTTCCTCCTAATATAAAATCCTAAGAGCACTGGGGAAATAACAACTTTTTTTGTCCAGTAGAAGGAACTCCTATTTTTTTTTTTAAAAAAAAAGGAAATAATTCTTGGGCTTCAAAGCATTCCCTATTTCTTGACCCCCTGTGTCTCAACCAAAAATTACAGGAACACCAGATTCTGCCATGGATGTACAGCAATTGTTAGTATCCCCAACAATATTAAATAAGGAATCATAATTCAAATACATACCTGCTTGCAAATATTTTCCCATTAACCAACCATCCATTAATCTATGGGAAGCCAAAGAAATGGCCTTTCCTTCTCTCAAAATCAAAATTAAAATTATGACAGTATTTCCATGCCCTGCCCTTGTGGGATACTGCAACTTCTGTGAAACAAGGAGACCCCGCTTACAGCCCAGCCCCGGTGCATGCTCCTCACTTAAGTCTGAAGGTTGTAGATGTAAAGTTGAGGTGTGTCATGAAGGCTACAGAGGAAACAGCAACCTAAATAAATACCTTTCAAGTTCCCATAAAAGGAAATGAAATAAAACGATGTGGAAAACCAGTGAGTGAGCCCAGTCTATGGTGACCTCTCCTGCTTACAAGGCTGTTTGTTCTTCATATGCCGCTACAGTCAGCAGCGCAGTCTAATCCTCCCCATGGCCAGCCAAGGAAAATTATTCTGCTCTGCTGAGAGTCCCCAGGAATCCTCTTGCGGCTTGTAAAATGTTCCCTCGCACACTTGCTTGGTGTTTGTAACGAGGTCAAACTGACCGTTCCATCCTGAGGACAACGTTGCATCATATGAACTAAATACAATCACGCTGAAAAAAAAAAAAAACCGCTGCTTTCTCTGACCCCAGCTAGGGAGGTCCGGGTGGCTGCAGAGTGATGGGGAAGAAAATGTAAACATGACAGCCCAGCAAAGGGCTCACGAGTATAAACATGAAATGAGAGAAGGAAAAGCACAACTTCCTACTTTGTAAGGCTGCAGAAAGACATTGAAAAGTCAAGGTACAGTTGCCATGAAGGTTTTAAAGCATAAATGTAACATGACTTACTGAATCTTATGTAGGAGCACAAATTACCTACATATTTTAATGGAAAATAAACTATAATTCAACACATTTTAACCGTAATTAGAGAGGTTTTACTTCATCAGGTAATATTTAACGTTTCTATTCAATCGCCATCAAGTATTTGGATAACTAGAGCCACACAGCAGCAAGATGTTCAAATTCTGAAGGCATTTGGTACTTGTTTGTGCGTCTATGCTAACGGCGCTAGCAGCAGGTTGCTGTGGGGTGGGGCAGGTGCTGGACATCACTTTCCCAAACCAGCACTGCCAACACAGCCGAAGCCAAGCACTTCCCAGCCTGTGCTATTATGGTACTGAGCCTCTCCAAGGAGGTCTGCCAGGTGAGGTGGATGGTGCAAAACTGGGTGGAATGATGGTCCCCTGGAGACAACAGTAAGCTGGACAAGTCTACTGTGATACCAGTGGCAGGATGCAGAACGAGCTGTGGGCACTCTGGAGAAAAAGTCCACGAGATGGCAGATCTGATCTACCTAACCGAAAGGTGGGTTTCTGTCCCCAAATGCCCCCTGCACCAGCTGTGATTGCCCCTTCACAGCTGGCTCTGCCAGCTCAAAAAGCTACAGAAACCCTTTTCTTTCCCTCTGTTGCCTTCTGGTCTTCTCCCAGAAGAGTGAACAACGCAGGGCTTCCTCACAGAAATGCCGCAGCAGTGCTGCGGTGGCATCCAAGTCCCCCTCAAAGCGATGCAGGCCACATTTAATGACTTCAGTCACCAAGCTTATTTCTTTTAGTCATTTTAGAATCATAGAATGGTTTGGGTTGGAAGGGACCTTAAAGATCATCGAGTTCCACCCCCCCTGCCACAGGCAGGGACACCTTCCACCAGACCAGGTTACACAAAGCCCCATCCAGCCTGGTGCTGAACCCTTCCAGGGATGGGGCTTCCACAACTACCCTGGGCAACCTGTTCCAGTGTCTCACCACCCTCAGAGTAAAGAATTTCTTCCTCATATCTAATCTAAATCTACCCTCTTCCAGTTCAAAACCGTTACACCTCATCCTATCGCTACACTCCCTGATAAAAGAGTCCCTCCCCATCTTTCCTGTAGGCCCCCTTTAGTTTCTAGAAGGCTACTATAAGGTCTCCCCAGAGCCTTCTCTTCTCCAGGCTGAACAACCCCAACTCTCTCAGCCTGTCTTCATAATGAGAGCTTCTCCAGCCCTCTGATCATCTTCGTGGCCCTCCTCTGGACTCAGACCAACAGGTCCATGCCCTTCTTATGCTGGGGGCCCCAGAGCGGGTACTCCAGGTGGGGTCTCATAAGAACGGAGTAGAGGGGGAGAATCACCTCCCTCGAGGTCATTGCAACAGTCACCAGAGCACGTAGCCGTTTCACCCCAGCACTGACTGCCCCCCCATGCCCAAATACTGCCACTGCCGCAAGAGCCACCTACACTGCCAGCACCTCCTTCTGTGGCACCATGAAATCCATGGATGCCAGGGACTCCTACTCTCTTTTTAGCTACCTGGCAGATCTCAGGTAGCTACTGATGAGACAGCAGAGGTGGGCCTCACGTTTCATCCTGAAGAGCATCTCAACTGCTGCAAAAGAGAAAACTACAGCTATAAGAGGCATCCAGTAAGGATGGGTCCATACTCTGGTGGGTCCATTCAATGGATTTAGGTCTGCCCTATGAAGACAGATGCTACAGCAGATGAAAGCCAGTGACAGGATTTTGGGGACAGGAACACGAAACATGGAAGGAAGCGCCTGGGGCACTGAACAGCTTGGTCTGTAATCCCCAAAGATGACTTCTAGCTGGCTTTAACCATCGCTTCCCTGCTTAAAAGTTCAAGATATGTTGTTGATTTACCTTTCACAAAAAGTACATTTGAAAGCTGAGCTAAGATTTGCATTTTAAAACTAGTTTTCAGTCATATTCCTTTCAACTCTTTCTCACTTGGCATGTCTATTTTTGAAGATGTACACTTCTGAACGCTTCTGTACAGCTCTTGAAAGGCTGCACAGACATTTCACACCTTTTCAGGTATTCAAGTTCCTTTCCTCCACATATTTGTCAGGAGTTGAAAGATGTTTTTTTATTAAAAAAAAAATATCCTTGAACTCTTTAATTCCCAGAAAATCCTCATTATCATTTTTTCAACAAACCACTCTTCTTCGCCTTCAGCTAAATCATATATTTGATAAAAAGCAGCAGCAAAAGCAAATGGCGAATGAAGAGAAGAAAAGAGCCCTCTCATAACCCACACTTCTGTAAGGCCCAGTGCACTGCTAGAGAAGGAGGCAGTGTAACAGCCTACACAGGAGATCAGAAGAATATCCTTTATAAAGTCTGAAGGACTCCTAGCAGCAGTGTGCTGATGAGCAAAAGCACCCCGTGAGCCAGCTCATTTGATTCAAGCTGCTGTCCTCCAGCCATCTTATTTAAAGGTTAGTTCAAAACAGAGGCTGTCCTGTAAAACAAAGCAACATGCTCTTACAAATGTATCGGTTTTTTTCCCCCTTAATATTTTTTCACTTATTATTACCTGGAAACAGACTCTCTTCCCTCTTTTCCAGTTCTTCAGATGCTTCCTACAACCAACACTTCTGTCAGCAAATCATTAGTCAACCACTCGTTTTGACATGTGGGTGTGTTTACCTACAAGCTACAATAAAGTCTCTCTCTTGCTGACGACTGGCTTAACAAAAAGGGAACAAAAGTCCGAGGAACAAGGGGCAGTGGCAGCCTGCTGTCAGTAGCCAGGGGCTACCAAGGCCAACCCAGCCTCTTGCAGAAAGCCCCCAGGGAAACAACAAGGACAACTGGGAGGATTGGGCCCTGCTGTGTTTTCCTGATTATTCACTGGGGTGTTTCTGAAAGGACTCTTATGAAAAGTTACCACATAGATGGTTGTTCTGGGGAAAAAAGAGACAGCTACGGATGGAGGCAATCTTCAAGTGCCCACACTTCAGCTCTCCTCTGTATCAGTTGTCTAGCCAGGCTACTGCAAGCCAAAATGCTCCGAAGACATTTTGTTCCCTTTCTGAGAGCAAGCTCCCTCTCTGGTATTACTGGTCTGGGTAGCAAGTCACACCAATGTGTTGATTTAAAGCCAGTCAACCATGTATAACAAAAAAATAAAAAAAAAAATTAAAAAAGTGGTGAACATAAAGGACTCTGCTTTGAAAAGTCTTTCTTTAAATAACAATACACTTTAGAAACTCAAACAAAACCCCTAGTTCTCCAATGTTTAACCTAACTAAAATTAAAGGAAAAGAAGCTTTTTTGTTCATTCGCTAACATGGCACCCTCTCTCATAAGCAGGACTGCTACACTTTCCTCTTCTGAATCTCCAGCTCAGAGACCCGATGGATCAGGAAGACAGGCCAGACAGCTCTCCTTCCCTCCAGGCAGGGGAAAGTCCACCAGTCATCTTGAGAACGGGTGGAGGGAGTTGCCTGCAAGGGCTTAGTTGACTTGAGAAAATAAAATTTAAAAGTATTTCTGGTACTTGTGATAAATCCTTGGAAAGCCTGGAAATAGGTGGGTGGTTTTTTGGTTGGGTTTTTTTTTTTTTTTTTTCAGTTTCATATCCAGGGAATAAGTTTTCACCAATTAACATGTATAGATTCAAACTGAACTTACCTCCAAAACAGCATCCAAACTTAAAGGTTTGAGTAGATATGTCTGCTATTATCTGTGTGTAATATGACTGCTGTTCTCACAGACAAAAATGGCTTTAATCTAGACAACATGTACAGCCACATTTTCGCTGCCCCATTTCTTTGGGATGTGCAAAGCATACTGGACACACGGCACCACTGAGCAGCAGCAACGCCGTAACCCCCCAGAGCTTTCTGCTAAGCCTTCTTCACCTGTGGTTACAAGGACAGCTTACAGACTTACACTAAATATTTTTATTTCACACATTCCAGGGTAACACATTAATGCTGCATTTGAGAGGGGATGGGAAGCTTACAGAACCCTTGGCAACTATCGATGACTTGAGATCAAACCTAAATATCAGCAGAGACAGTATAATAAGATTTACATACATCTTCTATTCCTCTCCTCAAAGCTTGATACTTTTCCTGAGTAACTGCGTCGGTAGGCTAGACATTTATACTGGCAAGTTAATGAAACTTCATTTTGTTTCAGAGTACGAGATTTTGTCTTTAATTAAAAAAGCCTGTACTGTAAGAGCACAATTATTCAACAAAAAATTCTATTATGAAAATCTGGAAAAAAAGATAAAAGTATTTTCAAATGTTAGGATATGAAGGCTGGGTCAGTTAAGTCTTCTTTCAATTGTGCTCTAATGAGGGAACTTGACTTTTTAAAGCTAGCCTAAGGTAACCTATGACTTGCTTAGACTCAATTTGTGCTGTCATTACATCAGCATAGATTTCCTTGATTTTTTTTTTTTTTTAAGAGGATGATTCTTTGAATTGACTTTCCACTTCTTTTTGGCAAAATACATGTTTTTCATTTTCTCCCTCAGACCACATAAGCAAATAGGCTGCCAAGTTTAATTCCCACTTTTTTCTTTTTGATGGACTCTTTTGGCTGGGCTAATTTGCCTGGCTTTTCTGCCAACAATGTATTCAGCTCTTCTTCCTGGCATCTAAGCAAGTGAAGCAGCAGCTAACAAAACAGTGTCTTCTGCTAGCCGTCTATATTTTCATTTAGTGCAGGCATAAATTATTAATTCACATACAAACTTTTGCTAGCATTAACGTAGCAGAGGTAATGAACGATGTCCACAATGCTACTATTTAGATGTAACAAACATTAAACACATTTGCGGATCCCAATTTTCTGCCTCATAATGACATACAACATTGAGAAAATACGTAGGTGGATATGTTTCTCTCTTCTCAGTTATCAGAAATCATATTACTAATTTGTCAAAGACCAGTTTTACCAATTAGAATGGAATCACTTCATAGTTGTAAGTAGGCACCTTCTCATACCTTTCTTTTCCATCACTTTTGTATTTTTCACCTCAAACTGCCTTAGTATGGGAAATACATGAAAAAAATAGAAAGAAATTATGCCAAAAAATGGGAGAGTGCCTGCCAGCTGGAAGAAGTGTATAAGCACTAAATAACCATCCTGTTAGAGAGGGCACAGATCCAGGGAAGACCAAAAACACAGACCATTATACCGCAATCAAGAATGAATGCCAGTGGCAACTAACAGCAGGGAGACAGTCCATCTGTTAATTCTGTTTACTAACACCTCTTCAGAAAGGAACCTGGAAAATTAGTCTGCTCAGATGACGGCCCTTAATAATGTCAATTAGGGATGGCATATATTCAGTTCTGCAAACACTGAGCAGGAAGTGCCCCCCAACCCAAGGATTTCTCAGCCCTCCCTAATGCAGTGCTGCTGGATTGCAGTCAACAAATGCCTGTGAGAAAAGCTGCGAGTCAAAAGATATATCCAGCAATTTATGCTCACAAAAGGTAGTTCTGGACCACAGATAAAGTTATTCTACAACAGATAACAGCCTTAGCCTGGAGCTGACGGCAAGGCTGAAGTCAGCGGGTTGGAAGTGGACAGAGATGCAGTCAGTGGGTGAGGGTCCTCCTGGCGGGGTGGTCTCACCACAGCTGGCGATGCAGCACAGCCCTGGCTGCTGCCCGTCCCAGCAAGAAAGGCTGCCCTGGTCTTCTGACCCAGGGCATTAAGCAGCATTTCGCTCCATCCTTTGCTAAGGGAGAACCAAGTTTATCTAAACTAGGTTGTCATTTGTCCAATCTGTTCACAAAAGTGTTAATATCCACTCGTAACTTGTATCAGTGCTTCACTGCTCCTCCTACTGTCAGAAAACCTTTACTAGCATTTGATATGAAACCACCTTAATGTAATTTAAGGAAACTACTTTTTGTCTTGATCTTGATGAACACAAGGAGTAACTTCAGGACATCTGCTTCATAGCACATTTTTATTCATATGAAGATTTACATTTCCCTACAGTATTTCCTTTTTAAGCCTGTCTTCTGGACTGTCTTCAATTTCTTAGAAGTCCTAAAACAGAACACTTTTAACTGAGGCTTTTTCAGCTCCAACTAAAGCAGAAAAGACCCTGCCGGTACCTTACGTAAGTTCTCATCTGAACAAGAGTGCACCACGGAGGGAATTAAGGAATAATTTAATGTCTCTGGCTCCTGGAACCCCGCATGTTCTGTTTGACTTGAAATGCTGGATCCCAGAAACCGTTTGTGCTACTTATGAAAAAAAAAACCAAAAAACAAAAAATGTATTGGAGAAGATACAGAGGAAAACACTGTATAACACTTCAGATCATCACCTCTCTAATACACCACTCTATTAATGTTAAAAGCCTTGCTGCCCAGCCAAGCGCATTATAATGCTAAGACTCCTGGACTGAGAGTGAGCCCTGCTCACAACTGAGCAGTGATATGCATTACAGATTGCTCAGAATGAAAAATCATGTAATGAAAAATACCATAGGAAATTTGGGATGCTTTCACATAAAGAAAAGGGCCCTCCAGAGAGTGTGTAAGCCAGAAACGAAACCAGTCTCAAACTGAAGTGACAGTCAAAGATGCCTTAGAAAAAACAGATAAAATCAACAGAAGATTGCCAGAACCAGCAAGTATTAGAGGATGCTATAATGAAGAACACAACCAGTAAGGGGAAGAATCAACATCAGCAGAGAGCTGTGTCTCTCCCATTTGCGAAAGGTCTTTGATTCAGTCACAAAAGATGTGATAAAGGCAGTCCTGCATTCCTAAGTCCTCAGGGGGAAAGAAAAATAGAAGGGGCTGAAAAGGATAGGAAGCTAAGGACAGGGATAAAATGGCTAGTTTTCTTAACGAAACAAGACACTGAGTTGCAGAGCATCTGTGCTGAGACATCTCTTGTGCATAACAAAGAAGGCTTAACAGTGAAGTAGCCCATTTTTCAGGGAATATTAATGAGAGCAGATAAGAAATCTGATCTCAAGGAGTTATAGAAGGAGCCTATAATGCTGATTAGGCAATAAAATGCTGGAAGAAGTTCAGTGCTGGTAAATGCATAGGTCCTAGCAACAGCATACTCTGGATGACAAAGGTGTAATTTGGTTTAAAAAAAACTCCCAATAATAATAATAAGTAAAGAAAAAAAAATATATTTTCATAGAAAAAAGGTCTATCAAGGGCTTTTAAACACAGATATGGAAGCAACGTCTAGCTCAGGAAACTGGTAAGCTGAAGAACGTCAGAAGCTGGGAGGACACTGGAGGGGAAGCAACCCTTTAGCCTCTCTCCAGCTTCTACTGTCTTCCCTGGCTGTGCTGGATGGTGTTTACATCTCAAGAAGGGCCTAATGCAGAAAGTTCACAGCTTTACATATGACACAATGTCATTTGCACAGATATCATGCAATTCAAATGTTTCAAAAATATTGCTTTGTTGCTACCATACAGGAAAATCTATTTTAATAATGAGACATTTCTGTAGTTCCATATTTTTCTCACATCTTCTTTCCCAGGTTAAATGTTCTCATTCCTTTAAAGCTTGACTGTGTGCACAGAAATTATGCTTAGCAGATTTTAGCCCAAATCTTAAAAACGCATATACTAACAGAAACATATTTAAGTTCTATGAATGCCACAACATCTTGAAGCTAGCATTGCAGTGTTTTTAGTATAGGTCCACAAAAAATAGTTTTAACAACAAAAAAAGTTTAAAAGAGGCTTATTAAAACAAGTACCAGAGTTCTGAATGTTAAAGACGTTCTCAGAAAAGCAAACCATGAGCCAAAAGGAAATTAATTGCATTGGCAATGAGCATTAAATATTATTGCTCTGATACATCCCAACAAGACAGAGGCAGAACAAACAAGAGAGATCATTCCACTACCATATATTTTTACAGAACTTCATGTGACAAGAATTAGGTAGGAAAATGATTACTTTCTTCAATATACATCTTCAAAGTAAAAGAATGTATACATGGAGAAGGAAAGATAGGCCACAATAAATTCAAGAAAATTATTGCAGACTTCAGGAAAGCAGTATTTCTTTTAATTATTAAGCTTCTCTCATCTGCAGATGTAACAAAATTTTCACTGAACACTGGCTAGCCAATGCATCTTAAAAGTTTTATTTCAACATACTACGCAATTATAGCTTAGACTATCTGCTGTCATGAATTCTAGTGATACAATTGCCTTTAACTAATGCTGAAGGGAAAGGGACTGTATCCAACAGCTCGTGATGTGCACCTGAAATAATCCAGTCACATCAAGTACACTGCCTAGCAAAAAAGAAAAAAAAACCTGCTGCTGACCTCTCCATTAAAAAGAGAAAATATAAGATGGTTATCATACAGTACAGGTTATAAATTTTTTCCCCATTTTTTTAAGTTAGAGGATAAATCTTAAAAGTATAGTGCTGACTTCTAAGAAAAAATAACCGGTTTCCTGATAGCACCAAGGTCTAAACGTCTTTAATGTCACCTTGACCTACCACACGTGTGGTGGCACTCTCCTTCAAGCCTCTTGAATGGTGAGAAAAGCGCTAGAAGCGCGAGTTGTGTGCTAATTCTGCTTTCTTATCAGTCTTCTGTCCAGTGTTGACTGACTTTGGAACTCTCCCTTCATCTCTCAGGGCTGAAATGCAAAAGGAGCTGCAGAGCAGGGATGAGTAAGACACTGCTGCTGCACGTGGCTTCCCTGCTGCTGCAGCCGGGGATGGTTTCTGCTCTGCTTCCCCTGTCTAATTTCCTTATTTATAATCTTCCCCCTGCTGAACAGCTCTCATGCTTTTCTGGAAAATTAGTAATACTTTGCACTATTTGTAGCACTGTCATTCTGAATAGCAGCCACAAAATGGAACAAACATATTGATTCCACTTTTCAGATTGACAAGACTATCAACCGTATTGATAACTCCAAGTATTTAAAAACTCTTAAAATTACAAGATTTGGAGGCATAATGAATGCTCCTATTTTGTTATTTTTGAACCTTGAGTCATCTGCTGAATTTCTTTACTACAACTATGAAACAAACCCCATGCTTCCCTCATCGCCTTATTTCAGGCGCTACAGCTTCACAATGTACAGCAAGTAACAAGATCAATTATAAAGTCACAGAGGTTAAGACATCTGTTAGAAGGAGGGGAAAAGTGTAAAATTTGCCTTTTGCTTTCCATTTATCAAAGACATCATCTCTTTGGATAACATTCTGAAGAAATTTTATTTTTTTCCTTCAACCATTGATGGCTAGTTTAGTTTTTATTTTTCCTTTTAAGGAGAACAGAAAATTAATTTCTAAAAAAAAATAAATATCTCATTTAGCAACCCATATTCACCATGGAAAGTTTCCTATTTGCCACCAGTCAGTGAATTTTTCCCCAAGAAAAAGGAAATTACTCTTGACAAGCTCAGTTATGAATAGCAGCTGGCTTTGCTTGGATCAGAGTTCATAGGGAAAAGTTGTGTTCAAGGTAACCTGACTAGACTGTGTTTCAATAATTCACTGTGCAGTAGGCAGCTTTGCTGAAACAATGGCAGTCCATTTTCCAGAGTCCAGAAGAACAAATAATCAGATAAACACCCTTTGTTGGGTTTTCTTTGGTGTTTTGTTTTTGATTTTAAGTAAAGCAACTATAGTTATAAGGGATAGAGGAGCTTTGAAAATACTAGTAAACAAGAAAAAAAAAAAAGAAAAGAACACAGAATAAAGATGAGAAAAAGTGAACACTGCTTTTACTTCAAAGGAAAATTTCCCTACCTTGTTCATGGGCAACATATTTTCTCAACTAACATGGAAAGTCAACTGCTTATTCTGAAAGATGGAATTACCTTTTCATTCAGGACAGGCTCCCACCACCCCTGGGATAGCTCACGACCACGCAGCATCATCAGCCAACTGGTAAAGGACACGTGTATTTCTGAGGCAGATTATTTGACTTTAAATAGCCATCTTAAGGGGAAAAAAAAGTGCATTTGAAACATCTGACACCTCTTTCTTGTCTTCTCTCAGTTCTTTTTTTAAATAAGGTGGAATTATAAGACAGACAAAAAAAATGTGTTCCTGGCAGTTCCATACCCTTCCTTACTTGACCAACTATAAGGAAACAATGGCCAAATGCCCCAAACCCCAACGCCATGTCAACAAATACAGGTTTGCAGTTTGTCACAGTCTGTTCCCTCACATTTTCTTCTGGTGACATCATCTCACGAAGTTATGAACAACTGCTTTTATTTTTTCTTTTGAATTCAGGTAAAATCCACCAAAAAAAGGCTGAAGGAATCAGGGTGCGCACAGCATTCTGAAGGACTCCCTGTGACCATCAGTATCCTTCACATGCCTGAGTTTATTTCCACTGGGTTTCCATTTCATTAAGGTGCCATGATGCCTTAGAGCATGTGGTTTGAATCAGTCCTTGTATGAAGGCAGAGAAGCAATTAGTCTTCCCAAAGCTACTGCACTAAGCAGCAAAACTTGCCAACTGCTCTTCTGATTGCAATTGCTTATCGGTCCGGCAAACAAGCCAATCTGTCTCCTCACTGTCTGAAGTTCTTGATCCTTTGGGAAAAAAAACGAGAACGGAGGACACCTAATAGGAGTCTGGAGCCTCCATACTAACGAGTTCATTTAACTGAAGCTATTAGTGTGCTGATAACCTCAAAACACAACTTACACTCTTGGGAAAAAAAAATCTCTAAGAAAAAAAACAAAACCAAAAAACATCTGCAGCAATATCCTTTATGCCAAGATGGAAAATCTGATTTCTGGAATATCTGACACCTGAAGAACACTCCTGTGGGAAAGCACACCAGCCACTTGCCAGGCAGGGCCAAGCAACTGGAGAGAACATCCCAGTCCAGTTGCCAACAAAAACCTATGGCATTTGGTTGTTGTTTTGTAGAAACACAAATGCATATTTCTACTTCACAGGAGCACACTGAAGCAAACGGAGCAAGACTAGACAGCCAACACCTGTTTATCAGGAAAACTATTCCCCAGTTCAGATCTGTTCATTCTGTGATGAGACACAAATAAAAACTACATCCGCAGCTCTGTGCTTCATTTTCACTATTGTGAAATAAAGGAAAGGTTCTTTCCTTTATTTGTGTGTGTTTAGTGGGTCAAGAACCACAGTAATTTTTAAATAAATAAAAAAAAAGACAGTACTCAGCATGCAATGCATTGTGTTCACAATATTGTGAATACAAGACCCTCACAATTTAAATATCTTTAACTACATTTACTTACTACTAACACTACATAGTCTCCGTTCAACAGAGGAGGATGCTGATATTTGACACTGCAGAGAAAACAATGCTTGTCCTTCTCCACTCATGAGAGAGGTAGAGAGGGATGACCACAGCTGCGCACAGGGAGGTGCATCTTGCACATGGAAGCACTCCCTGTGATCCTCAGGGTAAAGATTATGTGCTCTAAAATAGGAAGCATTACTCTGAGAGGTCAAGTGAGTCTGAACATTGGCCACAGAGGCCCTCAAATCTCACATGGTAAGATTTTTATTGGACGCGGATTTGAAACTTCTCCTCCCATTCCCAGCAGCAGCTCCCCCTCTTCTCCATCCACTCCTCCTGTTCATGGGTCCTAAGTTCCCATGATATCCTAATTTGGAAAGATTACACTGTCAAACAAAGCAGGGCTGGCATCTTTTCCATGGCGCTCCAGGCTGTTCCTTATTGAGAAGCCAAACCTTAAAGCCATGGTCTGACTTTGTCCAGACAGATGGTACTGGATAGTGGTTGCTCCAGCAGAAGACCTATTAGTCACAGACTGTAGTAGTTTTATTTAAACCCTGTGCAGACAACAATATATCAGCTTTAGCATCTGAAAGAAACCTCAGCAGTGACCCTTCAGGACCAGTACTTGCTGGGAGGCTGTGTGCGGAGGCAGCTGGGACACTGCAGTCGTTGGCAAAGACAGCAAAGCACGAAGCTGTGGAGGCTTGGCAGGCTCTGCCCGGTGGGCTGGCTGGGAAGCACCTCCCACCTGCCCAGCGTGGACATGCACCCCAGCTGTGTCCGAAGAGACATTCAGGCACCCCATGCGTGCCCCAGCTCCAGGGACGTAAGTATGGGTGCTGACCAGAAAGGAGCATCCTGTGCTCCAACAGGCCCCAGGGTCCATGTGAGCTGGGACCAGGACCAGGCACAGCATTTTAGTCTGTAGCCTACAAGAAACCCTAGACACTTCAGAAGAACTCAGATAAACTAAGTCTTGAGTATGCCTGGGCACTGAATGTCCCTTTTTTTTCTGCAACATGCCGTCTCTGCTTCCATGTGGTTTCAACATAAACTACTGCAGAGTCTTAAAAATACAGAATTCAAAAGTGTGACCCAGTCATTCTTCAGTCAACAGAAGAGTCCACACCACCATGAAAAAATTACACGATAGGAAAATATTTTGTTGACAACACGCACCTAAAGCCCAGGACAGCCTTGGATGCTTTTATAAAAACACAGCTATGCCTCACCACATCAGCCATGTACCACGGCCAGGCAGTTCTCCTAACCCCACCAACCTGAATTCTCCCTGCCATTCACCACCTCAGAGCTTCAGCTTTGCTTTAGCTAATAAGTTTTAGAGATCAGGATTTCAGTTTATTTCACTTCGCTGGCAGTGCTGACAGCCGGAAAACTTATGTATAAACCACAAAAAAGAAAGAGGAAGGAGAATGACAGACAAGAAATAAAATGGGCTAATAAATTCAGTTTTATTCTCACAGGCTGTCAGTTCTTGCAGGTTTTGACACCTACAGAGTGAAGTGAGTATCTGGCTGCTTGAAATTACATTATCACTCCACAGCTTGAACACATTCAATAGGGTTGCTCCAGCAGATGGGGAGTATGGGGAGGGCTGCCTCTCTCTGCCCTTCCTCTATCAAGAGGACTAAAAGGTTCTGCAGTTTCCCTCCCCACCACACTGCCAGGAAAACAGTTTTCATTTAAGGTGGTTAGAGCATAAGGGAAGCAGGAAAAGGAAACAGGTCTACGCCTAGCTAGTGTACTTAGGAGGATATTTAGTAGGGTTTTCTAGGGAAGGCTACCATGACTTCATTAGACAAGACTTCATTTTTTAATTAAACATGAACACAACACCAAACATTTCATAAAGTCAGACTTTTACATACACACACACACGTATCTATGATTACATCATATTTTTAAAACCGGCTTTTGGGTGGTCAATGCCCCATCTCTGTTACTTAGACCATGTATAAAATGTAACTGTAAAAAGATTAATTTTAAAACTTCTACTAACAGAAATGGAAATTGGAGGGACTCTTCTGCATGATAAAGCACTGCAGTTCCAAAAATCATTCTGTTCCAACTTTAGACAAACAAAATATCAATCAATAATTCATTTTAGTTGAGGACTACTAAAGACTACTCTCTAGCTTCACAACACACAAAATCACAGTCTATGCACTGAAGATAGCATTCACATCACATACAGATTCTCCTGTTTTCCATTCACCTGCAATGGTTACTTGCCAGCTAATTATCGTTAAGTCATCACTTACGGGGAACCATTTAAGTGTTGTGTCCTGAGATGTGTCTTCCTGTTGCTTTCACATTAAGAAAATACATGAGAACTGAAAACAGGAATACTCGTATCGAGACTTGCAAAAATTATCAAAACACCTGAAACTCATCCATACTGAAATGATTGTAAATCCAAACCAAGAGACTTCTACTTTCTGGAAAGCACGCACTGAAAAAAATGTTTAAACCCACTATCTTCAGGATTTTCACATCATCTGTTTTGGTACCTTTACTAATAATAGTGCATAATGTGAAGTTGTGATGCATTTCATACTTCAAATGTAGTCATATCTTAGCTTTTTAAGATAAATTTGAGAATAGTCATGACAGTATTAACAATCAAGAGCTTCAGTGCCAGTTTGGAAATTACAAAAATTCATTTGATTGGCAGAGATGTAAGACAACAAAACCTTGGCCTCTATGTCATAAACCCAAGAACACTCAATTGTTTTAAAGTCAGGATACAATATATTCAACTGGAGATGTCTAGAATGGTAACTATCTTACATAAATCACCTAGCAGTAGAACTCATTTGCAACCATGTAATTACAAAGTTTGCTTTTGAGCTACCCAGAGCAGTCACTAATTTCACAAAATCAGTATGGGCTATGAGGAACAGCTAATGTATGCACAGGACCCTTTTCATGGTAGCTCTGAGGGTCTGGCTATGGACTTATCAGAGATTTTCTGATGAAGAGATCTTGCCTTGCTAATTAATAGCCCTTGAGGGCAACATATTTACTCTTTTTAAACTGAATAGACTAGAGTAGGGTAGAATAGAGTGGTGTAGAATAGAATATTTCAGTTGGAAGGGACCTACAACGACCACCTAGTCCAACTGCTTGACCAATTCAGGGCTGACCAAGTTAAGCATGTTATTATGTCCAAATGCCTCTTAAACACTGACAGGCTTCAGGCATCGACCACCTCTCTAAGAAACCTGTTCCAGTTTTGAGCACCCCCTCGTAAAGAAGTGTTTCCTAAAATGTTTCCTTTTTGAATACATGTAAACTTCTGTTATCCACAACAATATCCAGCAAGGACTGCCATGGCTTAATTACATGTTGTCTGAACCATCACATCTTTCTGCTCTTCCCTGGATCTGGCAACTGCCCGTTCCAGTTGGGTTCTTCTAGATCTCACACTGAAACAGCCCACATGCAATTGTCCTTGATGCAACTTTTCAATGCCTCCTGCAAATCCTCACATCCTTCATGCCTCATACCCTTCCCCTTGTTTACTTCTTCCTCATGTGAAGAGTCATAACCTTTGTCATTCCTCATCTGGAAATTATTCCACCCTTTCATCATTGCTCCTACCCATTTCTGAGTATTTTCCAGTTCTTCCAAACCCATTTTGGGAATGGGTGGTCACAAATGTCAAATGAAGGAAGTCAAATGCAGCCACGCTACAGATTTATACACAATGAGGTTCTCTGTTTTATTCCCTATTGCTTTTGATTTGCCTTTTTTTGATTGCTACTGAGAACGGAGCTAATGCTATGGTAGAACCACCCACCGCACGCAAAAGATCTCATTCCTGACTGGTAACAGTCTGCTGAGAACCCATCATTTTCTATGTGAAATAAGTATTATCCCCAGCAAACCACTTTCCCACCGTTCCTGAAGGCAAGGCTGACTTTTATCCCTGGGCTACACAAGAATGCTCTTTTCTGTTCTTGTTTCAATCTCCAAAAATACATCTCCTGAAAATATAACACAGACATACCCTCTTCTCTTATACAGTTTCTATGGCCTTAGAAGGCCAGCATCAATACATTAGACTCATTGTTCTGTGTTTGGGATTTTCCACTCTACAAACAATAGCTTCCTATAGAGAAGCTGGAGAAAACTAGTTTCCCAGGCTACCAGAAGATGTAAAAACCAAAAAAGAACACAAAAGAGAACATCAGGAGCTATCCTATATTCACGATCAAAAAGGCACAAATAACAAACTTGGCAAAATCGCCATAAAAATGAAGATTCATCATTCTCAACTTAATACAGCTAGGTCCTTAAATAAAAGAACATAAATTACTATATATACCAATATCTTAAATACCATATACTGCTTATCGGTGGAGCTAAGAGCCTGTAATAATGTTCATTTTAACTAAGACTCTGGGTACTTAGCGCTTGGGACTCTTCTGCTACTTGGCTTCTAGTTTCTTGTGTAGTTTCTTAACATGTGCAACAGCCAGAAATTTTCAGACTAGTACAACATTGCATGAAAAAATAACTCATGTTTTTACATTCTGAAGCAAAATATTGTGGTTATCCTGTATCCTGCCTCCAAGAAAAGGAATGCAATATAGAATGGTATCATTAAAGGAAAAGCATGGTATTAATAAAATTCAGATCTTTTTATTTTTGCTATTACTAGAAGTATGTATTATGAATTACATAAAAGATTTTAGTGCTGCGGTCTTAACCAATGGCACACTGCTTATTTAATACATGCAATTGACTCAACTAGTAAATGAAAACAGATTAGGAAGGCACATTTTCTTGTTCTTGTATAATTGCATAATGCTGCAATGTTTGGAATGCAAACACCGCAGGGGAACATTAAAGAATATTGGTTTGTAAATTAAAGTCACTGAAAAGTAAATGTCAGCCATGAAAACATTTCGTTTAATATTACATTTTATAAGTTGTTTCATCAGTCCATCATCCAGCTGAGGTCTGAATTATCATTAACTTCGTGGTTCAATAAATTATTAATATAAAATGGGAGAATCTAAGGTAAAGACAGTGCTTCAGAGCACACACAGCAGATGAAGAGTTACAAAAAAGGGCCAGAAATTTTGCTGTGAAGAGTTAATGCAGTAAAACGCAACAGCTGGAGACTATTAAAAGCACTCATTAGAGGGAAGAAGCAGCAAACTGTTCTAATTGGGTCAGCTGACAGGTGTCTGTGCTTCAGCAGTGTCCTCCCAGCAGCCCAGTCCCAGCCAGAGAGATTGATGCTACTGTGTGATCCTGGAACCAGACCTACAGCTGCAAAGCTGCGCTGCAGCTCAGGACACATTATGTCACGGGACATCCAATGACCAATAAAACCATCTCAGCACCAATATATAACACAGGGAACAAAATGACTGCTGTATGTATGGGGCTAAGTTAGGGAAAAGACTGAGGGTGCATAAAATGTTGTCTCTTAACTACAACTGAGAACCCTCTAACTGAAAAATGTACTTTTTAAATTTATATATTTAACTCCCTAATATCTGGTATGCAATGCACAGACATAGGCAAATCATTTTAACCTCTGCATGCCTCAGATTTCCAATCTAAACAGTGTTAACCAAGTTGACCAGACGCGGCCCAAAAGTTCCAAGGTTCAATGAATGGACAGGTGTAGCCCCTTGTGAAGTCCTCAGCAGAAAAATCCCATATAAAACTAAACCCCCTCCACCAAACTTGCAGACAGGCAACTCTCCCACTGCCTTTTTTATACAGAAACACACTCACGAGAGTGACAGTCAGGAGGTGGAGGCATAGGCTCCATACCATGGTCTCTCCTGGAGACCACGTCCCTGGCAGACTGAAAAGCTTCAAGAAACACATCTAAAGTCATGAAGGAGAAAGTTCAATGTGTTACTACTGATGACAATTCATAATACAATTAGCCATAGTTAAATATATCTATTACCCAGATAAAGACAGGAACTAAGACAGCTAGCTGCTGTCAGAAAACCAACGCAACTGGTAAAAGAGTATTTTTCAGAAATTGGGGGATGTAAATAATAAAACTGGTTAAACGTATTTAGCAAATATTCTTATCTTAATGAAAAACAATGTAGTCGTAACAGGAAATTCTCAAAATTCAAGAATACAAAAAAAATATTCTATGGAGTTTAACTGTTCAGCTTTTTCTATAATTTCATTTGAACTTTACAACATAACCTAAACAACACTGATTTAAATATTTAGCAAGAAAAGCCTATTTTTGTCACGGGGGAAGTGCCTATTGTACAAAATTTGATTTGAAAGTTCCCTGACATCCTTGGAATTTTATTTCCCTCCTTTGCAGTAATCCTAAGACACACTTTTTACAACTATTTTAACATTTAATTTAGAAGACAAAAAGACAGATGCTCCTTTATGGGATTACTTGCATGAGTAATCTTTAGCATAACTGAGGCTGAATATTGTTAGAATATTTTTACTTTCAGCTGAGAAAAGCATATTTATTTTCAGAGATGAAGTTGAAAGACAGAGCCTGACAGAGATGAGGTGCAAACTTCACTGCTAATTATAATGAAAACCTGAAATGTCCTATAGGAAGGTGACAAGTTCTTCATCTACTGAACGATCTTTTTTACACAAAACCTCTCTCTCCTGACAAATTAGCTCAAAGATGTTTAGATCTTGTACTTGAGTTAGGAGCCATGCTATTCGTGAGCCTGACAAAGATCAGAATCGCATATAAGCAGATTTCCTGCAATTCAGGCAACAATACACAGCCCACGCTGCTTCACACACTCATTTCAGCCTTAGCTGTCTTAGACCAAAGTTTTAGCAAGTATTAAGGAAAGATGAAAAACCCATACATACCTTTTACATTTGATGTCTCACGCTGCAGTTGTAATAAATAAGTAATTCCTAACAAACCTTCCGGAAAGGACAATTTTAATACAAAGCTTTCAAATATTTATTGTAGTCCCTCTCTTTATCAGGCATGCTTCCTACCTCCTGCACTCTCAGGCCTTAAACTAAATCATCTGGTGAGTATTCTTCTTTTGCTTGGTACCAGAAGCACTCACTCAGTGAAAAGGGGTTACTTGCTTTACTGAAGTGTATTTACTCCAAGAACTCTAGTTCAACCTGACACACATTCACTAGGATGGATTCAAATTCACTTTTGTGAATTTATCTCATCTTATAGGACCATAAGGTAGGGTGCCTCTTGCACAAGCGTGCTTGAGACTCGACCCGAGGCGCTCCCCACCATTTCAGACCATTACCTTTCTGCCACATTCCACAATAATGCGTTGCCACTATTTATTTTGGGGAAGCTTGGCAGTCATCTCTGTAGGTCACTGACAGTAACTCACACCAGCAGAGAAAGAGAAGGTGCTGTGCCAGGGCAAGGAGCTGGCTGATCTGGGTGGAAAGCCTCACATTGCAGCAGCTGCCTTTGCCATATCTGACTTGTGAATAAAGGGCTTGTTTTCTATAGTGGCTTTCAACTAAATTTTGGTAAACACAGACATTTACCGAAACATTTAAAACAATTTATCTGACTCCTGAACAAATGCTTGTTTTCTCTGAAACAGTCAAAGACTGAAGCTCTCTTCAGAGAAATTTCAAATGAACAGTGCAAGGTGAAAATTTCTGTCTCCGTTTCTGATCTTTGTAATGTCAGCACTCAGATTTTCAAAGTTAAAAAAACAACTCCCAAAGACTTCAAGGTATTTTGTTCTCCTCTCTTTTCTTCTTAAGTATCAGAACTGAGGGGAGGAAATGCCTCCATTAAGGATATCACAACCTGATGGCCAAGCAGGAGTTCATCGGCTACAAAACCTGACCTAAAATGCTTTTCCTCCCTTCAGAGCCCACTTAAAAGAGGTGCTGAGCTCCCATGCTTTCACACTGCAGCTTCTGAGAGAAAATGCACACTGCCTTCAGCTTTTCAAGGGAGCAGGCCAGTGTTGGCAGCTACTGACCAAGATGCCAGTATGGCCTGCAAAGGTTCCCAGTTGCCCACAACAGTTTTGAAGAGACAGGAAGCCAGGAACATCATGGTTGAGAAAAGCACAATTAGCCACTAATACCCCAGTTTCAAGAGATGTCTATCTTTCCTCAAGCAAACTTGTCTCCCCTGGTAAAACAGAGGATTTACATTCACAGCTTTTCCAGGCCATTTTGTAAGTCTATAACTGCTGTCAACACAAGGCTTTTCTCAGGCTCTTCAGCAATAAGCTCAACCTTCTGGAGCAGTCAGCAGTTTTGTGTTTTCCTAGCTGTTGATCTGAGGCATGATGGAAGAAGAAAAGTAAAAGCTTCTCGTACCCTCTGCCCACCTTTCACATATCTGCTCACCGTCAGGCACACCTCATCCCAAATGACTTGAGTTTAATACTGTGATCAATACAGAAACCACTTAATATGCTAAATCTAAGCTTATCCTTCAGACAGTGCCCTGTAAAAAAGCAACGCTTTATGATGAGTTTTCAATTAAAATAAAAGAAAAAAAAAATGCAGGAAGAATTGCAAAAGGAATGAGACCAGCAATCAGGCTAGCTATCATCTGTGTGCTGAAGGGCCACACTGGCTCATGCTCAGAGGTAAAACTGGCTGCTTACTTTCTTCACAGCTAGATCAGGCTACTGATTTAGCAGACTTCTGAAACTACCATTCCACAAAATCCATTACCTGAGTTTTAAAACATATGCCAGCAGATTTCTTTGCACCACTGAGGAAAAGATTAAAATGCAGTCATGTAATATATTATATGGTTGGATAGCACAAGTCTTAAAAATGTTTAACATTCGGAATAAGTGGCTTTTGTTAAAATGAGTTTCACTGGTGGGTGGTCTATATGTTACTGTGACAGGAGCAACTGCCCTCTTTGAGCAGTGCAAGTGACAGCCAAAGTCTGCCAAGGAGGGATGGAGGACAGATTCCAAAAATGTTTCCAGGTTTCTAACAGTGAATTACCAACAGAGAAGATCAAAACAAAAAAGCAAAAATAAGTTTTTATAAAGGATGCTGATGGTGCCTTAGACCAACAAACTGCCTTTTGAACAAAATGACTACTGACCTCAGATGGCCACTTTTTATTTCCTTTTCATTACAGCTTTTGTACTGATCTGTGGATGTGTACATACCTGTGTGGGCACATAAATAATTTTTTAAAGAACCTCCCAACACAAATGAAAATGCAAGGTGATTTCGATTAGCTTTTAAAACAACACAAACAACAGGAATTAGATATATTCATTTCAGTTCTGCTTGAAGTAAAATTTCACTGGCTGTACATATCACATCTTAAACTGCACAGGCAGTACTGAATTAATACCAGCTTTTACAGAGTCAGTCAGTCGTGAGAGGTGCCAATCACTGCATGTTCCACTTCAAATGAGAAGCAGAGGCACTCAGAGTGAAGTACAGACTGTACTGCTCATTTTTAACATTTTCAAAAAAGAAAACATGACAGTGCTAACAAAATAATAATGTAGTAAAAAACCCACCCGGCATTCATTTCTGCAAACGCCCTGTCCCATTCACAGACAAGGAAACAGGAAAACTCCATGCACACAGCATGCAAAGCTGTTGGGACTGCCTTCCAGCTCTGCACACCAGGGTGTCAAAACCTGCTCAGCTGATGCAGGGACCTCTTTGGTATCTCTAGACATATAGCAAATAAGAAACCCTTTGCAACATTACTGAAATGAGCTTACATTTGTATAGTAGATGTCATTAAAGTTTAAAGCTATACATAGTTACACTGATACCCTCCCCCCACCTTCACTCATTCATAATTTATAAACTTATCTGTTCACAGGGCTTTACATGAGAAACAACAATAGCAAAGTAGAAAAGAAATCAACACAGCCCTGTCATATGGAAAAAACCCAGCCCTCCTTGCATCCATCTGTCCTCAGCTAGAACTGAAATGTGTTGTGTAACAGTCAGAGTTGTGCTCTCTACAGCTCATCCACACCACATCCTGTACTCTACTGCCCCTCCAAAACATCCTCAAAACATCCTCTCTGTTCTCCAGAAGCCATAGTCCTCTCTTTTTTTGATGTTAGATCTGGCCTGCAACATCTCATAGCAGACCATCAAGCTGTCCTACCACCGCTGTGCCACTGAACCCTCTGCAGGTTCAAGTGTGGCTGAAGGCTGAGTCCAGTCAATCTGGATCTCCATTATAGAGAGAGTAACAATTAATTTGACCTTTTTTTCTTCTTAGGGAGGTGTTGGTGTGCATGCAAAGAGATCAGTATCAAGCAAACCGACCACCTCCCTAGGTTCTGTGTTTCTCATTCAGCATTTGTAGAACACCTACTGCCATGGGACCTTGGTCTGTGACAAAGGCTGACAGGTGTTATGACAGTTCAGCAGTTGTGAAAAAATAAAAATTATTATGAACAGCTTATCCAGCTTTATTACCACCTTCTTAATCCAAAAAAAGGCAACAAAACCAAACCAAGAACTGAGATCAGAGCCCTGGTATAAAGAACACTGCACACAGCTTACCAGCAAGAACATTAGAGGCTTGGGCTCACTGAATTGCTCCGTTTCCACGTTTTCCTCTAAGGCTGCACAGTTTACAGACATAGCTTGGGCTCACTGAATTGCTCCGTTTCCACATTTTCCTCTAAGGCTGCACAGTTTACAGACATAGCTTCAACCTAAAAATCTGTCTGAATATTCAGTGTTTATTCAGTGAATATAGGCAAAATTATTATGCCTAACCACTATACAGTGCAAATCCAATTCAGTGAAAGGATTGTAATTCAACGGTGGCAATCTGGGACTTTCTGTCACCTTATACAAGATCAAACTGGATCACTGAATTCATCAGCAACACTCTACATACTAAAGCTGACCAAACTAAGGACCAGTCAAGACAAAGATAGAGGAAAAAACGCAAGACAGAAGATACCTCAGTCTCCCACTTTTCAAGCATTCAGTTTGAACGTCAGTATTATGTAATGATGCTGGGAAATCAGTAATCAGAGCCTTTTATTAAACATACCAGATATCTTTCCTCCTGCCTCATGCTGGGGGTACGGATCATGTGATTCTGTTCTCCTCTCCAGTCTCCGAAACGTCGAAAAAAATAATTGGATAAAAATCGATTGACAGGATCTCTAATAATATTGATGTACACTGGCTGGTCTCCTCCAAACCTGGTGGGAAGAAAAATGGGTTAATCTCATCTGAAGATTCCACACAGGCACACATACCCATCTTTCATCTGAATGTTTTCAAATTACTCTCTACAGAGTTCAGAGCTTTTACAAGGTCAGGAGTGAAACTGAGAAGCTTACAAATAGTTCCCAAAACTTTGTAAAAGCATGTAAGATCTCTTTGGGATGAAAAGTAAATATGTTATCACATTAAGCTACATGCGTCTTATAAACATTTCAGTTTAAGACCATTTTTTCCACTATGTCAATAGTTTTGCATCTTGAGTGTTCTCCTTGCTGTTTTCAGATGAAGAACTTTCTGCAGCTGAATCCAAGGATAAGCATTTCTTCTCAACACACGTTTCCCATCTGGGAAGTCATGTCAGAGCAGGCACCACCTAATACTAACTGCATCCTTACACCACCTTCACCTGTACAGTAAGTGTAGTAAAGTGCAAAGGATTTTGCAACATTCAAGCTTATTTCAAAAGGCTTCCTTTGGATGAACTGACAGATATGAATGATTTCCATCTTTATATTTGCTGGAACTTGTGCAGATCTTCCTCTCCTCACCCCCCAGCCTGCACTACCAGCTGGATCTGGGGTTATTTCGTGGTTATGTAATGCCTTATGCTTATACTGCACTTCACGACAATTTTTTTTAAAAAGCCAGTATGAAAATTCCTGCTTCAAAAAAGAAACTAAATATCAACTTCAAGTACACACAAGTCCAAGGAAAAGGAAAGGGTGAAACCAGCTATGCCCAGGCTCTGCGCAAAACCGAAATGCAGCATAAGTACCTGCAATTTAAAGATGAGAAGATAAACTGGAGTAACCTCATCAGCTTGACTTTACCCTCTTCTACACCTCCTCCTGGCAGTTAACACCAAACATCTTCAGTTTAATAGGTGAGATACAAAAAGAGGAAAGGGGAGCTTGAGAAGGTCTGTGATTGTACTGTATTTTCACAGTATTGTGTATTTTACATCAATACACAGCATCAAGAGAACAGGCCTAACTGGAAAAAAAAAAAAAGGAAAGCAGCTTGCACTCTTTAAGTGGTCAAAATTGAAGAATGGACATTTATGCTACAGAACAGACTTAGGGACGACAAATGCTGTGAGATAAAGAACAAAATAAAAACGTTTTGGATTGAGAAGTTCATAGGATAAATTCAACTTGGAATTTGACTGATCTAAGAACACTAGTTATGTTTCTCCCTTCTGTTTTCCCAATATAGGAGAACAATCCTTACTTAAGCACTAGCTTATGCTTTATTTTTGGGAGCTTGAGGATATAGCTGTATTTAAGTATTTAAATGCTGTTCTGATGATTTTCTGAGTCACAATTTATATATTTTCTTTTAAAATGTAAAATATTAGAAGAGAGAAAACTGCAGACACCCTTACGGTTAAAAAGTCCTCTCAGCTTCTCTTCATCTTTTGAGTCAGTTGAATAATTGAGAACAGGGCTCCTTATAAATATTAAAGAGCCAGAAAAATTGTTTAAAAGTATGAATTCTAGTAGAAGATAAGAGAAAAAATTCCATACAGTTTCAACTTGATTTTTATTCTGCATGATTTCCCAGACCACTAAATACAGTCTGCAAAGGCTTGTCTCATGAATAGCTATGCATATCAGTAATCTCATTGACCTCCGTGTTGCAGGATCGCTGCCATCATTTGAAATTGCACAGACAGCATAAAACTTCAAAACAATCCAATTAAAAGGCAGATGCTCCTTGCTTCCTGATTAGTGCATAGCCCAGTTTGGACATGGGTGTACAAGGGAAGTATCCTGAATAATTGTCTGAGCTTGTCTTTGCATTATTTTGTCTTTACACAGAAATAAAACCTACATTAAAAAACGGCATTCCTGCAAATACCATAGGACAATGAGGGCACTAAGCTTTGACAATATTTATTTAAATAGAAAGCTTTTGGTGAATGCCCTAGCTGGTAGCCGTGAAAACTAAATTTTTCAAGTGAAATTGCTGGCAAGAATAGGTTGCACCTGTATTACTGAACACGTTATCTTCCTGCTGCTTGATGCAGATCAGCAATAATCTAAAGACAGAAGGGAGTGGAAAAGAGCAAAGGAAAGGGTAAGCAACAAAGACGGTAAGAAGCAATGACAGCAGCAGCAAGTTGTCTTAAGAGAGAGACAGAAAGATTACAAGACTCAGAGAAGCAAGAGAGCAGGGAAATCCTGCCTGGGTTTTGTAGAGAACACTAAGCCTAAATGCTCCTCAGAAGAGAGAAAAATCAAAAGCAGGCAGCTATTAGTTGTCTAGATGGAAATACTCAACATGTATTGTCTTTTCTGAAGTAAAAAGGAGGGGTTGGATTGCATAACCAACCCACCAAAGTGTCAGAGCCTGTGCTTTTGCTGGTAAGGTCATCTCCCTAAACATGTGAACTGTAAATGCAGTACTCAACAGCTCTCAGAGAAGAGGCACATGCAAGCTTGTCCGTCTCAAGAGGACGGCTGAGATGGGATCTCACTCTTGCACAAAGAGCTACAGAGGAACTTCTCACTTCTGAAATGAAGACTGTGCCCCCCAAAACACAGAACAGTTTGAATTTCTGTTTTCCTACACACTGTTACCAGCCTGGTCTACACCCAGCTGCACTTACTCCACCAGGCAACAAGCAGGGAATTTTTAGAAAAACTAAGTCTGTTCTGGCTCTTATTCAAATCTGCATTTTTTTTAGACATAGTTTATAATACTTCAAATTCCAACCATTTGTTTCTATGGACTGTACTGAGACTCTCTTATGGAAGCTAAGCAGCATAAAAAAATCCTACCAGTTAAAAATCAGTAACGTTAAGCTATTTAGAGGGAAAAAAAGGGAAATCAATGCTCTATTTGTGCAAGTATGTTCTGCATATTTTCAGGTACCTGTCAATCACTAAATATTACTTAGCTCTTCACAGTGAAACTTTTTAAATTAACAACACCCACGTGAAAATGCTCTTGCAGACAATAACATACTGTGCTCTCATTATATATCATGTCACCTTATTTATACTCAAATGCCTATTGCGAAGTATTCAAAAAGGGACACAGTCATATTTTTCTAGGCCTAAGCAGAAGGCTTACCTTCTCTGAGTGTGATCAAGATCGGATCCTGCATGATAAACGTACCTGATCATTCTCATGCCCAGCAGCACATCGCTGCAACCGGGTATAGTGGGCCACAATACCACCACTCCAGCAGAGCACTGAAAATGTATACACAGACCCTCTGCAGTGCTCTTCCTGTACTTAACTTCTCCTGATTTATTTAGTATATATTATTAAATCATAGAATCAAATTCCATTAGTTTCAGCTGTCTTGTTGTGACAGGTATATTTTTTGAGTCCTCATCAAAATAACCAGCATATTTGCAGGCTTCAAATCAATGGTACTGAGGTTGATTAATAATATATTCCCCCATGCCTTTTTTAATACAAGAGCAAAAAACGCCTGAGAGGTATGCCAGATTATTGTGGTTTGGGCCTCAGACCAGAACACAGATGTTGCAAGTCTGCCCCTTAGAAGAATGTCTCTGATGAATTCCAATTTTGTTATTTACATGAGCAAAATCTTTGTTCGAAACCATTTACAAACCCTTTACAAGATTTGTTAAAACTCCCCCGAACAATAGAAGAAATGAAAAAATTCAACCAAAGTGATTTGCTTGGCTGTAAAATGAGGGATCTGTCAGTGCCTATTCTTTTTCATTTCAATTATTTTTAAGAAAGGTTAAAGATAAAGGTAGTCCTGTCAGTTCACTTCAGGGAGCTGCTGCATTTCCGTTCAGTACGGAACTCTTTGCACAGGCAGAAGCAGGCTTCTTCATCCCTGCAGGCAAACCACATTCCTCAAGGAAAAGATGACTCCCAGCCCATTCTCTGTAAGAACTTCGGCTGCCTCTTACTCTTCTAATGTAAAATGTCTCCCCTTAAACAAATGAGTTGGTTGCTAGAAGTTTAATACAATGGAAGCAATCAAGAACTGACAGTCACCTAATATTAATAGGGACAGGCATATTGTGTCCTTCTTGGAAAGGAAGCAGAGTTTCCTTTTACAGCTTCATACAACTCAGAATCACACGCTGAGAGTACAACTGCCCAGCAAGCTTTACACATCAATTGTTACAGCTCCATTACCTACTCTGCAGCACAGCTTCACGAGGAGATCACACAAAAGCACTAATGCACAACTTTCACTTTTTAGGGCTTAAATACAATGCAGTTACATCAAAATCTATCTTCTGAAAAAGGCTATCTCAAAATGAAAAGTCATTATAATAGGTCTTGTATTAGCATGCACTTGTGACAAAGTAACCCTGTTCTTCACACAAGGCAGCAGGAACCTCTGGGATGCTCCAAGGACCCTCCTTAAGGAGAGCTGCTACGTTTTCTGCAAAGATTCCCAGGGGAGCAGGCTGAGGTTCTGCCTGCTTGGGACTACGTGGTATCACCAGCCTCCAAAATAAAGGAGTTTATCTTCTTGCTTTTGTCTGTCCTGCCTCACTTCCAGCTTTTGTGCCTTCACCCTATGCTGTGGCCATGTTTTCAAGCTTTTCTTTGGAATTAGGAAGGGAAAAAAAAGAGTGAGTTGAGACAAATCTTTTAGTTTCAAAACTGCACCCTTGGCCAGCGTGGTCTTGAATAGGACGTGTGTGTATGGGGATCCAAAATGCCCAGTGGTTCAAGGCTAACAGTAAAATAGTGCAAACTGGCAACACTCCACTCATTAATTACCCTTTCTGGAGCTGTGATTTCAATAGTAGAAATTTCAGCTTCTGAAGTGATGTGTCTTGGTAATGTCATTGTAAGACTCACAACTGAGTCCTCTGGGAATTGCTTAGTAAACTGCCAGTGAATGGCTAAAAGATGATACTATAAAGCCTTGTATTTCTCTATTTCACTATCCTGTAAATCTCCCAGAATATTTCAAGTTGTATTTCTGTCAGTTTTTTACATTCATGCATGCTAAACAGTGAGGGTTTTTTTTTCCCTATGCCTTTCATTATGCTGAGGATATCAAAGTAGTTTAATATATAAATTCATAATGAACAGCACCAACACTGATACAAATCCTGCCTGGGTCTGTATAGCATCCCCAACTCAACTGAAGGCAACGCTTGAGATGGAAATACTAATTGTGTTTTTTCATTTATGTAATGCAAAGTTACAGGTGAAAACAAGTAGGAGAAAAAACACTAATTCTCCACAAAACACTAACAGCAGCTATAGTCAAACTCTGCACTACTTAAAATCACTTAATTCCAGATACCTTGTATTCAAGACTTCTGGAAGGTCTGGCTCAGGATCTCTCTGGACCTCTGATTAACATTTCATTATAATTCAGAGATGCAAGTGTTGCACATTATATAGTGGAACAGAAAAATTAATTAAAAATTATTACAATAAATTCCCAGCAAATATTAGAACAGCTGACACAGCTATTTGGAAAGTATTAAATCAACAAACATAGTGTGCAGAAAAAAATACATCTTCAAAATTGGATGAGACCATAGATTTGGCTGAGATAGTTACATTCACACAAAATCCTGGGGCTCGACTTCTTAGGAAGGTTATATCCAAGGGATGTTGCAATGCACTTGGCACTGCATATTCAGCTTCTCATATGAATACATTTATCAAGAGTGTCATGAGTGATTCCAGCTATCCTGTGCCAATGGCTGTCACAGAGAGCTACTCAAGATAATGCTAGGAATGTCCACGTGGAAACTGAAATACAGTAAATTTGGTATAACAAAAGAATCACTGTAACTTGGTGATATATATTGTGTATAAAATGTATAGAATACAAAAATCAATGTAACTGAAATTGAGAACATGGCTGCCCTGTCCCAGATGTGACATTCTATGTAACCACCATCAAATAGAGGGAGCTGTGCATATCATGCTTGAGGCTTTGAATCTACATGATAATGTGTGACTCAGAAGGTAAGTGCAAAAACCGAAATATCTAGAACAAGAAGCAGAGGCCACTCACAGGAAAGGAGCAATTCTGGCAAGAGCTTGCATGCCTCCACCGATTATCAGCAGCATGTGAGACCTTACAGGCCAGAAGAGTCCTAATTTCCCTTTTTCTGAGAAGCAGGAGCAGAGAGGAGCAAAGACCTGGTGCAACACTGATGTGACCACAAACTGAGTCCATCTGAAGCAAAAGCACGCACAAAGTTCACTGCAGAGTCACAAGAAGGATGAAAAAAACTGCCTTGCAATGGAAAAACATTCAAGAAACTGAAAAACTTCAGCTTGAAAAGAAAATGGGAAGGGGAAAAAAACAGAGAAGGCTGAGAGGTGACTGCACCATGGTGTGCAAGAAATTACACATTAAAGCGTACATAGGGGAAAAATTTGATAAAAGGAGTCTTTACATATTGGGCAAACATACTCTGAGATCCAAGGAAAAGGAGTCAATTGGATTTCTCAGAAAAATTAAGAGGAAAAATAACTCACAATTTACAAATCTGAGAGAACAATTTGGTATTGGATGAATTTAGCAAGGGCACCAAATTCTCCAGTACTGGTGCTTTTGAATCAAGACTTAAATTTCCTTCCTGAAAGATTAATGTTTTAGGTTCAAACCTAAATAGTCTGTATCATGCATTACACAAGGGTGAGAAAGACAAGAAATGACTTGGACTGCCACAATCCATCTTTTTGCCTGAGGGCAGGATCAGCTATGTAATTGCCACTACCAGCTCCAAAATCTTCAAGTACAATCTATTCTGTTGTTTCAGTGTCCTTGTGGTTCAAGCCTTTTCCTAAATGTCTCATCTAGAACTCTGTCAATGCAATTTAAGACCACCACTTCTGCTACCATTACTCATAAAGAACCGTAGTCCCTTTATCTCTGCAGAACCTTTTTAATATAAAATTCAAAAGTGTTATCACAGCCCCCTCTCTCCCAGTCCTCTCTATTTTTTTTTTTTTCTTTCTCTGCCCTTTCAATCTTTCCTCACAGGTCAATTTTTTATGTCTCTAATCATTCTTCTGGACTCTTTTGGAATAACCAACGTCTTCCTTAAATTAAGGTACTCCTGAGCTGGTGATATAATCTACAGTGTGAACATGAGCATGGAAACCAAACTACAGTAAATATAGTATAATTTAGGTGTTATGCCTGATTCCATCTTCAATAACTAAATTTCAAGCAACCATCTCCATTCTGAGAATATCATATTACCAGCTGAATGAAAGCTAAAAAGGCCATTATGCAAAGAACATGGGAAATCTCAGGAAATAAATTTTAAATCAGATAATCTTAAAAACTGTGGGAAAACTCACCACAGAGCAATGTTTTTTAAAAAAATAAACCCCAAAAAACTCCTTAGACCATACAAAGGTCAAACCGCATGTTAGATTTGTGCTGAGGCTTCCATCAAGTCACAGTTAAAAAACATCATTACACACTCACATAATTTAAAAAAAATGTAGTATAAAAAAGGAAAAAAAGATGTAGGAGGGATTACAGCACCATGTGGCCATTCATGAAATGTGTACTTTACAAGGCAGACCTCACATGATGGTAGAAGTGTTTCATGATGTGTTAGCAAAATGCATAGATCATAATGAACACCCATAAAGACACAGTGTTAAGGCCGTGCATATAAGTTTAGCTGACATTTCCCTGCTTTTAAGAGCTTACCCAGAGGGTAATAATTTTTTTGTTACCATATTTGTAATGACATTTCCTAGGTGTGTATGTTTTGGTTTTTTTTTTTAAAGGAGAAAAGAAATCCACAACATGAAAATACTTTAGTAGACAGTTTTAGGCTGCGATCATTGTTTCAAGATGTTGATTCAGGAAGGCATTCAAAGAGCCCACTCTCTCCCACAGCTGAACTGTACAGCATCAGTGTGAGCTGACTGAACTGCTGCCGTTCATACAAAGTATGAACTTGAGTTTGCTCGGTACATTGA
Organism: Ibidorhyncha struthersii; assembly: GCA_013398815.1. NCBI lineage: Eukaryota > Metazoa > Chordata > Aves > Charadriiformes > Charadriidae > Ibidorhyncha > Ibidorhyncha struthersii. The sequence continues at coordinate 1,075,916 of VZSZ01005799.1, forward strand.
TTTTCAAAAGCTAGTGGAGCACAGTTAAGACACATAATAGGTATGTTCTGCAAAACATCTACACTCTGTATTGTATTAATTGTTCCAGAGAAAGGGAGAAACAAGAATCCTCAAGTTATTAATAAATCTGAATGTTGTGACAAATATCCCATGACTCCATTTTAAGTCAATGAAAACAGCATTGCAGAATCACCCTGGTTTTACTGACCCCTTACCAGTCTATAAAAAAATTTAAAAGTGAAATTTTCTTTCCAAAATGATGGACCAAAGACACATACATAGATTAAGTCATGGCAAAGCAAGATATTTATTTGCCATAAAAAATTGCAAATATATCACCCAACCCTTACAAGTGATAAGCAAGCTAACATGCAAGGCTTTCAAATACCATGTTGTCAGCACCAAGTGTCTTTCTGTTTTCAAACACACAGCTTATTTGCATGATGTATACTTGAGTTAATTCTTCAAGATTTAACTCCTTTTTCTTGGACACATTTTATAGAGTGCAAGAACAGGGAATGCTGTAATGTCAAAGTGCTGCATTAAACTAATTTTTAGAGCTGCTTCTACATGAGAAAAAACACAAAACTGATGAATAACAAAAAAAACCCTGAACAATATTCAGAAACTACGTTTAGTTTTGGGCTTATCCAGACTGAATGCCTCTCTGTCTATCTCCGCCTTCATACGAGCATGTGATTTACTGCTGCCCGTAAATCAGAATTCAGGTCAGAGTTGAAGGAAAGTGTCCAAACTGATCAGCACTGCTGCGTGTGACACCATCTGCCGCTACAGGAGCCTGATTCACTCATTTTTATTAGTGTTGGTCATTGTGTCTGTTTAAAAAAAGTAATATAAAAAAAAATAAACAAACAAACCAGTTTTGGTGATACTGACTGCCTACCAAAAATGATTTTTTCAGGAAAAATAAGAACTTTACACATTAACTCTCCTAATGAATAACAAAAAAACAGAAATATTTCTTATGTTGATTCCAGGGACTAAAGGCAAGTACCTTCCCAACAAGATGACCCAACAGGCCTTTCTCTCCTCCCTCAAACCTGTCCCCCCACGTCCCTCACGCGCAAAGTAAAAGGAACATGGCAGCGCTGGGGCTGGCATCCAAGCTGGGCACAAGGAGGTGGCTGCTGGCTGTGGCCCAACGGAAGGTCCAGCAGCTCTGTTTTGCTTGGCTTTTTCCTTCAGTAGATGTACCTGCAGCAGCATGGTTGTCTCCAAGTCTTCTACTGGCCTTCCAAATTTGGTTTGAAACTGGCCAATGGGTTCAGAAATAACTTAGGAATTAGGCGTGGGAGGAAACTGGAAAGATATGTGGAACAGCTGGAACTGCTGTAGGAGTCTTACTTTCTTAGAAAATTATGCTAAAAGTAAAGTGTTGTCCCCTCCCCTCGAGCACATGCATACAGGTGCTAAATACACGCTGCAGATACTAAACTGCAGCTGAAAGGAAGAGGGCAGCAGCCCGACAGCGCAGAAAGGATGACTCCTCACATGCTAATGCTGGGCGATAATTCATCCTGGCTTTGAACAAATAAGATATAATGAACTGAATTATAAGGGCTAATTAAAATGTAAGATTAAATTGAGTCCATGCTTTATCTCTGCATCTCCTTACCACATCACAGGAAATTTTAAAGGAGATCATTCCCCAGTGGCCTATAACTACTGCAGAAAGTAAAGAATTCATGGCTCTAGTGAGACATGAAAAAGCCTGTTTCTCTTTCTGGGTGGTCTTTTTTAATGCTTCTCCCTCCTATGACTTTACTCTGACCTGATCAGCCAGCCTTTAAACAAGCAAAAGTCACTTACCAGTCACTGACAGAGGCACATCTTTAGGCTTTTACACATTCCCCTGTAACATTTGTTTACCCCGAGACAGGAGGGAGCAGCCAAGCTTCTGCTCTGCCCAACCCAGGGTTTGTGAGTGCATACTCCGAAGATAACAGTTTTGGTGTCAGAGAGAGGAAAGCTGACTTCCCGTGTCCAAAATGGGAGTTGCGCAATTCTCCCCACCCCTGACTCATGCTGACCCAAAACCGTGGCCTCACTATGCAGTGTGTTCCTGCAAACGTTCTTTCTGCTTCTCTGAAAGCTTGGAGGACACGCTGAGTATCTTGAGTAGCTGCCCGAAGACTGTTATTGTTACTTAATTCAGCAGAAGATTACTAAGAGGTCAAGTGGGGCTCTTCCACAAACTTGAAGCCTCTTCCTGCTTCATTTTTTCTCAGGCTAAATAAATAGATGACAAGCGCCATTTATGATAAAGCACAGCAACCAACCTGCAGCTATCCTGAAATAGCTTTTTGTCTCTCTGCAGGTTATTCACTGTACTGCTTGGATCTACCAATAACACCTGCAGTCTCAGCAAATGTTTCAGCATATAAATCTTTACCTGCTTAGAGTACAGACATTCTTTAATTTTTGCTCCTGATTAACATTTTGATGCTTTCCCCAGCAACATTCGTATATAGACTTCAATTCAGAAAGAGAAAAAAAAAAACCCGTATTTTTACTAATTTAATGGCTCCTACAACTCTTTTAAAATACATGCAGTGTTGACTTTGAAAAGGAATTGGAATATGACAGAGACAAAAGATAGCTGTCATCCTGGTCCTGCAATGTGCCCTCTTCGGGCACACATCCCTGCATGGAGGCAAACCTCCTGAATTCCTGAGTTCTGCACAAGTGGAGGAGGTGGGTGCCTCTGCCCTGTGCACTGTAGACCCCAGCACAGGTTAAGACTGACAACTTCTAGAGCTCCTTGGGCAGGTGAGAAAAAAAGTTTTTTGTTTTTTGGTTCGGTTTTCTTTTTTTTTTTTTTTTTTTCAACATAGGTCAACAGATCTCAGCATTCTAAGAGTACACAAAAATATCAAGGGAGTTTTATTTTTTTCTCCTTTTTTAAATCCAAAATATTTTCTACTTCACAACATCCACTGCAGTAGGACAGCAGCTAGTAATTTTGCATGCTTCATGTCACTCGTTTTTTTCCCATTGGTTAACACATTTAAGAATAAGGAATGAAGGCCATTTCTACAGAATGGGAAATGGCAGCCTGGTAAACAGTGACTAGGAAACAATCTCAGAAACACACTGGAAAAGTAACTCACCCTGAAAGCCCAGATTGCTCAGGCGCAACCACAGCTTTAGAAGGTATAAGCATGGTGACTGCAAAGAGGTTTTTTTTTCTACCATATACAGCTACCATATACAGCATTAGTGAAGCTGACACAGGTCCAAAGTAGAGTTTTGATGCTTATACTTAATAAAGACTATGAAACTACTGAAGAAATTTCAGAGAAGAGTCACAGAGTTATTAAATAGATGAGGAAAACACCTGCTGGCAAGAGATTTGAGAGTACCTGTAATCAAAAAGAAGAGGGAAAGGTGTTTGGAGATGGCAGCAGCAGACAGATGCATGAGGAGAAACACCGGGGAACAAAAAAAGGGTTTCGGTCAATAAGGAGCAAAAGCCAGAGAAATTCACATTAGAAATTAGCCACAATAATTTGACAGCAAAGCTGACAGACAACTGGAACCAAGTACCCAAGGAAGCGGCAGAGATGGTGTAACTCACCTTCAAACGTAGCCTGGATGCTTTCATGGAAGACTTCTGAGAAATATACTCTTTTTTCTTTCAAGAGCAAGAAAATCCCATGCTGGGCTAGCCCCAGTAGCAACAGCCCATATAAAATCAAAAAGCACCTAAATGTTTACCTCTGCATATAAGAACATTTCGAAGTCAGGTTATTAGAAGAAAGCCGAGTATGGAGAGGTCAGTCCAGAATTTAGGATGAAACAAGCTGGACAATGACCACAGAGCCATGATGAAAAGCCTCACTCAGGAATCATAACTAAAGGAGAATTTGATAAATAGCACCACCTTCCCCAAAAGAAACTGTCCTGAAATGGACTGGATGGAGTAGCCATCCTCCCGAGGCACTGGGTCGTCTCCTAAAGCTAGCATTAGCTGCACTGGAGAACTGGGAACAGAAGCTGCAAACCACTGGAAATAAAAGCTTTTCCCGTGACAATTAATTCACCCTTTTAAGATTTACCTTTTGTCTGTCTCTTTGCACTACTTTGGATTGAGAAAAGATGGTACTGAACTAAAATATGAAGATGTAGGAGAGTAAATGAGGATTCATTTACTCAGCTGAACCAGCAGGCACTCTTAAAACACTATTTGAAAATGCCCCTGGAAAGCATTCGGGTCAGGATGAGATTTTCAAGTTTTCAGAACTTTGTTCAGCAAAACCAATGGTGCCTCAGAAACATGCATGTGCTCAAATTCACCACTGAAGGCTTAGCTCACTTCCACTAGAGATTTTTTCTGGAAAGAAGATATCATCCTTTTTTTTTTTTCAGTTGGAAACAATCATAAGTAAATGCAGCGATGCTTTGCTGAATAATCAGAGAGCTTTAAGTGCTGACAGGTTTATAAGCAGGTGCAGGGTGCAAAGAGGAAAAATCCAAGTGATTTGTCATTGCGGCTATTCACATCAGTGATGTTAAACAAAAATCAAGTTTATTTTTCTTACTACTGCTTGGGAAGCTGAGAAGCACCAATAAGCAAAAGCAAAGCAGACTCCCATTTTGCACAACTCTGCTTACATTTTCTCTGTTTCTCTAGTACCATGGTGATATGCTCTAAACGGCTTAAGGCAATCCCTACAGATCTTGAGAGCGCTCAAGCACAGAAGTGCAAGGCAAGTGGAAGAGACTCCTTTTGTCACAACAGTGACCTTCGAGCTTACCAAAAGAGTAGCAAAGATAACATGCCTTCTATCTCCTACCTGTCTGCCAGCATGGAGGAGAAAGGAAGAACAAAGCCTTCCTTATCCTTTGCTGCAAACAAAAGCTCAAAAGCTAGGTTTTAACGGTATAAAATGCCGAACAAGAAGCGCGTTTGGTCACTGGACTAATGCCCAGGATGGCTGCCCCTGCAAAAATTCATGACTTCAGTAACGGCTCTGCTGCAGTGGCATCTAGAAAACCTCATCCCTTTCCTTGGGAAGGAGCAAGGGGTTTCCCCAAAGTAGGCTTCTTCAATCTTCAAGCTGATCTTTGAGCCTTTCATGGATCTGAAGCTGCCCTAAGCCTGTAGTCAGGAGTCAGCTGTCTCCTACGCATCCCTGTGCATCTGTCCCGCTCCCCACTGCGCTGGCTGCTCATGGCAAGCTGCTGTCTAAGGTCTTCAGCTGTCAGCTTCAGCATCGATACTTTGATGCTATTTCTTTTAGCTTCTGGGGTATTGTATGGCTTTTACATTGAGGTTGCAGAAAAGCTAGGGCAAATGGGGAGAATCATAGTCCATAAACAATTTGAATTTAGCTATCCACTAGAGATGGTCTATAAAAGCATAGTTGGAAAAAAAAAATCAAGCAAAACTAAAATGCTTTCACAATACTGTAATATTTATAATGTGTATTTAAATCACATTCTTGAAATTTCTGCAAAATCAGTACTTGACGCTCCAGTTTCTAATGAAATTCAGTTTTAAAAAACCACCATAGAACTAAGGGACAGAGAAAATATTCAACATGCTACTTCACTGTTAGGTGTAACACCACCAATAAGTTTTGAAATGAAAAGCTAAAACTCTCCAAAAATGTTTAATTTATCAGAAAACACTAGGAAATGCTAAACCAATAGTAAACAGTGTTGATGCACTTCAATGATGTCTTGTTTAAAAGACTCACCAGCCTTTTCACTACTCTACAGCTACTAGTTAAACCAAGTGTCCTCTCAATAAAATGAAAAAAACATTTTTCAGCTTTGCAAGGAACAGCCAAAAAGGAAGCTGGAAATACATTTTTACATCTTGTATAATTTTTATACATTTTCAAAAATTTGTATTGGAAGAAAAATGTAGAGACATTTCACCTCATGGATACTCTACAGAAGAAACACGTTACCTATGTCGCAAGGATGTACCATATGCATAGAAAATCGGATCTTTGAGGAAGCAAAAGGTAAACACATTCATCTTCTTCTCATGTACCTAATGTTCTGTACCACTTCTAAAAAATCAGTTTCATCAAAAAACATCCCTTTGACCGTCAGGTGTGGCTACTTGTTTTATCTTGCATTTCAGCAGAGAGATCATTTATCAAACATGTGAAGTCCTATTCTAATGAGTTTTAGTTTTTAAAAATAATACATTAGAAATTGAACTCTCATGGAATCAGAATAAGGAACACAGAAGATCGAAATTTCCTTTGACTCTTGTTTTCATGTAATGAAATCATGCCCATAGTTAAGTTATATATCAAGTGAATTTCCAATTGCTCACAATATTTTATTTTCTAAAAAAACAAACCAAAACAACAGTTTCCCCATTCCCCCCCCCCATTTTGTAATTTCTTACTACACTTTCTACCCCTGTCTGAAGCCACACAAAGGACGTGCACTGGCATTACAACGTAAACAAAATGATGGGAAATTAGGCAAGCTCATGCAAAGATCTGCAGAAAATTCACACTTCTATAAAAATATTTTTATCTAAATGCAAGAAGTCCAACCTAGTGGCACAAATGGCATAATTCCTGAATATAATTTTCAAATTAAATTTACAGCCTGGGCAATAACCATCTGCAGTCAGCTTTAACTTCTGTGTCCTGGCTAAATGCTGTCTGGCATCACTCATTTGTGTCCTTCCAAAAATTCCTCAGAAGTTTCATCCAAATTCAATTTTCTTCACATTCCATGCTATAAATGTCTCTAGAGTCTTGCTGCATACTTTTAAATAGCTGCCAGAAGGGACTGTACTCCTATGATACAGAGCATAACCCTTCTGCATGGTTTATAAATGCTTCTGTACCCTGTGGAACGGGGACTATTTTGTCAGAACCAAATTAAATTGATTAAATTGGTGAAGAGTCATTCCAGGTACAAAATTAATGAACCCAGTGGAGTTTTCAGTCTCGTATTAGTATCTGGCTATACAGAAATAAGACATTCACAACAGTGTGCTGCCACTTTTAAAACATGAGTGCACAGTTTAAAGACCCAAGTTACCACGTCATGCATGTTGTCTGGAAATGTTGTAAAACAAGATTATCTCAGAGTTAAAGGTGTACATAGCATCTGGCTTTTCACAAACGTACTGTACATAACTATTCTGTAGCAAAGAGAGCACAGGAAAAAACCCTTCAACTTCTGAATGTGACTTCCAGTGCCAGAAAGTAGGGGGAAAAAAAAGGACATCGCATTGCTGATATGTAAAAAAGGAGGGAAAATGTTTTATGTATTACAATTAACAGAAATCAATGAAAGAGACTTCTAACTGAAAAAATGCCTTACCTTGAGAAGTTGAGGAAATGAACATGTCTAGTGAATAAATAGGGCTGCTCCGCAGTGCTTATGTTTTTAATCAATTCCATCTAAAAAGAATTAACAAATCAAATTTTCCATGTTACATCAATGCACATTATGAGACAAATCTAACTCTCAAACAACATATGATGATGTAATTTTCAAGTCTGAATTACTGAGGAACTCCTTCCCCACTAACCCTCCCAAACACTGTCATCAAGACGGCACGACTACTATTTCATGTCTAAGCAAGAAAGGTTAAGCTGCAGACACCGTCCTGCTATCATGGAACTTATGTACTTCCAAAAGTGGGTATCAGTTTAAGGAAAGGTGTAAACTAATGGAAAAATCTAAACCCTGCCTAAATCTGCACCAGAGCTTTGGAAGTGGCAGCTGCCCTCTGAAGATGCAGGCTCTATTCACCAGAATGCCAAAATTAAAATGCCTGAAACTGTAACAGAAAGCGGGAGCCAAACCAACATGACCATTTTCATATAACAATAAAAACTGCCAACATTGCCAAAACACTGATTGATTCACTCGTTCAAATATAGAAATCAGCACTTGTCACTCCTTTTACTATTACAGCAAATTAAGAGTACAAATTAAATGGGCACTTTTAGAAAGATGATGCTAAATTCTAGTTCAGGCACATTCACACCATTATTTTTTTTTTAAATTACGTTATTTAAATTTTCAGATCATTAAAATGGAATAATGTAACCAGCATATATTGAAGACTCTGCACCATGGATATGAATACCTATGTTGTGTAAACTGAGCCCTAGCTAGTATCTAGAGGAAACTGAAAGCGTCTAGGGGAGCATCATGTGGGAAAGTTGAGACGTCCTCGTTACTTTTGCTTCCGTACTATTAATTTCCCAAGATTTATTTTCAGATTTTTCTGTTCTGTTCTCAAATGCAGGCTATATTGTGGTCAGTGAACACAAATGCATTTGAAACGACAGGTATGAGTTACTGCACTAAAAGCCTGAAGAGCATGGTAGAAAATGATGTCCGTGCCATAAGAAATATTAAACTACAGTTAAGGAACAGCAATTGTCAATTTTTTTCCTTTATTTCCCAGTTTTGATATACTGATATTTTACCATGGTTTTTACACCGTGTGTCACATTTTACTGCTTCTCATCCATCTTTCATTCTCCATTTTTTCCTAGGACACATAACCTGCCTTCTTTCAGACAACACAAGCTATAGCCATTTAACTTCTAGGACCACATAAAGTGCACACACTACTATGCTTTTCCCTACTTTTGCTCTGCCTTCAACAATTTTGTACGCATACATGTACGATGAGTACTGAAGCAGCCAGTTCACTTTGTCCGTCATCTCAGGACGGGCCTTCTCCTGTCAAACTAGTTTGAGTACATCAAGGCATATTAGGTATAGACCTTGTATATCAAGGCATATTAGGTCTGAGAAAGTAAATCAAGGTGTATTAGTATATCAAGGCGTATTAGGTCTGAGAAAGGCTGTAAACCCAAGGGAATGGAACACAAAGAAGAGGAGACCACCAATATGAAAGGAAAAGAGAAACAAGAGAAAACGGGGAGGGGAAGAGGCAAGAAGGGAATAGCCCCCCTGCTTTAGTCAGTCATATCTGGACTCTGAACTGTTTGATTCAAGTACGAACAGGTCTTCATACAGCTCCTTCAGTGCAATATAAATGCTATGAGCAAGAAATTAATAAGCCTGAAGAGCAGAGCTTGCCCAGACCAGAATTAGAAAGCCCAGAAAACTTTGCAGTAATTGGCACAAAGTAATTGAGTACTGTTTGTTAATGCTCTGAAGAGACAAAGGCTTTCCCAGCAAACCAAACAGTTGACATTTCTTTAGGACCGGTAACTCTCTCTGCCAAAAAATTGTATTCATTCACCTTCCAGAATGAAACAAGGGGAGACCCTAGAGGCTGGGTATCCGATGCCTCAATTGGCTTCTTTTTTTGTGACAAGTTACAGGAGAAGTGAAATTCTCAGAACTGTATGAAGCTTTATGTAATACTGGCATTTTACCTGCGTTACTCTATTTGTATGAATGATGGAAAGAAGATGGCAGAACGAAGTTACTGATATGGGATAAAAACTCTATTCATGCCACTACGGTCGCCACTGTAATTCTGTCTTGGAATAAATGAAATACCTTCATTAGAGTATAAATATGGAGATGTAAAGATAGTATACACATACAAAGTAATCCCACTGATTTTTTTTAAAAAGACAGGCAGTTTTAATATAATACTGCTACACAAACATGTGTGTGTGGGTATACGTGAGTGTTACAAAGTACGATGCAAGCCTCCCTTGCCCCTTAGCTCACCCTGGGGCTGGTACCAATTTGCTAGTGCCAGGCAGGTTCACATTACACCATCACCGTGTTTCTCACTGCACTTCACCTGATGTCAGTGTCAGGCTCGTGTCAACCTGCTGCTGGACCAGCAGAGGCACTTCTGCCTTAGGGAGTCTGGAAAGATGCACAGAGAGCAGGACTGCATCTGGCTCCTGGCTTTTTTTTTTTAATCTCTTGCTACCAAACTCAATCTCTTGAGCTATGATAATAGCAGACACAAAATTTTGTTTTGATATAAAGTACCTTGATATTTAGACACTTAACTATCAACTGGACTTGTAAGCAGATGTGGATAAAGCTACAATGTGCATATGAACAAACAAGCAAAAAACATTCTTTTAAAAACCCAGCCAAAAGGGTAAGTAAGGCTCAACAGAAACAACACACAGATGTCAGGAGGGAAAAATAAATAACTGTAATGGCTCATGGCCACATGCAAATTGTGGCCGTATTTCCCTTGGGCCTCCCTCTCTCCGATCCCACTGTGCTGAACTGAATTCAGTCTAAAAAGCCAAACATATTGCTCAGGAATACCTAGTGATCCACCCCTCCTTTTAAGATGATGTTAAAGCAAAAAGGGAAGGGGGGGGGGGAAGAGAAAAGAAAAGAAAAATCTTCCAGTGTCTCCCAGAAGAGTAAGGTCTCTCTAGTGTGGATTGGGTTTGTTGTTTTTCCCCCCCCTCCCTGTTTTTCTGGGTTTTTTTGGTTGTTTTTTTTCTTTTNGTAGAGGACCAACAGAGAATAACAGTGAGCAGAGGATGAAAGCTGAGGAAAGCAAGCACCTTTGGATGGAATGAGTGATGAAGGATAGATAGATACATACAAGCACAGATGATCTAGGAGGTGGTCATAAACCAACATAAGTTTGAAAGGAGATGAAAAGGCACAAGCAGCAGAAGACAAACTACCCTAGCAAACACCGTTAGAGGAGAGAGGAGAGATGAACCAGAACACATCCATGTTTTGAGGGAGAAGCTGTAAAAATATCCAGAGGAAGCCTGAAAGGAGCACATGCCCGCCCTATAGGATAAGGGCCCATAAAGAGCCATTCCTCTTTCTCACTGCTACCCTGAGCTCTGCTGCGGGAGTCAGACTGTTTCAGTGAAATAGCGCTGAAAACAAGACAGTAATTTTCTTTTGAAATTAACTAAACCGCAGCAGAGAGTTACTGCTGCTAAACAAGGACCCAGGGAGAGGGAGCTGCCAGGACACGCAGAGTGTGTGGGGAGAGGCGGGCGGTGGCACCCCGTGCCCAAGTGCTCCCATCCACTAGCAGAGCCCACCGCACGGCCCAGCTTGACTGTCAGGCAAAAGTGAATCAAAAGCACTGGGTGTGCTGTGCTCCCTGAGCAAAGGGGAGCATGCACACTGCACGACAGGAGTCTTCAGAGAGGCTAAACCACAGCAAGCAGTTGCAAACACCTCTATGGTATGGTCAACGCACATTTGCTGTCATTCTACCCCTCCGCCTCATACACCAATTGATTGTAAGAAATAGAGTCTTTAGCCTAAATGCTGATTTGCTCCCTAGCATAACATCTTTCTACCACTGTGACTCCTTGCTTAAGCTTTTACCCTAACCTTTTCTCCAAAGTTCATTTTCTGCACTGACTTTTAAACAGGATCTTTAAAGATGATCAGATCTGCAAACAATGGCAAACCTGTAAATCACAAGCTATTTTTGAATAGCCCATCTGAGCAAGAACACTGAGAGGCAATACTCCAAGGGGAAAGTTTTTTCCTTGTCTACTGTCCTACAGTACCACTGTAGGATCTCAGTTGGCCATACTGAAGAAATCAAACGATAATGGCTCAGCATCATCTGTGTATTTGTACTCAGCTGTTGCTGTATTGTAAATAACAATCCAGCAGATGGCACAGTGAAATGACGCTGAGAGAGACTGGATGGGGCCCTCCCCGAAAGTGGGGAAACGTGGAGGATGGCTTTGCTCCAGCCACAGCATTGTTCCTGCACAAAAACTCAACTCAGGCTTGTGAGAGAGGATACCTTCTTTCCCTCTTCTGGAAGTGGCCAGCCCCCCGTGCTGGCTGCTCAGAGCAGTCTCGTTTGGTTCGAGATTTGCAACAGGGAAATTCTACTGGGAACAAAAAGAAATAATCAGATAATAATCCTGCCCAGGTAACAGCCAAAATGTTACTACTTTTTTTAAGGGCCTCTATTTCACTGGAAGAATTCAAGGTCAAAATGTATGGTGAGGCAACTGGGATCTTCCAAGTGAGGTCAGCTGGATGACACTATAGTCTCCACTAACATTGATGCAAATCGGACCAAAAAAAAAAAAAAAAATCTGTCTTTCTTGCGAGTTCTTTACCTTCTACTGTTTTCAGTCTCTACTGAAGGCATGTAGGGTCCAGGAGGCACAAGTATCTACAAGTATTTGGTATATCACTTTCATCTTGGTATTTGTTTCCATAAACAATTCCCAGGAACAAGACTACATCTTCATTTTCAGCTTTCAAAAATTTGGAATGGTTTCAAGAATTTCTTCAGCTCCCCAAGTTGCTATGACCAATTTTCTGTCTTTAAAAGCAATTAAGAAGAGCTAGTGATGGATTTTTAGTGTGTTAAATTGGAATTATATATAAAGCTGGCTGCACAGACAAAAGGATAGGTGGTAGAAGAAAACAATATGAGAATGAACTATCAGCTACTCTTGTATGTGTTCGGTATTTGTATATCTACAAGCATACGCATTCTTACTTCTCCAAATGCAAAAAAAATGGTGGGGGAAGAAGTCAGGGAAGGGGAAGAATTCATTTTGCAACAGTTTGTGTGTCATTTTGAAGCCACATCAATTAGATTGACTTTGTATACATGAATACTACATATTATTTTCTGTATTTAATTTACTTGGAAATTTTATAGCAAATGGTAAGGCACAGATTAACTCATCTGTTTCCAGAACTCGCTCCCTTATGCCCACAGATGTTCAAAGGCTGCACTTCTAATTACTGTCAGGCACACATGATTTGGGAAAATTTCTTAGTAAGGAGGAGACTGGAAAAGGCAACGACAACATGGATTCCAGTTATGTGCAATCTTCACAGTCATTAAAAACACCTACGTGCTTAACTTTATTTAACAAGAACAGACTGCATAAGCTAAATATTTACAGAAAAGTCTTAACTGGATCAGGGTTTTAACCAAACACAGGACAGACAAATGACAGAAGGAAGAGAGCTGTATCATCTCCAGTGAGAAGCCCATGCTCATGCTGGGAGCCTACAGCCAAGTCCTCTTTTCTCTTGTTCCAAGGCCTGGAGCCTGAGACCATCCATTCTCTTAACTTCCTCTTGTGTACACCACATTAAAGGTAGGCGAAATAATTTATTTTTTCATGTTCTGCTCATAAAAAATGAGAAGACGACTAAAAATACCCTGAACAACAGAACAGTTACTGTCTCCAGGAATGTTTCTTGGCAATTAAAGGCACTTTTCAGCAAAACTACTCATTAAATTATGAACCTATTATAACCATGTAAATAAGCCATAAATTAAAATAAAGAGACTCAAGTTATAGTAGAGCAATCTATAGAGTAAATCATCAGCTCTGCAGCAATACATCCAGTACCATCTGTGTTCCAGCACATTTGCTGTCTAGTAACCTAAGAGCTTCTGGAGTACAAAAAGTAATGTAGATATCTATCCTCTGTCAGCGTACTGCTTGCATCAAAAGTAAGTCTGGGCCTCTCTTGAATCTCCACATGCTGGATTAAAGCGCAGAAGACTGTTGAGATGTGATCTCGTACTATGTTTAACAAAGGACAATCCACCTACCACAGAAAGGCAGAACAGAACTGAGGCAAAGTAGACAATGAGAGTGAAAGATGGTCATTATTAATACCTGAAAGGTTTTTAAATTTTACAATGCATCTTCTGATCAGCAACAAAACTTGATGAAGAACATAGTCAAAACAAAAACCAAACAATCCGAAACACAAAAGCAGTCATACCCACAGAAATCCCCTATCCCACATCCTACAGTTAAGCACAAAACCTAACCACACAGGCTCTGTAGCACAGGATAGTTTGACCCTGACCTGATGGGACCATTTTGCAAACTCCCCAGGTGCTGCGGTGCTGCCAGTGGGATACACAGAGGGATGCTACAGCAGGTGCAGCACAGGGCTCTGCCTCTTCCCTTGGCCACAGGCACCCAGCTGCGCACAGAAGCCTCTGGCTGGTGTGGCAGCCCTGGCAAGCTGGTTCCCACCTTGGGCTGATCTTGAATGCTATGTGGGGTTAGATAACCCAGCTGATGGTGGAACCCCAAAGGCCACCTTGGAATGGAGGAAGGTGGAACCTGCAGGAGCAACACCTGCTCCCAAATTTCCATTTGGAATGAACTGCTGTATCTAAAATAACAAACTTATGCTCATAAACAGGCTACAAATAAATCACCCCCAATCACATTACAATGCTACTGGCAGGCCCACATACTTATTCTGATCATCACACACATCCTTTTGTGGTTTGCAGGCTGTTATTCCTAACAGTGACGCAGGCAGTTATTGCAGCTTTTACCTGATCAGCAGATCAAAATAACAGCTGTGGGAAGCATGTGCAACAGTCGTGTGTATGGCATCTGACTACATCTGTACACTTGAGAGTCTGAGTTTTTTTGAATTACTTGCATCGCTATCTACTGATGGCAGCAATACTCAAAGAGGGCACGTGGTTACCTTAAATACAAGGGAATTTAAATAACTGGATCTTCTATGGAATCAAAGCTGCAAAAATGTCCTCTATAACTTTAAGGGAACATGTAAAGGGGTGTCTGGGTGAAGAAGTTTCATGTGGTATCTTCACTAGCCTTAGTGAGGGTTGTGCGATAACATGAAAAAGACATATGAGCAAGAGGCTGAGATAGGATCAAGGATGCGTCAGATTATAGCAACATGGGTCAGCACGGCCCTGGGAAACAACTTTTTGAAGCAAGTGATCACTAGAAGTGAATTAAGAAAGTGAGCAACCCCCACCCTGTTGGCTACTATTTACTCCTCTGCTTAAGGAGACCCAAGTTAGGTCTGAATAAGCTGGCCTGCTTACATTATAAATGGCTGTGCCCTGCAAGATACATTAACACAAATCCCAGAAACTGTTAGCACCTAACTTCACTTGTACTAACCCTTCTTGCCTCACTGCTGGACTAACTGTTACGCTTACTGAATTCAAGAGTTGGCTCACTGGAATTTAGCTTTTCTGGTTAGCTTCCACATCATGTTGCTCTTGGCTCTACCATCCATCTCTCCTATTAACTGAAGCCACTTAGAGGATGATGAATTCTGGCTGATTACTAAGGTCAAAGTGGCAGTACACCTTTTCGATACGATTTCTGCTAGCATACGCCTTTGTTTCTCAATTTCACAAACATAGTAAGACAACAGGATCTAAGATGAGCAGGAGTAACTTACCTGTTCATTTTTGGTCAGTCTTGTTTTGTTATGGATGTCAGATGTAACCAGGTTGAATCCATGTTTCTCTGATAAAATTCTCAAAAGCAAAACCACAGTTCGACTCCCACACTTTCCAACTCTGTTGTAGACCACCTGGCTGGGGAAAGGAAGTACCTAAATAAAGATTGAAAAAAGGGAGTCAGTATTTTTGTTTCTGTGTACCTCTCAATCACACCTCTCAATGACTGTAAGCCAACAGATATATACAGGAGAATTTCTAGGGCCCTGCCCAGGTCAGAAGCATTCACTTCACCAGCAAACCAGAAGCTCTTTAGAATAAAAACACATGGCTCAGGAGGTGGCAAGCCAGGATTTTCCCCACATGATCCAGTTTAATGTAAAAGTGCAGATTGGTAGCTACTCCAGAAACACTTAGCCGCTGCTGATGTCTTCTAGTGAAGATGATGATGGGCTTAAGCTTGCTGCTTGTAACCTCACTGCAAATAGTCAGCTTTAGTTGACTGCGTCCCATACAAAGAACAAGGAGAACTGCACTTACACAACAGTTTGGCAACTCAAATTGAAGTTGACATAACACAAGAGGAATGCTGGAATTGCAAAACTTAAGCTTAAGAGGAAAAAAGCCCCAACCAACCACCAGTTGTATAGAGCTAAAATTAATCAACTGTTTCAATTTCAAATATAAACATGAATCTTCCAAAGACTCAGAGAACAAATCATGCCACTGGCTAGGCGTGTACTTGTCGAATAAACAATGCTGGGGCCGCAAGTGGCCTGGAGGCCAACTGGCACAGTCTGATCACCTCTGTACAGGTAACGTTCACCAAACCTCAAAACAGAACAGCCACATCCAACATTCCCACTGGGAACAGTCTCCAGCTCATGCCAACTCTTGCACCATGCTCTCCTTCTCAGGAAACCAGAGCAAGCTAGTAGTAATTCACTGTCCTGAAGTACATTGGATGAAGGCTTGTTTTGTTCCTGGATGATGTCCACGGCCTATTCTTTCAGTAAAAGGCATTCTGAAGTCACACTATTGCACTAGACAATATTTGGTGCACAGCATATAGCGGCAGCATCTGATAATGTAGGCCAAGAGGCATTTGTTTTCCAGCCTTTTAAATTGGCTATCACAGTCAGGAGCTCACAGTTTCATCCACAACAGTGCATACATGGCACTCACTTATAGAAAGCTCTTTTTTCTATTAAGACAACGGCACAAAATGTTTCCCAACACAGGGCCTGCAACCTGGTTCCAGGCAACACATGTTCAGCGCGTGGAATGGCTCATGTGCCAAAGTGATGGTACAGCTATGTAGCTATGGTATAGCTACTTATGCTGTTGATTCAATCACATTCTCCCAGTAGAAGGATTTCTAACATAAAAGCAATCAGATGAGGCATATGGGCTTCTGGCACTTCTCACAGTATTTGAACAGCTAATAGATCATCAGGGAAGCAAATTGTTTTCTCAGGCAACCCTTCAGATTACTTTCAAAGAGAACGGCAAAATAGAATAAAAACATAAAAGAAAAAATCTGGATTCCCTTATATATCAAGGGAACATACTGGGACTTTGCTATCAATATTATACTTCATGACCAAAAGAACGTAACTATTGTTACTGGCTGCAATGTTAAGGATATACTTCACTGCAACATAGACATGGAAGCCGTCATTCTCCAAATTACCTGGGGAAGGGGTAGGTATTTGGTAATCATGTCCTTGAGTTAAGCTTTCCAAGTTCCAGGACATCACATCTGCTGATTTGGCAAATAAACATGGGCCTCCCAAAGCTCATATAAAATCCACATAACACACCAAACCTTACGGCATGATTTGTAACATTTATATAGTTTTTATGAGAAACCTAGCCCCCTTATTCCTTAGATGTCTTGCTTCCTATGAAATGCAAAATCCAAGCCTCAATGATTAGGGAACTCCAAAGGTGATGAATTTAACATCTCTCTGTTACAGCTGTTTTCCAAAACAACTGCTAATGATGTCTGAAAGGTTAACATCTGAACAAGTTTTATTATGTTGATTATAACACCAAGGACATCACAATGAAAGTTTTTCTTATGCAAGAACACACAAGCGTATTCTGAATTGTCCCCTTTTTGATTAATTTCTTTGCGTAACAAAACCCAGCATCAATATTTACCACAGCCCTGCAGCACTATCCACACACCACCACTGTAACTCGTGGAATGGGAGTTTCTCCTCTGCTCAGACATATGCTTTTGGCATACTTTGCTGTGCAAGTATGTGAAAGTCTTCAAGAGAATGCTGACAAGTGCCAGTGAAGGAGCAAGAGCACATACAGCATGTGTTTGCTTAGCATCCTGGAAATGTGATAAATGATGAGAGATTGTAAGGCTATGGAAATGTTTAAAAAGGCTTCATAATTACTAACTGCTTTGATTTTCATAGCAGAGTTGCACTTTGCAATATAGCAAGGAAAGTTTTTTTCTTCATTAGTACTCCACTCATTTCAAGCGCAATTTTGCTGCACCTAGATTACATTCAAGTTCTCATTAAATCCCTGACTTGATTAGCCAGTAACTTTGGGTGAATCTTATTAGTATCAATCTTTAAAAATGAAATAAAATTAAAGCAGGCCTTTGTAAAGTCTCTATTCTAAGTGCAAACAACTTTACCAGCTTAAAANGCTACCAAGTTTGGCCAGTTCTCACCTTTGTTTCTGAAACTCACCTTCCTACATGGCACAATTCTGTTCTGCACACAGACAATAACCATGGCAACCCCCCAAAAGAAAGCATAAGCAAATACTCACTGCATATTGAGAATACTGAAATAAACGGCTATTATTTTCAGACAACTGTTTGGTTTAAAGGAGGCCAATATATCAATGCCTTGATTCAGTGAAAATCTGAATGCACTTAGGTAAAAATCGGACAAGATTAAAGATAAACGCTACAGCTTAAAGCTCACTTCAGAAGAACACAGTCATTAACGGTAATCAAAACTTGACTTGCAGCACTGCTGAATGTGGCTAGCTTTAGGGATTCACTGCTGAAGCTCTGCTCATGTTTCATCTGTTTACGTCACCATTCCACTTACACACCTGAATGCACCAGAGGGTGTGTCCAGTACACAAAGCCATGCAGTACACAGGATTTTGGTATTTATATATAACCAGTTCCCTTGGGACACTGCAAAGCTGCTTTTTGCATTTTAGAAAATGTCTAAGCAATTTCTTAGAAGAAGAAATACTTCTTCCAGAAGCCTGAGTTTCTATCTGGTAGATCTGGAAGTGCAAGAAATTGAAACCTTTTGCAGAGAGGAACTTCTTTCTTTTCCCCCTCATGATACTCACGACAGAGTCAGACAATGTAAGAGACGGTGGCAAAGAAGGCACTTGAAAAGAAGACTCCTATTATATTAGCAGAAACAAGATGGAAAACAGCAGTTGGAGGTTTACAAAATGCTAATTGGATTACATTTTATTTTACAATGCGAGTATGTATCATGCAGACTGACTAACTGTTGAGGTGATGCTCTGGCAACATGATACTCATGTAACAATACACACAACTTAAAAATAATTACAGAGTGACTTTATTGAGCACTGCATCAGAGCCCAGAGGTAATATAAACAATTCAAACATGTAATCCACTTTGGATTTATATTAATTAGTACTTACAGCTACAAAAAAGGAAAACTCACAGTATAATTACAACAGCCCTCTCCAAGGGTTTGGAAAGTTTTACAACAATTTACTTGTCAGTTCAAACTGAATTTTTTTTCTTTTGTTCCACAGTTAAAGAAGATGTCAAGAACCATTGCGAATTAAATCGATGAGAAGAAAAAGCAAGTTTGAACTCAAAATGAATTCGCATTACAGACAACAACCGTCAAGCAGCTCTGCAGGGTAGGTCTGGCAGTCTCAGGAGGGGAGCCATTTCTCAGATTGCCTGACAAAAGCTCAGGCTTCCATCTTCAGTAGTGGCTTTGTCTCCAGGTAAACCTTTGCACCATTATAAGAAATTAGGCTGGATAATAACTAGCATTGTCAACTATTTAGGGATGCACCCAAAGGCCTAAATCATTACACTTTTACTGAGCTAAATCCAGTATAATTTTCCCCATTTACCAAAAATTTCCCAGCCCAGTTACAATTAGCCCAGACAAATAACTCATGTCAGAGATACACGTTCCCAGAAAGCAATCCATTGTCTTCACAACTCTGCAAGTAAGTGACGCCTCATGAGAGGGGCCAGAAGCGGGTGCCAGAACTGGCTTCTCCTTTCTGAGCAGACACTAACCTGTGGTCAGATAGTGATCCATGTTTATCAGGTGAATGAGGCCAACCAACACAGAAAAAAACTGCTAAGACTGTGAACACAACAAAACATCTGGTGATGTCACACATCTCTATACAACATCACATCTTCCCAGTGCAACCCCTCCATTTTTTTCCTGTCCAAATGAGACGGACTTATAAGAATTTTAAAAATGGCTTACTGGGTCAAAGCAATGGCCTATTTGGCTCATTGAGTACTGGAAGATGCTTGTCAGGCACCTGCAAACCTCAGTGCTGTCAGCAGTCTATTTCCCTCCAGTCTCTCTCCTCCTCCTCCGCTGCTCCCAAAGATTGCATATGGGATGTTAGAAGGCACATCCTTGCCTGCTGCCTGAACAATTTCTTACACAACCTGCTATATCAACAAATTCCAGAACATTGGTATCCATCACACACTTCATTTTTAGCGCCTCTTCTACCATTTCCAGAGAATACCCGTTCTCACATTGTCGGTTTCATGAAGACAGATCAGGTAATTCAGTCACCAGCTTTGAGATCTTCTTAGATCCATCAGATGCCCCTTTTTAATTGAGGTTTGTCACAAGCTTGCCATGGCCTATTTAAAGACAAACTCAAAGGCCACTAAGAGATAACATGTTCCAAACCAAACTTCAGGAACTGCTGCACAAAATCTCATTCCAAACAAATATCAATTTGTTCTTACTCACTTTTAAAGCAACTACAACAAAGAATCGCTAACACAAAGATATGTCAGCAGAAAATATGACTGAAAGATGAAAAAGAGGGAAAAAATAAGTTACCAGTTAGCCTCCTTCTTTCCCAGCTAAACCACACAGATCCAGTTATGTCAAAATCCACCTGTAAAGTGTAGTGACGCTGGACAGAGACAAGCTTTTGGAATCATCAACTCAAAGCAGACCAGACAGCATCATCTTCTTTATGGGTCACTGAAAATACACTAGAAACTACAAGAAAGGTAGGGCTGAAGTTTGTTTGGTTTTGAAGTTTGAAAGTGGAGCTGTAGTGGAGCACTGAAAATAAGGCAGAAGAAGCAGCAGAAGATTCTTTTGTTGCATTTTCAGTAAGCAACTAATTTAATTGAAAAAGGATGA
>VZSZ01005799.1:1096465-1158048 GCA_013398815.1 Ibidorhyncha struthersii
CAACGCATTTCATCTGCTTTGCAGCTGACATATTTGGAAGAGTAAGTTAAAATGTGTTCTCTAATGATTCAACATCCCTAAGTACCCAAGTAAATTGAAAACATAAGCATGGAGCACAAGTAGCAAAAGGAGACTGGTTGTAGACATAGTCCTCAAACTTATGAAGACTAAAGAAAAGCATTACTATTAAGTGTCTGCCAAAGCTAACTGTTCCTGATGTGTCTCACAAAACAGTTCTGTATAGCCAATATCAAAACCTCCATAAAGTTTTCTGTGAAGAAGTACTACACCTCTACAAATCCAAAGAGCTCAGTCCAAAGCATAGTAAAATCCTCCTGTTAAGTCTCCTATCATCCTATTACACATCCTATTACAAGATACTACGGCTATACATACAGCAAATTGAAACTATGATAATATCAATAGCAACCTGGGAAAATTACAAAAAAAAAGGTCAAAGACCAAGTTTTCAAAGTTTTGGCTGCATCCTGTCAACACATTTTGTTTTGCTCATTTTATACTATACACCTGATTTACCCTTCTACAACAGCAGCTCGCAGGTAAGCAAAGCCTCTACTTCTGCAATCTGCTGCACAAGATTCCCTGCCAAAGAGAGCGCAGAACCAAGTTTATTTCAGGTATGTGAAGTTACAGCAATGTTCAAATTCAGCACATGTATAGAAAGATTCAAACAGGTTGGTAAAGAGCAGATGCTCTGTTCACTGAACGATTTCAAGGTGGTCGCTGGTGTTAGGCAGCCTCTGGAGCTGTGAGCAGGACTCCTGGTTCTAATAATTAAGCAACACTCGCTGCATGCAAGTGATGGCAGTGCTTGCTCCTCTCAGGGATGAAGCAGGTGACAGGGAATCACCCTACCAAACAGATAATTGCTTCGGGAAGGGTACAACCAACACCTGCTAGATTAACCAAATCTTTTCCCCTTGCCCTTTCTTAACATAGCATGTTTTTTAACCTCCTCTTCATTCTTCTTGCTCTTCTCCACAGTTTGCGACTTGTTCACCTCTTCTGGGACCAAAATTAGATATAGTGCTGTATCATCACCCTAGTGCCAAAGAGAACTGAACAGTTATCCTTCATATCTTGCAGACATCCCTTTTCAAAACATCTCAGGATGGCATTTAGAGGAATCAAAAGCATATGGGACTGTCACTGGTATAGAGAGGAGTGCAGAACATAAAAGCCATCCCTCTTTTTCTTTTTTACCCTACATGAGTGTATGCAGATTACAAGAGGAAAAGAACAGGAAGACCCTCATTAGTTTTCTTGCGAAAAGTAGTATTTTCATCTCTTACTTCTAAAGTTCGTCACATTGTGGAAGTCGTTTTACTGGTATGCACCTATCCATAACAAGATAAAAGAGAGAAATGATGGCAGGGTGTGGTTCACTGATGGTGGTATTTGTTGATGGAACTAGCATGAATTCAGGTAGATTAAGAATTTTGGTGTCACTTTAATTACCCAATTTTCCACTGGAAGGTTTTCTATGTAATATCAAAAACCCTTAAGCTGCAGAATTTGTGCAAGGCAGATTTTAACTCCAGAGCAACTTCACATTATATGTGTATGTATCTTGGAACTGTAAAGTTTAAAACTCCTGGTTTTCCTCCTGAGCCCAGGGTTTTGTACACTCTGTGATGTGCTCAGAACACACTGGCACAGTTATTCTCTGTTTAAGTAATAAATCCTATCGCATCCAACCCACATGTTTATATTGGATACTTACAAAATGAGAGATATTAAGTAGCTAAGCCTGGTTTTAAAACTTTTTATAATACATCACGGCACCGGTGTTCCCTTAAGTAACCTAACTACCTTACAGTGGTTTCTATCCTTCCAGTGCAATTATTCATGAATTCACCCTGGGAGCCAATAATATTGGATTTGAATGTGGCGAGTGGTAGATTAAATAATTTACTCCTCTGTATGCACTTGTCTTCACATTAAGGTTTAATCCTTTTGTACCTATTGTGATTGACTATCTATCTATTAGGCTGCAGCTAGTGCAACAACTTCTGGTTTCACCATTGCCAAGGATCTGTCATACTGTGTTTCACTTTGCCCTCCTGCACTTTAACTTTAGGCCCCCTTCAGTAGTTTCACACTTTATTTTAATGTCTCCAGCGTGCTTGTCTTTTCCACTGCACTTTGCACAGGCACTTTATAAGTCAATTGCAGTATGAAATAAAGGTTGTTTATAGCTGTAACTTGATTTTAATTTGTAAAACAGGCCAGTTCTGCTGGACTGTAACCCACACGCTAGTTACTGATGAGCTGTCTCCCAAGATGCTCTCGCTCTGCATGCTCAGAGGAACTCAAAGGGACTGAATTTCCAACACAGCTTCTACAGGTAACAGATTCAAATCTAGTTCATGACAATGTGTCGCCACCTGGAAGGAGCAAACCTGAGAAGCATCTACAGGAAGGACAACGTGCTGCTGGCCAACTCTTCCAGCAGAGCCAAAACATAGCAGAAATGCCAGTGTCATCTAAAATTACTCAAAGGCCCAGAACACCTTCCCCAACTGACCATGGTCCACATCCAAGTCACAAGTGGATCCTGTGGTGTTGGAGATGCCACATGTTGGAGGCAATAACAGAAGAGGCCCAGCATCAAGTGCCCCCATTTCACCCTTCTGCAATCTGAAATGATTAATCTGGCCTGCTAGAGCAAATCAAACTTCATTCCTGCTGATCAAGGCAGGACTCCTTTCCGTTTCAATGAAGGAAGTTTCTCCCTGCATCTACTCAAAATCCCCAACGGTGCCAGCAGCAAAGGCCTACACACTCCCCCAGGAAGCCGGGGTGTCACAGGTGCTGTCCTGAGAATTACCTATTCATACCTGCACTGCCCTTTCCTTAAATTACTCACTCAAACTCCTCCCCCTGAATTACCATGATACCACCACTCTCACACAGACCCCTTTAGCCCAGGCAAGACACCCTGTCCTCTTTGCCTGATGTCTTGACTCTACTGTTGACCACTCATAGGCAAGTTCACAATCTCATTTTTGATTAAAGCTCATGGCCCTTATTAGAATACTTTACAAATATTTACTGTTTCCTGAACTACACTTTATAGTTTTGTAAAGGGCCAGTATAAGACTGCCAGGACCTACCATCTCGTCTTCAAAATCATAAGGCTTTCAAAATAATAGTAATTTTTTTTTTTTTTTTTTTAGTTTTGCAAGCCTCCACAGCATCCCAAGTTCCAGGTTTTCAAGTGTTTTTTCTTCAAACATCGTAGCTAGAGAAAAACCTCTTTTTTTCAGGTCAACAGAGATTCTTTCAGAACTGTTTAAAGGTAGCAGTTCGGGATTTAAGAACAGCATCAACAAATATAAGACTCCTGGTAAAATCGTGAGTGTTACTCAACTGAGTCACAAGGCTTAGCAACACCAATCAAATCAGTTTGTCACTTTCAAAACGTACCCTGTCATGCTACCTCTATCCAGAATGGCAGATTTTTGGTTTTCCACTAAAGGTTTAAGTCATTCAGACCCAGCTGTAATTGGACTTCAGTATTATAATCCAGCACTTCCTAATAAAAAGGATAACGAAGGTGGCCATGATTGATGGATACGAATGAGTGGCTATGACCTCCTCCTATGCTATGTTAGTTTATGAATACTTTTCTATCATGGAAAGAAGAGGAAGAAGAGGGGAATGTACTGGACAGTTGGAAATTTAAAACTGTAATCTGTAAGGATATTCATATGCTGTAAAACAATCTGCATGGATGCTCTGCAGGTGAACAAAAATCAATTCAGAATGGATTACGTGCTAAATTTCAGGGAAAACATAGAGCTCTGCTAGCTTCAGAAGTGGAGTCGCTAATGCCTTGGGTAGTTTTTTAGCTATGGTATGTGATGTAGAACAAAAGCCACAGGTTGGAAAATCAGTGATATCAGAATTTTTCTCGTTTGTGTAACAGTGGGGAGGCTGCTTCATTAATGCCAGAGGCAAGCAAAATTCACCGGTAACTGTGCACGCAGCCTGGCAAGTAAAGTAGAAACCAAAAGATTAAATACTTCCCAAGCATCTTTGAAATTAGATGGATGAAAACTACAGACTACTGTCATTCACAAAACCTGCATCCCTGTTGTATCTCAAAGTCTTTCAAGATTGAAAGGCTGAAAATGTCAGGTTTACTAAAAAGCCAACTCACTACCGTTGAAACTTTTGCAGGATGTCAGCAGGCACAGTATCCCTCGTGGATTTATCTTCTTGTGACAGGCAATCTGGCTTTCATTTCCCCAGTCTCTTTGTACTGTCCATTTACTACCAGTCAGCCTCCCCATATCAACACCTTTCTGATATACTATAAACTGAAGTATTCAAAAATAAGTAATCATCTTCTCTATTTTCTATTTCTCCATAAATAACAGAATAAAATACTTTCTTGTCCTGAAGACTCTTGATCCATAAGTTAATATGAACAAAACAAATAGAAATTAGTACTCCAGTACTATTCAAATATTTTTATGACCCAATTCACACTTAATAGTACAGATACAATTCTAGCTTTCGGCAATATGTCCGTGATACTAGTGTTCTATATCATTCACTACCTGTAACTTCAGCATGATTCTGACTGATTATAAACAACAGACAATGGGGAAAACTGGAAAAATCAGATTTTTCTTCCCTCGGGATACTGTCATTTATAAGGAAGGAGAACGAAATTTAAAAAGAACATAAAATAATTACTCCAAATATTTCTACAATTATTTTACACAGCCTTTAATAAACTGAGGGAAGTGAAGAATATTTTATATTTTTGAAAATCGCAGTATTCTATTTACTGTACTAGGCGCAAAAGCTCAGTTATACAGTAAAACAGTACTTCAATCTATAAAGGCGATCTTTGTGGTAAAGGCACTTACTGAATTCTCTTTTAATATTTTGATTTTATCAGCCAGCTATTGAGTCTGGTAACCACAGAAAGTTAATTACTCTATTTTAGCATTTCTAAATTCTGACAATTTTTGCTAGCTGAAAATTTTCACACTGCATGATCATTTCATAAACAACTCTTCATTTCACAAGCAGGATAGGGCTTTTTTAATCACTGAAATCTCCTCCCACCCTCCCCTGGATGGATTGCTCCAAAGATTATCCACCATTTGTTTTAGGACAGCTAAACAGAGAATTTTAACACACCCACTACTATTCATGCTCTTAAAATCCCTAATAAGCACGTACCAAAAAGGAAACAAATCTTGCTTGTTTGGTGTTTGTTTGTTTTTCAAATCAAGCACTTCATCCCTAACAAATCAATCACTGAAGACTGTAGAGCACTGAAGGAGTATAACCATGTTCACAAAAAAGATGGCTACAACTAAAACACAAGTTCAAATGAAACAGGAAATATCCACTAAAAAAAAAAAAAAAGACATAACACTAAAAAGAAAAATGCACAGCTCCTGGCTGTTATCTTAGTACTGTTATCAAAAGAATTGGAAAAAATAAAAAATAAATCTGATGAACAAAAAAATTCAATGTAATGAGGGCAATGCTGACATCAACATTTAGTAAGAATTAAAGTCAAATAAAATAAAAATAAAATCTACTTGACACCGGAGGGTGACAAGTACTGCGTACAGTACATACATACGAAAGGCCACTCAAGGTTTCTGCTATCTCTTCCCATAGTCTTGATCCATAAGGAAAACGTGAATAATTATCACATAAGTAATAGGTAAGAACTGAAAGAATGGTGAAAAGGGTATTTATCCACTTTCCAGTTTCAAAGCAATAAAATCAGATCAAACTTATTTTGTGTATGCATTTTATTTCTTTTCATTTTGACCTCATCTTGACCCACATCCATTTTTGTATTCATTTAAAGCTTTGAAGCACTGTCACACATGTGCTAAGTGTAGGGCTTTGCTGACACCTAAACAGCTGCCAAAAGACATTGGGTCCATGACAGGCATCCTATGGGAAAACCATCAAGAAAAGGAGAATAGAGTATTTGAATGTAATTTATCTGTCATCTCCATGCACAGCTCCTTTACACATATATATCAGTTGCACCAAAAGAGGAACATATCCTGATGCTCTCTCCAAGTTCTCAGGGGGAAAGCTTTCAATCAATAACAATAGTAGGTTTGATAAAGATGGCACCATTTGTTCTCAAAGGTCAGCTTCACCATCTTGGATGGAGGAAAAAAAACCCAGGAAGTTTTGCTAAGGAAATAGCTAGCCCAAATACTGGAACAAAATACACGTTTTATTCACTGAAGTGCTCGACATGAAATATACTAACTGAACACCATCAGTCACTAATGAACATCAATTTCACCATTTTTTTTTAAAAAAACAGGCTAGCATCATCTGTAGGCATCACTTAGACTCCAACCCATAGAGAAAGGATTAACAAAAGATCACTTTGCAAAAGCCTTAAAATTGGTATTTTCAGATGTATATGAAAAAAACCCAGAAGGTAGCGAGACAGAGATTTGAATTAGGAAATTCAAGTACTTTAAGTCGAAGAGTTAATTTTTACTGACAGACTAGGAGGTTACGTTTGGCTCAACTATATTCCCTTTTTATCTGCCACCAACTAACACCAGCAAGATCTGAGGTGTGCTAGGATTACCGGAGCTTGCATCTACCTGCACAGAAGCACACACAGATCTAAGAATACCTGAAAAACTAGGATTAGTCAACCTCTGGTAAAATCTTTGGTGTCTAAGGACCAAAGAAGAGTGGTCTATGCCAGACACATGACCTTCATACCACTGACATGGTGACCTTCATACCACTGGCAAGGGTAACCACCGCTAATCTTTAACAGTCATGTAAACCCTTTACTGGGGGAAGACTTGAAAACTTGGCTGAACGGGCCTTAAAGGGAGAACCAGAACTACACCAGCAATGTTCATGAACAGCAGTGAGCAAAGCTTTCCCTCTCTGCTTGCACCGAGAAAATTGTTGCTGCCATCTTTATTTGAAAAAACAGCCCAGTACCCCGATGTCACAAAACGTGATGATGCTATTACTTATTCAGAGAATGTGTGCTATTTTCAGTTCTTCCACTGGGGAAAAAAAACCCACATAGTATTTAAAAACCCCCAAACTTTTGGTACCTAGCCATGACGAAAAGCCAAAACTAACACAATTTCCAACAAAACACTGGAATGTACTCTGCAAAAGCGCTACAGTCCGGTGCATATCAACTGCTGGTGGCCTTCCACTACAGCTAACTACGTACTGCTGATATTAGCTATCAGTCATTTCAACCACCTGCAATAGACTGTTGTTCGTTATCTCAATTGCTAGTTTTTAACCATTTTGAAGCAGACACATAAAATTAAAATCCTTTTGACTCTAAAAATTACTTCCTAAACCTAGCAAATCCCTCTCTCATGTTTTCATTTCATTCAGGCCATGCTGTAATTCCCTCTGATGAATACAGTGGGCATTAGGAAAATGCTGGAGAACTTCACTTAGTAGTGCCATGTAGGACTGACCACAGTTGAATGCAGGTATGCACAGGTATGCTTTCCAGGGTAAGTGACTGCCAGGATCGAAAGAAGCAAATCGAGGGCTTTTTTATCTGGGCATTACACGTGCTACTAAAGAAAGGTGCATCATGTCATCTGTGCTTTGTGAGGATCACAACTGAAAATACTACTTGTAATTAAACATTTTAAATGTTGGATTCAGGATTAATCTCTCCTGACATCTTTTTACATGTTGAATTAAACCATTCATTGACCTTAACCATCTATGAGTTTAAATGTAGACAGTTATCTAGTCATGTGAATAGAGGCCACCTGAAAGACAATGACAATTACAGTGAATTTAGTTTCACTCACCCAGGCAGAGTTCACAGCTCAGAGCTGAAGCTGTAGGACTATGTAGGTAAATAACTGCACTTGCCAATAATGCAATGTTTGAGACTTACAAAGCAAAAGCATTGTTGTGCAAAACATGACCCTAAGCAAATACCAGGAATTATCTGCCTTTTTACCAATCCCCACCCATGTTTTGAATAGAAGAATGAAAAACAAAACAAAAAAATCCACCCAAGAACAAGAAAGCTTTCCCACATGTTGTCCAAGGGATGATCAAAATGTGTCCATCTATCAATGTTTCTAAGCACAGGCAAGTACTTCAAAAAGCAAAATACCTGTAACTTATACAAGGCCACAGCCTGTTATTCCACTGAACTATTCACCAAGCTTTCAGGAGTGAGGATGACTACAGAGGAAGCCCAAAAACTTTATTGACTGCAAGTAGCTAATGAAAGAGTACCTAACACAACCAATCCATTGTGTAGGTATCCAATCGGCTGGCCTTTTTACAGACAGCTCAACTGCAGCTGGATGAAGCTGTGTTAACACAGCCCAAAATTACATGTTTAGATAGGCAAAAGTAATTTTCATAATGTAAACAGGAAAGTGTGTGGCTTGGATAAATCTGTCCAACTGCTACTGCCCGTTGGAGTGTAGTTCCCACCCACGGCACCATTAATAGGTAATGCAAAATTCCTGAAGTAAAATGACCAAAATCTGAATAAAGTTTTCAAGGTTAAAAACTCTTATCTGGATTAGAGCCTTTTCCTTACTGGCACAGCTAGGTGTTTCTGAATGCTAATGTAAGCATGAAAAACACAGGTCTGGAATAAGTACTGCTTTACCCTTCCAAGCTGAGTGCTCACTGTGGAGAGCTGACAAACACAATGCTTTACCCAACGCAAGCTGCTGTACTTCTGGGCAAGGGAAGCAGATCATACCCAAACACCACCACCAACAAAAAATATCTTTCAAGAGCACAAGAGGGTACTAAACAAATTTTAAGGTGTGAAACATTTGTTTAGCCTTAGATTCCCCCTGTCCCATCTCGGTTAGTAATAAAGAACTTAACAGGTTGATTCTGTCACTTTTGTCTACATCCATTTGTTTTTGTAACTGTGCATGCAGAAAGAGTAATTTGTGTTGAAAGGAAGAAAATCCGATGTACACTGTTCCTCTAAGTGAGCCGTCTGAACTTTAAGAGCGTAACAAATTTCCACATATCAGCTGAAAACTACAGATCTCATGTGCCCACAGAGTTTGCAGCAGAAGGGTGAAGAAACCCAGATTATTGTAGCTTGCTTTCACTGATAGCTAAGTCAAATCGCTTTCCACATTACCTTCCTTCCACTGACCAAAAGCCAACTGTTTCACCACACTGACGCACACGCGTGGCTGAGCATTTAATCTCAAGGCCTGGTGGCTCAGGATGTGATTTCATGCTCAGTTTGAACAGAGATGAGTGAGGACTACCATCAGAGATGTGGCTCTTCACCTCCACCCCATCTCTAACTACTCACTGTTACCTGCTCCACCAGCATTCACAGTGGGCCACATCAATGAAATAATCTGTCTGAAAACTAAACTAGAAGACAGACATATTTTCGGGTAACTGCTCTAGCTAAGCCACATCAGCCTGGTGGGAATCCTGCACTGCTGAGGAGAAAACGACCCTTTCATCCGCACACTACACTCTTCGGCTAGAAGTGACCATGGAATCTCACCCTTTCTTGGGGAGTTCTTAAAACAGGTAAAGTTTCTACTTAAATATCAGTAGGGCTTACAAAAGCATCCAGGCATTTAAATTCCATTAAAACAATACTACTTGAAAAGTTTTATATTAAAGAATGCTGTAGGCTGTATTATATAAATTAGCCTATGGCTAATTATTATTATATACATAATTACAGTATCTCTTCCCCCCTTTCTGCTGTGGTGTTTTACAAGTAACACTGAGAATTCTGCATAATTTGGAAAGAAAACTTTCAGAAAAGCTGCGCCTTCCACGTATTGCAACTGCACAGCACAAAAACTTCAAAACCACAGTTAGTTCTACCCAAATACCTCAGTAAGATAATACACTATACCTACAGAAATAAAGTAAGTCTAGAGAAATTAGAACTTGGCAAGAGAACTGCTGTCTTTTTTTTTAAATAGCTACTATAGAAAAGGAGTTATAATAGCCTTCTTGTTTGGAAAGGCAGACACAGAATAGTACCAAAACGTGTTTTAGACAATAAACCAACACAGGGTAAAACAAAAGAAAACAAAACAAGAGACCCTAAATGCCCACTTCCCCTTTTTCCTCTCGAAGAAACCATCACAATGCCGATCCTTACCTGAAATGTCATGAGGCGCCATGATGATGGTGAGGGAAAAGCCAATGCTGCACAGTCATACGTGATGGGAACAGCGTACCCTATCCTTATAAAAGGACTCATTACACACATTCACTAAATATATCCTACTGCTCTGCCTGAAAGCACTGCACCTGCAGCAGAGCCCATGTTCTAGGAACTGCTGCCAGCAAAAAGGTCATCTTCACTTGCCTTATTAGCTCCAACTGCAATGTCTTGTTTTTGCATGAATGTGCTGACTGGCAAAACATCACTAAAATCCTGTCTCCCCTTGACGCAGTTACAAAAATTCTGTTAGTTTAATCACACAGAGATTTAACCCAAGTTAATTACAAATGCCTGAAAACACTGGGGGAAAAAAGGCAGAAGGGCCAAGGTGCTGTTGGTGTAAACTCAGCAGAGTTGCACACAAGTAAACATACAGTTAGTTGAAAACCAAAAAAAGCAAGAAGAAAGCAAACAAAAAATAACAGCAGCTCACCTTTTGAGGGGGTGGTCCGTGGTCATCCAAGTAAGTGGAATTTCCTATAAAAGAAGAAGGATAACGATAAGCAAAAGTCATCCAATGCCACTTCAAAACTCGCCAATTCATGGAACCAGTGTATCTCTACCCCATTGGTTCTGTGGTGGCAAATAATTCAAGGAAAACCCATACCCTCTGCTTTAATTTTTGATTAACAAGAGGAAAACAAAACTCCTTTCTTTTGGCTACATTTGTGATAAAAGATTAGATGTACACTGTCATTTTAGGAAAAAAACTAAATGGGCCAAGGCAGCTTTAATTAAATAATCACTGCATTCAATTATTTGCATGACAAAAACTGTCAGATGCATCCTTGTACGTTCTAAGCAAGTGAGCACAGTTAACCTCAAAAAGATTTCTTAAATAATACAGTATCAAAGGCCTTCATCAGACTTTGGTCTGATGGAGCTGACAAGCATTCACTTACCTCTCTTCTAACAGGGATTTTCCCCAACCTCCAAGCTACTTTTTTGTTCCCGAACAGTATCAACAGGAGCTGTATTCTGATGTAATTACACCTGCCCTTTCAAGATGCTCTTTTAATTCTGACAAAAAGCTTCAGAAAAAAACTCCTCAATTTCTACAATTTAAGTCCTCCCTTCTTAGTTAGCTACAATAAAAAAGGCAACAATTTCAGACCTTTTACCCATTACTTAGAAACACACTCTGACGCATAAAATACACTCTGCCACACACACCCATAGACAAGGAGGAGAAGTTTGTGTGTGAGTGAGTGTGATGAATTTCCATGTACAATAAAAAGTCAGGATTACTTTGCAGAAGTATTTTGCTTTCTGTTTTTTTCTATGCTTTCCTAGCATAGGTTAAGAAGTGATGAAAACTTGAGCAAAAAAACCCACCTTCCAACTCATCTAAAGGTAAGCCCCAATACCCCAAACTCTTTCTTTTAAGAGATTTCTGTACCTTGATCTTGCAAGAGTTCACACAACTACAAAAGCCTGAACAGTAACTTTTTGATGGTCATCTGAAATCACGAATTATCTTCTGAAGCATACCAGAAACTCATCTTTCTATCCATGTCACACAAACGCCCATCATCCAAGTAATCTAGTTGATTACTTTAGTGCCATAGATAATATGGCTGATTCCCTATATTCAGGATCATTTCTAGTATCCATTCCTTGGATATGATTCTAACTGCCAGGGAAGTAATTCAGTTCCCAGACTGCTAACAGAGTTGTGTATGGCTTTCCAATAAAATAGCTACTCCAGACAGTGAGATGGACGTGAAAAGAAGTATTTCAGGAAAATCCAGAGCTATCCCTGGAAGGGGAGCAAACAAAGCTCTGTTAGTGCCTCTCCTTTCACACTCATTCAGGATTTAACTTTTCTGTAGGATCAGGCTGTTACTATGTAGTTCATGGCAACCTTCTCCTCTTTGAAACTAATTAAGCTGAAAGACTGCCACTGTTGTTGATAAAAATAACTCTTATGGTTTTCTCATTGTGTCAGGAAAATAGTTTCATTTTGATCCATGCTAAAACAAGTCATGTTTACTAAGAAGCATTTTTGTTGTCTGAACAAGTTAACAAATTAGAAATGGCATAAACATTATATGAAAATTACTAATTTGTTAAAAAGAGTAACAAAATTTTGAGTTTTATAATTGATATTAAGAAGGATACATCAATAGACATATATATTTGTCTCCCCAAAACACAGGCAGTTTATGCTTACCCAAATAAAAAGAAATATTAACTGCGTATACATTAACTCTATCTTTAGCAATCACCTATCACAGCCCATTTTACTGCAGAGGATTTGAATTACCACCTTTTCTTGAGAAAACCAATCATTACAGTCATAGTTTATACAGTATCTTATAGAATAGCATTGAGAGTGTCTGAGCTACATTACAGAAATCTTTTTGATATATTCTTTAAAATTAAGGACCCAGTAACAAACAACTTCACTTTCCTGTGTCAGTAATCTATGTTCTTCGCATGCATGCTGCATCTTCCTTCCTTTGTAATTTTTTAATGACAAAAATTACATCAAAATATCCCTGGCTTTGAACACGCATCCTGTAGGTTTGATTTGTGCTCTCAAAGTGGTTTTGGTTTGTTGGGTGGGTTTTTTTTTTTTTGGTTNATGCACTTAAAAGACAAGAGCACAATTTTGGCCCATTTCATAAAGGTCTTTTTCATGGCAGTTGCTTGCTCAAATCCAGAAGCAACTAACGGTGACAGAAACTAATTGCCAGACAGACACAAGTGATTAAAAAAATTAGGAGTCCTGATTTGAAACCTAGTCAGAATAGCTTACAAATGAAGAGCAGAGGAAGGAGAGCTGCAGACGTTCCCCACTCCCTCATGCTGCCCCATGTGCCATGTGCTGAGCTAGTTTCCATCCCCTGCACAATCTCCTACTTCTGCTCCTCAGGCATATGAACCAGAGCCAATCTCAGCATCCACAGCATTCCACATCAATTCAATAGCCCAAATTCTTTTGGGTTCAAGTTTAAAATGAGTATTTGTTTTCAGTAATAAAAGCGAAACCTTTTGCTGTATGAGTCATACCATACCCCAAGTAAAAAAACACTAAAATAACGCCACAAATCCAGCTGCAATGGAGTGGAGCAGGCAGGCTCTGGGGTACGCCAGCCAGTTCGTTAACCCTGCAAAAGCCCTGCACGTGCTCTCATTGATCGTCGTATCTTAGAATTGGGCTTGCTTCCATTCTGCTTGCCATAGAGGGGCCACACTACAGCAGCCTTAACGCAGCAGAAATATCCTGAAAAATGTGGAACTAGGTCAGAATATTTCTGCAGAAAACCTGCAGGAAAGATGATGGCTTTCTAACACAAGAAGAGGCCACGAAAAGCATATTAAGCATAACTCCGGAGTTGGATATTTACAAATTTTATGAACTTAAGACAGGATGCCGCTTTCACACATACGGCCGCTTTTCAGAGAATACACATCAGACTAGATTAGCTTGAAAATAAAAGAAGAATTCAGCATTATAAATATTGCAACAATGGAGAACTACCAAGTAAAGTAATCTATGAGCTCCTGTCTACTCAGAGATGACAAAGTAGTACAAAAAGGAGAGTTGCACAGTAGAAATCAGAGACTTAGGAACAAATACGATAAACACTGAAACCACTGTTCATAATCTAATCTCAACTGTTTACTGTAACTACATCAACATGACAAGCTTCTAAGATGGAGAACATTATTATGCAGCTTTTACATGCTCTGGCACAGACAGCATGTGTTTGACATCACTAAATGTAACAAGAAGAGAAAAGGCTTTCTGTGGTGGAAATGACAGAGTGATAGGAGGTCATCTTTCTTCATTAAGAATCTAGTCCATTGCCCCAAAGCAACCCATGTCAGTAAATTATTAGAATGATTTCTCTGAGGTACTTTAATAAAGCTTTACTAAAGACAACATTGCTTTTGTCTGTTGCCCAACAAGACACTTCTAGATTTTTTTTTTCCTGGAGAAAAGTATTTATCCTTTAAAAACAATTTTTTCTGCCTTATAACATATTCTGCTTTCCTGTAATAGTGTGAAAGTATAAGGCATTAGAAACAAGTCAGAGTATTCAAGTCTCACAACAGTGGGATTATGCATTCCACAAACACGCTCAACAGCACACTTTAGCCAATGGAACGCAGTCTCCTCCAGTCTCTGTCAGGAAAAAAAAAATATAAAATTCAGCTTTATTACAGAACATGGTGAATATGTGGAAGAAGTCCAAATTTCTCCATAATTTATTATCTTTGAGGTTAAGTGAATCAGCTGTATGCAAAATCTTTGGGGAAACCTTGTGGTTATGTTCCTTTTTTCTTGGAATCACTGAAGTGTGGGGGTTTCGCTTGAAGCGAGCCAAGTTTACACAGAGAAAGATGGTCAGTCACCAGGATTAAGGACAAATATTACTGTGTCCAGTTCAGAACAACAGAAAACAAGAATAACTGCAATCCTGGAAAAAATCTTTCCAAAAGACGACCATGGAGTATAGGAAGAGGTGGTAAATGGGCTTATGTATGACCTAAAGACCCTTTGATAGCAACCAAAACAGGATCACTCAACTTGAACAATTCAGATATCATGCGGAAAGAATTGAGTAGAGATGAAGGGAGAAAGCCAACATGGAAAACATGGAGTTTTGACTATTTTCCTGGAGCAGGTTTTTCCCTTGGTGGGAATCATAAGCAGCAGTCTAAGGGAGCTGGGATCCAGCTCCTGCCAAATTTAATGTGTCTTGTGAAAATCCTGCTTTGTTCTCTTCACTCGGTCACCGTCTCAAAATTCCAGGCGCCACTACAACCTTTACTGGCATACCATCCCTCAGATCATCTGATGTCTAAAAGGAAAGGAACTGTTTAACAGTTGTCTGATGAGTCTTCTGGTCTGGAAATCAAGGCTTTGAAGAACAACTTCCCCACCAAGCACTCCTAATCATTAAGAACTGCACCTTCAAAATAAATGAAAGTGCCAGTGAGTAACTGCTCACTGCCAGTTATTTTATTCTATGCAATTTTCTCGCTTCTTTCTCCACCACAAAAAATTTCCCACTACAGAAAACACTGGGGAGGCTCTACCTGTAGAAGTGTTAACTCGAACAGCCCATGGCTAGCAGCACGTACCCAGGCCAGACAGGACTGCAGGAAACAATAGACTGGGGGTGGTTTCTGCAGTTTATTCGCAGCCTCCTGCACTTTACAGGCATCTTTTTTCTTTTTTTGTTTTTTTACCTCCCAGTGGAGCAGTGGACATCCTTAGAAATTTCACAGATTTTTTACACATCTGAGATAATAAGATATTCTTAGCCATCGTGTCACGGAGCCCTTGAAGGAAGGGGGCTCAGGACTACAACTTGAAAACCAGCAGCTTGGCAGAATGACATTGACCAGGTCAAATCCAACCTAAAAGGAAAACTCTATTGCTGAGGTCAGCAGAGTCACACCAGCTTTAACAGAGGCAACTTTTTCAGAGGTATGCAGAGAAGATTAGCATAGCAAAACATACCAAAACCCCACTGACCCGTCTGCACGGGAACACAAACCAACTTATTGCAATTTCTTCCACCATATGTAAAAGGCTCTGTACCTACAATTGGTTTCCTCTGTGCAACACTAACATCCTGTCAAAATTTTCATTTTGACCATGAAAAAAAATGTAGAGTAAGCATTATTTTTTTAAAAAAACACACTGAAATGGATTTTTCTGCTTCCTTTCTTGCCTTTCGAAGTATTTTGGTTACTCCTCATTTTTAAAATCATAAATACCAAAAAACCCCAACCCCAAACCTCTACATTTAATTCATTTTACATCATTGCACGCAATGAAGCAAAGTTTTATACTTCTAACACAATTAGGAGAGAAACTGGCACACATAAGCAGTTTTTGAAAACTTACTGGTAATTCTGTGTATGTAATATATGTATAAAAGTACCACTGGAATACAGATACAGGTTTGGATAACGGTAGGTTCTAAATCAATGCAGAATATACATCAGAGAAAGATTCTAAATGAAGAAAATTACCTTTATGAAAACAAAGAATACTGTCTTTCTGTATACTTATCAATTTCTCCAAATCTATTGGTGTTTATACTTACGTGCTTGCCTTTGAACATACTCAAGACCAGAGTGTTAACTCGTTCCATAGATCAATTTCTTAGGAAAAATGTCTGCCTTAACTGTATTTGTTACATTAAAACATACTGAAATGTATAATTATAAATAATAAGAGATTCAAAACTTTCAGTGTTTATTATTATAAAACAATAATAATCAAAGTTCTCATATGACCCCACCTATCCAAATTATGTGATCTACAGCAAGCAATATGATGGAAACATCGCAGACATGCGGTTTATTGGTGATATTCCTGGTGCTTTTTGCTTTTGCTTCTACCTTCTAATGACAGACTTTCCAGCTTATAATTCTACAACATGAAAGACCCATGAACGTTTAGAAATGTTGGCTAGATGAAATTGAATCTGAACATTCTATAATGAAAATTCTTGGCTAAAACTGCTCTTAAATAAGGAGAAAAATCCTTCTTAAGATGAAAGATCCCTGATCTTCCTAAGATCAAACTCACAAAGACAGACCCAGGTAGTCTGACATCAGAAAGTTCATAATCTTCCTGCTACAAGCACCCACATTGTCTATTTGTCCTATATGCACATCAAGCAGTTGATTATTTTGCTCCGAGACTCTTGCTGGGAGACTTTTCCTAACGCCCAACTGTTAGACACTTGCATCTAATCTTCACCCCGGAAGTCTTCGATGACCAGTTCACACCAACTTTTTTCTTGTACTGGCCTTTAGCACCCAGAATTCTTCATAGCCCATTATATACGTTATTACTTATATAAAGAGCACTGGTATTAAATTTGGTTACAATACCAAATGAATGGATTTGACCTCTGCTGAAACTCCATGGCAAACACAGAAAGATACTGATCAGTTAAAGAAATGGTCTGAAAACACAAGATGCAATTCAGTAAAAACAAGCACAAAAATTTCAACTTGGATAAGAGCAACATCTTCATAAAAGCACAATGGAAACAAAGGGGAAATTGCAGAAAAGAGCGTGGGAGAGATAATAGGAGGTGAATACAAATTCTCTTCCTTTGGATCTCTTTGACCACTCCGTGAAAACTTTTCAGGAAGATCTTTCCACTCCTGCTGAGTGCACAGTGATAGTTTCACTAGCTTGGCAAGAAGTCTGTTTTAATTGATTGTCATATGAAGAAATTTTTAAGGCTTAGAGTTACTCCATTTCCCCCTTTTCCTCCTGAGTGATAGGTGCAAGAATGTTTGCAGGCCATTTGTCTTCATCACAGTGAACTTTTTTACCTTTACCCTGCAGAATGCATGATACATAGGAAGAAACTGTGTGGGACAAAAGATGGTGGCAGGGCTGTGGCACTCGCCCTCTCAATGCACATGCTCTCCCCTGCATGAAGGGCAGCACACCAAATGCAGGAGACTTCCCCTTGCACACCTGAAGTACAGGACTGCAACTCCACAGATAAACCTTCTCTCTACAAGGCTCTCCTTACCAAAGTGTCGACAATTTAAAGGTGGGGTTGAGGGCTGGACAAAGGACATAATGATGATACTTCAATGAAGACCCTGTCACGTGCAAGGCCTCTTAGTCTCGCTTCACTCTGCCATTCAGGCTACAAGCTCCAGGGAATCTGCATCTGACCAGACACCTTCTCAGATGATACCAGTCTCAAAAGTTTCCTATTACATCAATACCAGACATCAGCTCTGCTCTTTTGCATGACCTTTTTCCAGAGACAAGGATTTTATTATTTCAACTTAACCCAACTTGCAAGCTTTACTCCCGTCCATTACATTTATGCAGATATTTTCAGATACACCTCTTTTCTGCCTGCACAGGCAATCTTGGAAAACAGCAAGTCAATGAATTTTGGAAAACACCCAGCTGGCAACTCACCAGTTATTCAAGGAAGACTTTTATTACTATTATTAGTATTATTAAGTACTACGCTGCAAATGCTGTCCAGAATGGGTTGGTTGTTGGGCGTTTGGTTTGAAGTTAGTGTCCCTGGAGACACATTTCCGAGAAGCTGCCTAGGTCTGTGGTCTGACCCCAGCAGCACCTTCCTAGTGGAGAAGAAATGAATATGCTTCACAGACAATTGGTCACATAAAGCTCTAAAGAATTATTCATATTTTTATTGAGTTAAAGCCAAATGAGTTTTCCTTGCATGTGCTTTTCACAACATCTCTCAAGTCATATGGCTGCTATGATTTTGTCATGCTTCTTTACAGAGTCAGCTGCATTTAGGATAATGGACACCCCCCCCCATGAGGTAGCCTGCAGGATCAAGCTTTATGCCTACGTTTTTCCACTTTCTTCACAGTTCAGGTTCTCCTTCTAT
Source organism: Ibidorhyncha struthersii (assembly GCA_013398815.1). Lineage (NCBI taxonomy): Eukaryota > Metazoa > Chordata > Aves > Charadriiformes > Charadriidae > Ibidorhyncha > Ibidorhyncha struthersii. The sequence continues at coordinate 1,115,072 of VZSZ01005799.1, forward strand.
CTGATATCAAAAAGTATAACTGAAAATAAAAAGAGCCTTTTTACAAGTCTGTCTCCTTTTCCTCCCCTCTACCATTTTTTGTGCCACGGGAGAATCACTGTAAAACTCTTCCCTATACTTATACACCTCTTGAAAAGCAAGTGCACTATATGTAAGTAGTGACTATCTTTGTATTGCTTTTTTCTCTGAATATCAAGTTTTAAAAGAATTACAAATTGTTTAACCATTATTAGCTTCCCAACCTCAAAAGGCTTAGCAGCCACAAAATTGGAAGTAGCATGTCTTGCCAAGCTCTGTTAGAAGCCCATAACTGCAAAACAGAACATATACAGGTCAGATAAGGAACATACTGTACCTAGAAGAACTATTTCTTCCTTGTGACACATTAGCATAAAGCTTTATTAATATCTATTACAAAAAATACTGAAGTTTGAGATGGTTTTCTAGACTTCAGTATGATTTATAGTAATGGAAAATATTTGTATTAAATGCTCTGGCCAAACTGCTCGATTTTCACACTATCCAGCTACTGGCTTCTGTTCACGAACTGCTCTTAACTCCTTTCTACCCCTGTCTTGAACAGATGCATCTGAGTGATGAAAAGACTTATCAGTGCAAGTGTTTCATATTTTAGGAACTTCTATATAGAAATTCCATTGTTAAAAATAAGAAGCAAGATTTAGCAACCACACATTGTTGGACTTGCCTTTCCATTTCAGCACCGTTTTATCTCCTGCAACTGTAAAAGGATGGGATTAACCCCATTCCTGTCATTCCAACCCCTTGCAATACATACCTTCTACTTCAGATTTCCGCATTTACTGAGAAAAGAGTCATTTTAGTACATGGAATATATAACTTAAAACTCAATGTTTCTGAAAGAATTTTCTTCCTCTACAAAGCACTGCAGGTGCCCAGCAAAAACATCATGACTTCTAGAAAGATGACTTTTCCTGCCTTCTGCCTCATTTCTCATGATCTTAAATAAGATTCATACCTTTTTTTTTATGAGCGCATGATTTGTTAGATTGGTCAATAAACTTTCTGTAGGATGCCTGATAAAAAAAAAAACAATTGAATGTATTGTTATAAAAACATTTGCTTCTCAAAAATCTAATGCTGTCCTTATTACTGAAGCCTAAGACCCACAACACATACACAAGGCTTACGTGTATGAGACAACACAACCCTCATGACTTTCATCAACTCAAATGTATCCAGCACTAAATATAAATATGTACTGATGGTTTTCCCCAGACTGTAACCAGCAAAGACTTGGCTATGGATTATCAAGCATTTGGTATGCTTTCAATTTTCAAAGGTTTGAGTAAAAACATTTGGAAGACAACAGCCACATGAAGAGTTTTCAGAGGTACTGATTAATTCTTGCAGCCTTAAGCTCTCCAACGGCTAAAACAGTGTCACAAAAATGTCAGCAATGACAGGTTCTGCATTAACATCTTTATGTTAAAAAGGTAACTACACTGGATGCAGCGCCATAAAACCACACAAGCAGTCTAGATTTCACCAACTTCAGAAGTCTTCAAATTGGCATTATTTCTCTCGTGCTCTCTACCTGTCCCAGGAAGATTTGCACTTTCTAAATACACTACTAATCTAATTGGTGATGAGTTCAACTTGATGAAGGTACTAAAAAGGTCTAAAATGCATTTTGACTCACTTGGATAGCTGTTTATTTAAGACTGCTCTTGGGTGCTTTGACCGCGCTTACGAACTCTGAAATGCAAACATTCATTACTGGTAACAATTACCTAGGCGTGCTCTTTCTTTTTATATCATTTTCCTGTGTTTTATTTAGCTTGGAGAACCACATCAGGATGTCACCACTCAGATGTGGCAGTTTAATAGATCTCTAACTGCCACTCACCAGCCTTCCTGCAGACCATGTCTCTTATAAAAGAGACATCTTAAAATATATGAAAAACATCTGTGCCATATAGACTATCACAATATAGTAACCATTATCTAAATTCAGCTTCTTAGTGTACACATGCATTAAGATATTTTTTTTACTCTGTCTACATATAACTATATAAATATATCTCAGCAACAATCTCGGCTTTGCTTGAATGGCTGGGAAACTCCTAACCACTCCTAACTCCTAAACTGGTTGTTCAAAAAAGTTAAAACAAAGGTATTCATATTAGCACATACTACAGGACAGTGTAACTAAGATGTATTCTTGCATTATATTACTAGGTGGTTTATTATTTATAGGACATGCCTGTCAGCCTTCTTTGTAAGTAATAATGTTTTTTTAATGCCAGAGCTTTATGGCAATACTTTTTAAACTTTTGCTGAAAGGTGAGAATAGGCTTTTTGTTCTAATCATATAGCAGGCAGAGTGCTGTAATTCTACATTTCACAGGGTCATTTCAGCCACAGTATTTCATTTCTACACATTTCCATTAAGCTTGGCTGAGATACAGAGTAAAGAAATTGCAGCATACTGAAATTAACATTCAGATACATGAAAAATGCAATTCTTCATCCTTTATTCTGTATTAGAGCCTACGTGTCTCAGAAAGATGGCTTTTGGTCACCAACCACAACAGAGAAATCTACCTAGAGAAATCTAATCTAGACAATTATTTATTGGTTTACATAAAAGAAAGCTTGAAGACTCTCTAGAGCTAAGCCAGGCTACTGTTTAATGTTACCTAACTGCCAATAGCAGCACTTGTTAACAGCATTTTATGAAAAGTTCATGATTAGCTACTAAACATTGGTTCTTCTCATTTTCTTATACCTGAGAAAGCAAGAACACACACAAAAAAATCATGTTATACAAGTGTTATACACAAGAAGTATCTTCTCCCCTATTAAAATGTTCAGAGTTATGGTTTTCTGTGTATTAGAAGCTTAAATACTAACTTACATACAATTACAACTCAGTTTACTCTTAGGCCCTATATGTTTCCTTAATTAAAAACATTCTTACAAGGCAAGATCACCCAGAAGTCATTCATTAATTCTCTTACAGCTTTGTCTTTCTTCACATTGGATTTCTGTCCCTTTACAGCAGAGGTTCTCTAAGTACAGTAATTCTGAAGTTAAATAATTGAGTCCCCCATCAGCGACATATTGCAAAATACACTTCTAAGTGAGCCCCCATTTAGCATGACTGACAGTCTTTACTCAGGAGACGTATAATGGATATTTGTTCACACAAGCACCACAGAAACAAAATCAAATCTCATTGCACGTATCGAAGTGTTCGCTGCTCATGGGTTTTGTTTTGGGTTTAGCGTTGGGTTGGTGTGGTTTGTTTTTTTTTTTTTAAATGCTTATGTTTTAAAGCCATCTAACAGATTGGATACCTTGCATCTTGAAAGAGGCCATTTTCAGAGGGTAAATGCTCAGATTTTTCTGAAGCCAGGTTCCTAAAAATTAAGGAACCTAGCATCTCCAGACATAGAAACAATGGCCTGCAGTGTAAAAATCACCAAGACAGACAGCTATGTGGATGGTGCCTGCAGTACTGCTATTAGTTACTCACGGAGAATTTAACACTTCTGTCTTTGGATCAGAGGTCAGGACAATCCACAGAAGGGTACTTTCTGTTGAATACTGAACTCTCCTTCGAACAGATTCTTGCGGGAAAGGGATTCTATTTCAAACAACACCCAAAAAATCAGTATAATGCCAACATCAAATTTGTTTCAATCTGAATGCAGCCTTCACACTTTAAAGGAGTGCATTCAACTGAACAGTGCTGCTGCAGCAGCAGGCATGCTCAATTTGCCACCCTGCTATGAAGGTGAAATAACATTTCAGCAACAGTTGTAGCAGAGTGCTCAGGGCTTCAGTGTCTTTGGTCTGACAATGCTCTAGACTTTGGGACATGTGTCAGGACTTTTGTGGTGTTATTTTCCTCTTCAGCCCTCAGAAATTCATCTCAGACTTCCTACCACAAGTCATTTCGTTCCAGGTCTTGACATCCTTATGGATCCACTAGCAGCAGCTCTCATGTTATGGTCAGCCAGAGTGTCAGCTCCTCAGCTCCCCTAACTCCAAACAAAATACAGCTGTGAAAACACCTCCTCTCTGCTGCCGCTGCAACTTCACACAAGCTGTTTAAGAGGTCTCCACTGTTTTCTTCTTGTTTCCCATAGCAGTTTCCACTGTATTACATTATTTACCAATCAAGAGCCCTCCAGAACTTATTTTTTGTCAAACACTAAAAAACAATCTAATTCCCCTAGCTGCCTTCTCAAAAATAGTATTTTTTTTTTCCACTCAAAACAAATAGCTGGGGGGGGGGAATATTCAGCCTGAGACATACTTCTGGCACTGAAAATATACCAGCCCAACCTGTTGAAAATTAGGAAGCTGAAAATGGGACCTTAAGGAGGTAAAACTGGAGTAGAAACCTTGACAAAATACTGTGGCACTGGGATTACCAATACTCGTATTTCAGAAGACACCAGTGTATTTACTCAGGCTGAAATGCGAGTTTGCAGCCAAGGCACAAGCAATAAAGTGCTTCAAATGACTCACTGGGCCCGGAGCTCCTACTGCCATGCCAGGCAGTTTTCCTCCCTTTTTCGCAATCCTTCCCTAAAATAAGACAAAACAATGTCACCTCAAACATCACTAACAGCAATTTTTTCTTCAGGGTCATCTTAAAATTCAAATCATTGTTTGACATATTTTGTAAGTCATTATAGAAGTAAACAGATCTAAAAGCCCTGCAAAGGGTTATTTTAATACGGTAGTTATTGGAAAGCCATGAGAGCAACTAAAGAAGTTTTACACCAGTAACACTTGCAGGATTGAGCCTTCAGATTAGCACCTCTTTGGAAAGAAGACACAGCCTTCTGGCATGCTCATGTAGGGCCCAGCACTCACTGACTTCACGATTAACTACAACACATCAAGTTTCCAATGTCCCTAAGAGTTTATTATTCATTTATTTAAGTCCATGACTTTACATACCCTTACACTTTGTACTCTTTCTTCGGGATGTAAACAAGCATTGCATTTAGCTCCTAAGAAACCCTGAAATACGCTGCCATTTTAGTTCATGGAAACTTAAAGGAAGAGGCATAAATATGGTGCCGTCAGCTGGAACATGCGGCCAGTGAGCACAAACAGGATTCTGCACAGGCAGCTATATGAGGCTTATACAAAACTACAAAATTTTGCATGAAGACAGAGACTCCCACGTACCACCCTGACTGGAAAACAGGGTAGTTGAATTGCTTTTGTTTTCTTTTTAAAACAAATGGCCTGACACATGAATCACAGCAGGAAACCAGTGCACCCATCCCTTCACCCCCCAAAATAAAACCAAAAAACCTAAAGCTCAACAGCAGAGCCATGAAGGCCAGCTTTGCCCTCATACATCATTTTTGGTTTTATTAATTATTTGCTATATTTGCTATTAATTGCTTCTCTCCTTCCCCCTCACCTGCTATTTTAGAAGTGTGTCTTTATTGTAATGGATCATAGATTATTCTACACATAATCTCCATGGGAAGAGAAGCAAATTTGCACTTAATTTATTGTGTCATATTAAGCTACTATATTTCTGCTTGGGCTGGGAAGGATGCCAGCAGGCTCAGCATACCCTCTTCTACCCTCTTCAGTTAAGGAAAAGATTTCAGGGCCTTCTGCTTCTTTCTAGCATTCAACAAACCACAGATCTGATGATATTCTCCCTTCTTATAATGCAGCTGAATGACAGGACACATTTTCACCATGTATTCTCATAGCATTTGCTGAATGTTTAGCCAAATACTAAGTACCATGACTGAAAGCTATTAACTAAGAGAAGTCATCCCTTATGAATTCCCTGGGAGAAGAAAAAACAACCAAACAGAAACATGGATATCAGCACCTCATCAGTACCCTGCAGCCTCCTGGGCTACTCTGGCAGCTGGGCTGCCACAGGTACACAGACCCAAGGAAAAGCCCAGATCCCATGCAAAATGTCAGCCTTGCTTCAAGGCGTTGGGCCACATCCTCAACTTCTTCCACCATCACTGATGAATCTGGAAGTGCTACCAGCGACAGCAGGACCACTTCTTTTAAGTTAAATGTCTACAGTGTCTGAGAGCCAACTGTTCACAACTGCCAATGCCCACAGCTCCCAGGAATCGCAAGCCTTGGTTTTCACTGTAGAATCATTTAGGTTGGAAAAGATCTTTAAGATCATCGAGTCCAACCATTAACCTAGCACTGCCAAGTCCACCACTAAACCATGTTCCTAAATGCCACATCTACCCGTCTTTTAAAAACCTCCAGCGATGGTGACTCAACCACTTCCCCAGGCAGCCTGTTCTAACGCTTGACAACCCTTTCTGTGAAGAAGTTTTTCCTAATATCCCATCTAAACCTCCCTTGGTATAACCTGAGGCTGTTTCCTCTTGTCCTATCACTTGTTACTTGGGAGAAGAGACTGACCCCCACCTCTCTACAGCGTCCTTTCAGGTAGTTGTAGAGAACGATAAGGTCTCCCCTCTGCCTCCTTTCCTCCAGGCTAAACAACCCCAATTCCTTCAGACACTCCTCATAAGACTTGTGCTCTAGACCCCTCACCAGCTTCATTGCTCTTCTTTGCACATGTAATTTGGACACATTTGAATGTAAACGCATTCAAAGTTACTGCGGTAACTAACACAGAAAAAGGACAGTGTGGATGAGTCCCAAAAAATGGGGAGTGAAACATTACAGTAACAACCCCCTCCTCTTTTACAAAAAGTGAACTGAAAAACAATTATTAGTAAGCCGAACAGTTGTTAGGGAGTTTTTGGACTTATGTAGTTGTTTCTCCAACTTGCGGATCCAACAGAGCTGACCCAATACATTGACTGACACCAGTACCATTGCTGGGGCTAAGGCAGACGATGCATGAGAAACAGGTTATATCATCACATTAGATAATGGTGCTCTAGCCACAAATGGCAAGAAAAAAAATAAACACACACAAAAGGCAAAACAAAACCACCATTTACCTGGGGACTCCTGATGTTAAATTTCTCAACCATTCTGCAGAACAGATACTTGGGTCATCAGAACCCAAATGAACTTTTAAAATAATTTCTGCTGGAAGCCAGTGCTGAAGTCAGTGGAAACTTCCAGCTACTTAAGTTTTGGTTACACAGAATAGTTTCTCCTCTGAAGGAAAGAGGGATTTCCTGCACAGACCTGAGCTGTTATAAGGTGGACATTTCTGACACTTCACTTTCTGTGCAATATTCTGACAACATTAACACAAAACTACCAGTCAAGGCAGCCTTTCTGAAGCATGCATGCATCTGTAAGGGCACAACATGCAAATAAAAAGAGACTCTGAAGCTTCAAGAACTTTAATATATTTATATTACACTATATATTACATTGCTAGTCAGCAATGGCTTCACCCAGACAGAACAGGACAGCAATGTATGTCAGAAGTAGTTAGGGTTGGTTGGGAAATGTGATTTCATAGTATAACTAAGATCTAGGAATAATTTAGTCACTGAAAGATCACAAAGGGGAAAGAAGTTTTACTTCTCCCAGCTGCTGACCAATATCCTGGAGGAGCTATGGTTTCTGTTAAAACGATCATGGAGAAACATGCATTTTACAGTTTCAAAATTTGTTTTCAGTACAGAAATAAGTGAAGGCAATTCACACTTTTCAGGAAACTCATAAAAGCAGCACAGAAATGTCAGAAACCCAGTTATGATGTCTTCAGTGACTAGAAAACTTCTGCCATTACAAATGGAAGAATATCTTCACATCTAACATAACACTGTTTTCACACAGCTGAAATTACAGTCTTTTTTTATTTCTTTGCAATCTGGCACACAACCTGGTTTTGACTTGACTTCCGTTGTTAGTATGCTATTTGGTACTCAGAACATTATGCAATTTTGGCATTTGAACTATTTTCTGCAATTATGCCAGTTCCATATTTTTCCACAACTGACCTACTATTTACTGTCAACATCATTTTTCTAGATTGTGCTGAAATATATCTCTGCCCATATTGACTTCTACAATATCTGTGTTTCAGAATCATCTGCACATATAACCAAAGTGTTACCTCTCCATTTTCTAGGTATTAAAGCAGACATTGCACAAAAACAGTGTACTGATCCTTAATAGACACCTTCCTTGAACATGTACATGTGCCATTATAGCTTAGCACCATGGTATATGAAATATATTATACTCATTACTACTATTTTCATCAATAAAGAATATGTGCTAATGGAGACTGCAGGTTAAACGGAATATTTGCTTCTATGAAACATTATCAGGTTTCTGTTTATAATTGCAGTGTTGCACTCCAGCACACCCTAAATGACACACAACCACATCCAGCAATCAGATCCTATACCAAACCAGCAGCGTCCTCAGCACCGCAAGAGACCCTGGCGACCAGCATGTGGTCATCCCTTTGCCTTCTGCAAACCAGCCCTGAGCTGTACCTGGGCGCAAAGGTGGCACCTGCATCACTGAGCCCTCAGTGCCACCCTGCAGCGCCCAGGCTGACACCCTGGCAGCAGCCTCCCTCCACCTCGCCCTGTGATGGCAGCCAGACCTGAGCTGAACCTCAGTGGTGCCGCTTTCCCTTCAGAGCAGGACTGGGAAGTGTCAAACCACCCGCTCTGTGAGTGGCTTTCAACATGACCTCTGAGCGCTGAAACACTGCAGCAAGACTGTTGTTCCCTGCATGCAGCAGTGGCCCTCCAGCTTCTCCATGCATCCTGTAAAGCACTTGAACACTAACATTTTCACAGCTGATAGCAAACTGTGTGACACTACACATGATGGTGTTTTTAAACTTGAACTAGTTTATGACAGAATCAGCAAATGCAGCTTTGAATGCTCCAAAACTACAATGTGGCACACATGAAATTATTCATTGAGATGCAATTCTTTACACTATTTTCATTTCTAGCAGCTCTGAATTGAAACCACGGATTTTGGTTATAGGAGCCCCAAAACACTGGTTACTTCAGAGACTTCTGTTTCAGTGTTAAAGCGACAAAAGAGAGACAGGAATTACAAGCTGTTTTGAGGTATTCTTTTTTCTGTCTTTGTTTCTATGGAAACTGAAACCTGCTTGCTTTCTCTTCCTACTGCTGCTTTTAGAAAAACTCAAGTACATTCACACTTCCATTTAACCTCTTGCTTTTACTTTAGCAGAAATCCCCATTCTGCAAAATACTTGGAAAAAAAATAAAAATACTCCTGGTGTGACCAAACGTACCAAACGGTGGGAGAGCTATGTTACTGCTGCTACCAGCTTCTCCCTAACCTCCTCCTGATTCAGTCATTCACCTGATCAGCAACAACAGGGAAAAAACAATACAGAGAGAAAACATTCAAAGCAACAGTTGAATAACTTGCTACCAGTCAAGGATATTTGAGATTTTGCCAAATTAAGCAGAAGCCCAGCTAAATTGCTTTTCCAGTATACTCCATCATATGTTTACATTTCCTGTAAACACTTTAACCATGACAATCCTGCACCTTCTTCAACTGTTATGAATGCCATTTTAATGCAAAAACACCACCAACAAAAAAAAGCCCAGAACCACAACCCCAACCATACAATATTCAAGAATGACGGCTTTCACTCAAGCACTACAGATAGACTTCACTTGCAGTACAAACCAAATTAAACCTCCTGACAGCCTCTTGTCATGGTACGTGTACAATGCAAGCCAGGTGGGCATCGATTCAGCCTTACAGACCAGCACTTCAGCTGCCACCCTACTCAACACAGAAACTGAAGTCCCCAGCTGAGCAGAGCCATCACGCCCTCCTCCGAAGGGCCTGTTACAGCTTCCCCACCAGCTCCTGTGCAAGCCAAACCCCACGGGGCTCTGTCTGGCAGCCCCACAGCAGCGTTTTGCAAGCCTGGCCACGAGGGACCCTTGTGCAAGGCCACCATGGAAAACTGCATGTTCCCCACGCCCACAGGCACCCAGCAGGAATTTCTGCCTCACACGAAGGCACCACGTTCCTACAGTAACTCTCAGACCTGCAGCTATGGTGAGTTTGCCACGGCCACGCAGGCAACCACAGGAGTCATTAATCTGAGGAAGACTCTTTAGGGCAACAAGCCCTCTTGCTAGTAGTACAGGCCAAGGTACACATGCCACTGAAGAGCATTTGCAAGCATGCAATAGTTGTACACACATACACAGCAGCTGCTGGAGTTCTGGAGCAGTCCATAAAACAATCTCCCCACACACAGGGCACAAGCATCCTGCCCAAAACACTGCTGGTGCCATTTGAGCACCTAAAGCTTCCAGAAATCTGACCAAAACATTTTCCTTTCAGTGTCCAGAAAACAAGGAATACTCAGTTGGCAATCAACTGCAAACATGTTGACCTAACCAAGCTGCCCACCGGAGCACCCGCTGTAGAGGCAAGAACGAATGCCAGCCTCCAGCGGGAGGCTTTTCTCTCCCACCCTGCTGCTTTTCTGCCTCATTTGGGACCAGTCTTACGCTGGCATCTGACGAAGCCTCCCTGCATCACTGATGCAACACAGGGTCCTGCTCCTATTCTCCAGCTTCTCTGCTCATGCTCCTTGGCATCCATCACTGACACTTTCAACATATACCGTCTCCTGATTTTCCTTCCTCGGTCCTTGGCAGTGGTCCTGACAGCACACCATGCTGCCCAGTGACTGCCTGGTGGACACAGGAGATCTCCTGCTCTTGTTAACCTTCCCAGGTTGACAACAGAACAACTAATTAAGAAGGGTGACTACTTTTCATGAAAATGGTGAGAGAAACATCACCAATATTTTAACTATCACATGTCTGCAGCTTCACACAGCGCTATTACAACTAAACACATGCATTTTTACTCACCTCCTTCTTCCAGCCAAAACATTATTTTCATAATGTGATATCATTTCTGGCATCAATCATGTTAAAAACAAGGTTAATGTGAATTTTTATAAATGACATTATTTTCTGCAATCTCAAGACTGCAGAATGTGTGAACAACTTTGAGCGATTTCCTTCTAAAGTCTTATAATTTACAAAGACTCATAAAAACAATGAACATCTATTTGAAAACAGACTCTCAAGCTAGACATAGAAATTACAGCTGGAAACACCACCTCTGTTTTTACTGAGCAGAAAAAAAGGAAAGCAAGACAAAAGCTTGATACTGCAATATCCAGGCAGTTTCAGTACACGTAAGAAACAAAATTATACAAGAAACAAAGAAATTAAAAGTAAAATAAAAAACCTTTTTGCTGAACCAAAAAGTATCCTATTTTTGTTTAACTGAATGTTCTCCAGACAAGACATCTGAATTCAATTAACAGAAGTTTTGTTTTGGGGTTTGCATTTTTTTTTCCAGTGGTTTTGTTTTGTTATTTTAAGTACTGAAAATTTAACTATGTGAACTCATTATTGCTGAATGTCAGCATCACGGGATAAAAACATAATACAAGTTTTAAACAGCTCCTTAGGAAAAGTTGTGTGCAGAATAAACATGGAATGTGATCATATTGAAATATTGCAGTGAGATGTGCAACAGTCATACCATTACTAATTCATACATTCTGAATTTTGGTAGTTGTTTATCCTCAAAGCCTTGAGCATACAGATGATGTGCTAATTTGTTCCTAACTGTCTCGTTTTAATGACTTTTCTTCAGAAGATAGATTAAGGGTCTTTTTATTCCTGGTAATATAAAGGCCATTCAAATAAATCAATAAACTTGAAAAATGCATGTAATTAAGAATTCTTTTTTGCCTAATATTTGCAGATATTTTTTCACACCTGATATGAGGAGACTGATACACAGAAAGTTCTGGTGCAACAACACAAAAATAGGGAGTAGCTTCTTTCTGCTGTCACTGATGACAATTTGGGTTTCTCTGAAAGCACAGCCCTCATGTCAACTTTTCAATTTTTATTTGAAGTATGTCTCACAGGCAACCTATAGGCTGGACTTGACCTATAGGAGGCTTCCTTTGCCTTCCTTCAAGAGGTGTGAATGACTACCCAAACTTACACAACTGCCCCTCCAAAACCTGCCACGATCTTGAGGGATCCCAATCCTGATTACACCTGGGACAGAGTGTTGCCATTACAAGACACTAAGGAGCGGAGTGCTCTATTAGGCAGTGCAAGAACATGCAATGAAAGCCATGAAATCCCGAATACCCACAAAAACCCCACAGCAGTATTAGACACAGCACATGGAAGGAAGACGGAATAGTCTTCCTAAAAAGATATTAAAATGGAGCCAGGCTGCTATTACCAATGAGAGAGAGAAGCAGTTTGGGGAGGGGGGGTGGATTTTAGCTGCTGATACAGTCAAGCCATTCAATACAGATAAAATAACAATTTCACGTATTTTCAGACACTGATTAGTTTTTTAACAGATCACAACAGACTCTTCTCCCAGCCTCTTCAGGGGTGCTACCCTGGCTGATGTGTGCTATATAATATTCTGCTTCATGAGATCCTTCCTCTTCCAGAGGCTGTACGTAGAGATTTCTCAGGCTGTTAGGCCTTGCACAGGAGCCATGGCTATTCTCTTACAAAAATAAAATAATAAAAAAAAAAAAAAATCACCATTCTCCTTTCTAATGTCTAACAAAAATATACCAAAAGATTTATTTGCACCAGATCCACCTTCTTTTCCAGAAGTATTTGTTGAAAAAACAAGAGCTGAGACAGAAGCACAGATCTCAGCAAGCAGAGGATGAGAGCAAGAAGCCTTCCAGCACCGTCCACGTGAATACTTTCCTTTGCACAGCTTGAGCCCTTTAGCTTCTTTTGTTGTCTCTACACTGTCCAATAAAAGTAACTAAATCCAGCTTCATTTGTAGTACCCATTATTTAAATGCAGGCATTTATGCCTCTTTCCTCCAACTTTAACATGGCAAGCTTCCTTGGATTATTAAACTGGTCATCCTATTAGATCTCCAGCTTTACGGGAATAAAAGGCTGGGTTATTACAAGGGTGGGGATGTGCATCTTGTGACCTGTGAGTCCTCTGTGAAAATGTAAGTACATCACAAAGTCCACAACAAAATACTCAAACTGCACAACAATATCACAATGCCCATCAGCCATGATAAACCCAACCCTAATTTTAAGGCATTTTTTTTTTCTCCAAAGTGGCAAATGTCAGTTTCAAAATAAACAGGATCAAAATTTGTGAAACTAGTTCATGGTCTGTAACCAAAGCAAACACACTCGAATGAGACGATCGAGCACTACAGAACATCATTAACTTCCTTGTAAAGCTGGGAAGAGACACTATACCATGTCTTTTGGGATGTTTGTGTAAGAAGCAATGGCATCTTTTAGTTCAGAAAAACCATTTCTGTGCCTCAGGTCGCACAGTTTCAAATGATAAAACATTTCTTTCCAAATTCTTACCTATCACACTGGACTTAACAGCACACTCACAAGAACAAGTATGTTTGTTTTTCTAAAACCATTCTATATATAAAATTAGCTTGTTTAGTGACATTCTGGTGGTGATCCCAAGCAAAAGCACTCTTCTAGTCTATGTTTGAGCAAATTACCAGCTAACAGCTAACACTGGTAGTGCTGGGCATATGCATGTTACTGCTGAGGTGTGAAAGCCTAGCACTAACTGCAATACTGAGGAAGAGCTGCTGGGATTATTCAGTCAGGACAGAGGGCTAGTCTCCTACTTTTCCTGCTATGTTACACTAAGGACCATAGGCAGAAAGACTCATCACTCAGCATTTTCAGTCCTGTTGTTCAAAACATTAAGAACAGCAGTATAAAAGGCTCTGCTGCCGTCAGGAGAAAAGACTGACTGCCATCCATTTGAAGAGAGCACAAGCATTGCAAGGCCAGTGCAGACACAGGGCACTAACACTGAAGTTGGTATTTGGCGCTGGTTTAGAACTGTCTGGAAATATGCAGTGTTCTGGGGAGGTATATAATATTAAACTCGATATCTGCTCTTAAACCACAAGAATTCACATGCTTTGCTTTTTGATTTCCAACTTCCCTTTTTCAGGAGGTCATACTCCAAATTCAGTGCGATGCTAACCCTCTTGCTGTTTTCTACGAAAAGCTCAAAACAGAGATCCAAGAAAAGCACAAGCAAAGCTTTCTCCTGGCATGTAGGAAAATTTCCCAGGAGCAGCTACAATTGTTTCACTGGTCGCTTGGCTCTGCTTCTGGGACAGTCCCGCTCCACCGCTGCTGTCAGCTGCAAGACCTGGCTGGCTGGTGTGGCCAAAGGCAGCCCTCACTTGCTGGCCGTGCTCTGCAGCACCTCTGCCAGCCTCCCTGGCTCTAGCTGCCACCTCCCCAACCTGCTTCCCCTCTCGGCCTGTATCTGCAAAACGTAACCCGGCTCCATCAGGTTCAGGCTCAGTGAAGCATCCTCCCTTGCCCCTGTGTCTCCCAAATCATGTTGCGCCCACAATCTTTCTTCCTCCCTCACAGTCAAAAGGGATCTTGAAGGGGGATCATGTGGGAGGAAAAAAAAAAAAAAGGAAACCATTCTTGTTGAAAATGTGCTCAGTGAAAATTCACACAGCTTGTTCAGAGGGCTCAAGAGGAACTCCTTACCACGACAGCTTTGTAGGTCTGCTGGCAACAAAGTCTGCTAGAGCCCAGGAGCTCTCCTCTCTCTGGCTCCCACACAACCTACTTGTTCAAGGCCGTGTCACGAGTAAACTATTATCCACAGTCGTTTATACTCCCAAGTCTCACAGCACCTGTATTTTGTAAAGGAACAAGCATCCAGCCCAAGCACACAGTGTTTAACCCTTGGGCAAGGTACGCAGAGTGAACAAACACAGCCAAAAATGCTGCATAAAGTTCAGATTTTTTCCTGAAATCCGAAAGCATCTCCCTTCTCTCCCCTCCCAAAGGCCAGAAGAGATTATTCTCATATCACAGTCCTGTACAACAGGTTACGAATTTTTACCCCTCAATTACTGCCCAGTTCTTCCACCCATGGAGTATTTACAAAGTATTTAACAGAGTCTGCCTGCTTTCAGTGACAGCTGCCATTTTTTAAGGCAGAAGCAAAGCAGTTAATACTGCTCAAAACAGCTCAAGTCCATTTTGACAAAGACTGTTACAGCAAGTTTTATTTCAAAACTGAAGTGCCACGATGAGGTTGTAAAAAACTGACTTATTTTTGGAGTGTTGAGTATTACAACTGTAGCATTCACCGAAGAAATCAGAACATTTTCTTTTTTTTTTTTTTTCTAGAAAAGACGTATCTTTGAGTCCTTGCCACAAGCAATGCTTTTGTCCTACATTTTTATAACCTCCCAGAACATTTCTCTCCTCCCTTAATTAAAAAATGTGTTTTTTTTCCATAGCTTCTACACAAACAGCATAGGCAAGCCAAAATGTTTCTCATGATATAACTTTTAACGAAGAACTTGCTACTGATACTGACCTTGTTACAGACAGATTCTCCACAACAGATTTTTCTCTTCACATATCTTGTGGTTGTCCCCATAATCTCATTACCGTTGCTATTTCCAGTTCAAATTTATCTGACTGCAGCTTCCAGCTATTGCTTCCTGTTATGACTTTCTCACGTACTGTAATCTCCTTGGTATTTTCTCCCTGCGAAGGTACTTGACCGCTATGATCAAGTTATGTCCCAGTCTTCTTTATGCTAAACCAATACCAAGTTTCACATTGCAAGGTATTTTTTCCAGCCCTAAAATATTTTTTGCCCTTTTTTTTTTTCTGGTACTCTCTCCAATTTGTTTTTTCCTCCTAAAAAATGTGGCTGTTCAAAACTATACTATGGACAGAGATAAATGCCATCTCACTGTTCTTCTGTTCACATGTATCAGGAACAAACCATTCCTTTATTGCCACAGCATCAGTCTGAAGGGCATGCTGATACATAGCAAACAAAATTATATATAACACAAGCTTAAACTTGAATATTGATCTACACCTTTGAGTAACTTAATGTATTTAAGTATTTGCAAGGATTCTAAATCTGAACGGCACAAACATTATACTAGTGATGTAGTGACTGCTGCTTAGGACAAAATTAACAGATATTTAAATATAAAAATACTGGTCTATCTCTGCAAGACAGAGGATTTTTCAGATTTTAACAACCAAAACAAGTTTTACTCCTTAAATGACTATACTTGATATCAGCAACATTAATAGCCAAGAAAAGCTGAACAGGACAATGCTGTTTAATAAACAGAGTTTACAAGTATTACTTGTTCAACTCACTTTCAGGATTAGTCTTTAAAAATTCTGCCTCTGAACTATGGATTAGAATTAATTTCTATTTGGTCACAGACACAATGATTAACATTAAATATTTTAGTCAAAAAGACAGCAGGTACTGACTGATTCTAAACAGACAACAGGAACATACCTCTGCAGCAAGTTAATAATAGCTATAATTTAAAACTGCTATTTTGTCAATAGCCATTGAATCATACCTCATGTCGGTCACTGTAATTAAGTGTTTCTGAAGTGAAACATCTGCATTCCAAGAGTTAAGTCTATAGCAGAAGTCGAAGTGCGACTTGTAACGAAATCTGTTATCATCTTTGGTCATGCTTTGTATGAAAACTATGTTTTACAGAAGGACCGGATATGCCTTCCTCCCACAAATGTATATTTATACATATTTGCAGAATTTATCTTCATGATTTTTGAAGACACTTCCTTTCTGTTGTGGTTTGGGCCAAACCGGCCACTGGGTGGAACAACAGATGCTCTCCCCTACCTCTCTTCAAAGAGGGGTGGGAGACAGAGAGAGACTTAGGAGTCTAGAAGGAACTAAACTACTTTAATGAAATATTAATAATAAAAGAAAAAGAAAATAATGAAATATATACAAAACTGTATCAAGCTCCCAGGATGACAATCATGTCACCGGCTGGCACTGGGGAAGTCCCACGCTGGACTCAGTGATGGATGGGAACTGGATTCCAGATCTGGATTCAGGATTGGGATCAAAGGCAGATGAACAGACAGAGTCCTCCTTGGATGCTGTCCACTGAAGAAAGAGGGCTGACCCTTTGATCGCTCAGCTTTTATACTGAGCATGAGGCAGATGGGATGGAATACCCTGTTGGTCAGTGTTGGGTCACCTGTCCTGTCCACTCCTCCCTGCAGGTGGGACCCTACTACCCTTTTCCGCATCCGACCCTCCACCGGCCTTGGGTGTTATAGCATTAAGTATAAGCAAGAGCCTCTCTGCATCATTCCTTGGCATCAACTATAAACACTGGTCTTACCACTCTGAGAGCGAACATTTTCTGCACAATATGCTGTTAACTTCAGTAGTTAGAAGAGGCCCAGCTAAAAAGTAAAGTTACTGAACAGAAAATTGGTCCTGTTTTACCTCAAACCAGGACGCTTTCTTATGGAGGAAGTATGCGACTGGACATAGCCAAAAAGGCTATAACATCTTAAACTCTAAAGAACTCTACTTATTGTATTTAATTTTTTTTTAGCATTCTGTAGATTTTTTCCTGTCTTTTTTCCATAAGTAGAGGTCATTTCCTATACTACCATGATGATTTAGACAGATGTACACAGAAGTGCACAGGGACTTCCTGCCTTCATTTGGACTTAGCTTTTAAAATGAGGCAAGAAATACAAATACTACCATCTGCCCTTTCAACACAAACAACAAAAATGATGCCCAGAGAATTTTTAGAAGGTTCTTAGGTCTTCCAGCTCTCCCTTTGTATTTAAGTATCACAGATTTTATATTTCAGATTACTCTTAAATACAGATCAAGTGAATCTGAGCTAGCAACTTCATATCTAAATCTCTCCAAATGTTAGCATATGCCTCTGCAAGCACAATTTCCTCACCGATCTGCTGGCAGACCTTTACATCTTGAAACTCTGCTAGTACCAGAAACAAGAAAAACATTTTTTCCAGAGGTCTCCAGTAGATCTTTTTCACATTTAATTTCCATTAGAAGTTCTTTCTTCAGAACAGCATTTCTTTCCTGCATCTGTTGAACCACCCTAATGTTGACAAGTTCTTCTCATAATAAGTGATGAGCATCATTAGAGCTGGCCATAAAGCTGGTGGAAAGCAAGAAAACCCTTAAACATATTCATTTCTAGATTTTGCCAAAAACATGCACTGATGACAACACAAAAGCATGAAACTGTGGACACCTCCATGACCCACAGTCGGTGGTGCAGACAGCAAAGAAACACCTGGAAACAGAAAGAGCAGATCACCTCAACAGCGGGCCAGCACTTGAGCTAAAACGCTACAGAGCCAGAGTGCACTGGGGCGTGCTCTACTGTCGATGCAATGGCCTTGTCCGGTGACATACACCTGCTGCCCTGGTCCCATATGCAGGCAACGCCTGCCCTCACCAGGCATGGACATCTCTGTGTGCTCTGTGGTGTCCCAGCACTGCAGGTGTGGCCTTGTACCACCGCTGGGGTCTAACCAGAGGAAGCTGCCACGTGGCCTTCAGCTGGTGTCCCTCACCCTTACAGCAAAGGCAGCTGGGGACAGAAGGTCTTACACTGTGCCTATGACCAACGGCGGCACTCACGTCCTGTCCTAAGGTCCCATTTCCACTTGCTTAGAAACTGGAAGAGCTTTGGCCATTTCAACCAGTATTTTCCACATCAAACCTTTGCCTTGTGCTGTAGGCTTTCAGGAAGTAACACCTGATGTACGCAAAAAGGAAGTATTCTCTTCTCAAATACATAACCAATAGCAGCAATGAATGACTACCTGAGAAAGAAAGTACTTGTTTACCTGATCGTGAAGAACTGCCAGTGGTAGAGGGCATAAATCTCACTGAAGTGTGCACATGTTTCATGAGAGCAAGCCAGGAAATACTGTTTGGTGTAGTACCCTACTGACCCTGTGGATTAGATAAGGAGGTTACGTACAAGCTACAGAGCAAAGAAAACAGGATCTCTAAGATACTGAAGAAGAGAAATACTGAGTACATCTGCAGAGTTAATAAGAAGTCCTGCTCTCACAAACTAGTCATCTCAGCTAGCAAACTTTTTTTTTTACAGAGAAGTTTGGGTTTTTTTTCCCCAGTCATAACCATTACCTAATAAAAACAAACCTTAGCCCTCTTTCCATAACACTCTGCTTCATCAGACCTGTGGCAGAAATGGAACATTTTTTCACCACTTGAACCTAGAACAGTTCCAGTACTTCTGCCTTAACATGGCAGAAGTGCCACTGATGCACAAACACATGGCTTCAACCTGACATCAATACTCAGCAGAGCACGACGGATTTCATCCCTTTCATTTTCAGGGCAACCCTCTCTGATACAGTATCCACAGTTAAGACAGTACAAGATATGAGACAGAATAACTTTCAGATTTGCAAACAAAAAAAATTTCAATACTTAAGCATTTACATTTTTATTTTTTAATATAAGCATTCCTGTCTCTGAAGTCTAACAAGAATGTGTGTACACGTGAAGCATCTAGCAGAGAAAGTAAAACTTAAAACCAAACTATCTAAATCTGTGGTACAACCCCAAGCACACAGTTTCTAACAGTTATCACAGAATCACAGAATAGTCAGGGTTGGAAGGGAAAGTTATGCATACCTTTTTAAAGAAACTGCAAAGACGTATCTATAACAAAGACAAGCAACTCAAAGGCAGTAACCAGAAGCCAGTGTGACAAACATACCCAGCTCCTGCCTGCCACAGCATTTTCCAGCCTGTGTCAAGCGGCTCTCACTGCCTCTAGAGCCCACCAGAGTGCACGCAGAAAACTCTCAGCACCCCCCAGACAAAGGACTTGAGATATTTGTGGTGAAAATATCAAAAGGCTCAACTTGTCTTCACATTCACACCTACCAATCACTTCTCTAAGACTTCTTTTTTTTGTGAACAAGGCAAAATAAGGAAGTTCAAAAGGTTATTTCTTTCTCGACTTCAACTGATCATTCCTCCTCTCGTCTTCTAGCTATACAAAAAAGGATGGGACAAACATAAAGGCTTCTCTTTCCTCTCTCTTTCTCAGGTTATTAACTACTGTCTCCTTTTCCATCCCTCTGAACAGAAAGTGTTTGTTTTGTAACTATTTCTAACCATTTCCAATGGCAAAACACACTCCCATGGTTCTCCAGAAGCCTCTAGAAAAGTAGTGGCCATGAGATAACCACCACCACCACAGCCCTCAAAGTTACTCTGTCACTGTGAGTAAAATTACTCGTGTAAACGGAACGTAGGCAGGAGGTATCGGAAGGGAAGGAAGGTATTACACCTCCGAGAGGACCTGCCACAACTACAAGTATCCCATGCTCTGCTGCTCTGTCTCCCGGCATCTCCTTCCACATCTGTGTGAGCTCTTTCCTGCAAGAGCCAATTCAACCCCCTCTTCCCACCACCTCCAAATACAAGAGTTTGACAGCATTATTATTGAGATAGGTATTCCCTAAATAAAGGATTCAAATTTTTCTTTCTCCTAGGAAACATTAACTGAAGTAATATTGTTCATTATTATACAATACCTATGTTTTAGACAAGTTATTTTTATCTACAATAAAACCTTCAAGCACACTCATGAAATCCCACATCCTGGGGATTCCAGCACACGGCACAGTTTACTGCTTCTTTGTTACTATTGCAACTCTTACTCCATCACCTAACTATGAAAAGCCCAACATATGTCTCTCATCTTATTGTATATCTTCAAACCGCTTTGACCTACTTCACAAACAACTGCAACCAGCACACTAATACCAGAAAAGCTTTCTGCTGGCTTCATACAACAATTTCCAGAGAAACAGCAGTAAATGTAATTGCACTCAAAGCCTTCCCATTTTCTGGAATAAACATGCCACTCAAAACAAGAAAAACTAATTATGAAGAAATAACAACTTTCAAAGAGAACAAATCTTGTTTCAAGTGAGGAGGCCTTCACCTGTTTGACAGAAGCATCACCTCTGATGCAGATTCACTGCTGTTTAAGTCCTTCTCCCTGCACATAAGGAAGCAAGTCTGCAAAAGCAGAAGTTGCATGTAAGGAAGCAAGAATGCAAAAGCAGAAGTTGCATAAGCTCAAATGCTTTAAAGATTGTTACAACGAGGACTAAATCTCTACTGTGCTCTCTACCTACTGGAGTTCCAATTTCTGCAAATATGAGTAACTCCACATATAATAATTTTTAAACGCTGATTTGTATAATATGGAAACCTTTCAAGGTTTTTGCGCAAGAAGTGCTATCTGGTCTGAGAGGACTATTTGATGCGAGGGAGAAAGATTTAGGATCACAGGCTCTTTCCAAGGACAAGCAGTGGATAAATGCTAAACAACTCAACTGCTTTCCATCATTCCGTGTAATCAAGTGAGTTACACAGAAAGACCCAAACAGCCACTCCTATTAGCCACAGCGAAGGCTGGATTTGCAGACTATGGCCATGATAAAGATATTCCTCATTCCAGCAAAATCAGACATACAGCCAAAGACAGGCAGACTGTACCTAGGACAAACTAAACACAATACTGTTTTTCCCTATGCAATGATTGCTGCACTCACCAGAACTGAGGTGTGGCCTGGCCAGACAACCAGAAAGCTCTGAGGTCACATTTGCACTGCCCAGCAAAGTCCTGCAGGAGACATCCAGCTAGTCCTGGAAACAAGCCACACTGATAGTGCGTCAGTCTCACTGCACTAGCACAGTACTCTGCTTGAGCTCATTATCCTGATTAGTACATGAATTACTAAATTAACTAAAGAAAGCTTAAGGAGACTACAGATTATTCTCTCATTCTTTTAATCTTCAGTAGAATTATAGCATTCTGCCACTCTAGTAAGCTTTTACGTGGCAAACATACTTGCCCATATTCAGACCAGTACCGCCATGTTTTCTCCCTTTCCTGAAGGACAGTGGATCTCCATGGAGACCCTTAAAACCCAGGATCTTGCTATTACTTTCTCTCACTTTCACTGCACACCTAAGTCTTCCTTGCAACATGGTATAAACCACACAGCTTTACAATATTTCTGTCTGAACTTGCAAGTTTAGACACCTGCAGTGCCCGCAAGTACTGGAACAAAGCTTTCTATCCAGCTTCACCAATCCAAACAAAATTATCCATTTCTCCCTGAGCTAAAAGTGCACAGCTGGTCACCATTGCCTAGGAAGGATGTCTTGGCAGTTCCTCAAGATCCATTCATACATGTCGAGTTTGAGATGTTATCTCATCACCTGAGTCATATGGCATACCCATGACAATAGGAGATCTAAACTCAGAAGATCCTATGCTGAATTTCCTACTGTTTCAGTCATTTTTGTTAACCTTAAGCATTAAAGATCAACAGGTTTCAATTCAGATGTACCGTGAAAGATGCATACAGATAGGGGAGTCTGCTCTCCAACCTTCTTCAGTTTAGCCTTCTTAGTTGTGCACTGGGATATGAAACTAAATGCAACAAAACCCACCGTTTTCCTCTGTCTGTCCTACCAGTTAATGAGTAAAGCAGTGACTCTCCCTAGTTCTTATGGTTTAAGCCGTGGAGCCACCTCCTCTGTCTCATACTCCTGAAGTTCTGTTGTGTAATACAAACAGTTCACATCGCTCCCCATTAAACCCTCTCAGCAAAATTTAAATACAAGGGAAACTACAGGCCTCTTCATTGTTTTTACTAACTTAGCTAAGGGAAAAGTCTCTAAATATTTTTCCAGTTACCGTTTTCCATTAACCTTACCACACATTTTGAGCAATGCTTCCTCATGACTGTCCCTCAGAAAGGACTGTCTGTTTAATTTCTTATCCTACAGCATCTTAATCCTTAACAGGACAATTACTCAGGTACACTTTTTGCAAATAAACTATACTTTTCATAAGGTTAGGGGAAGAGGCAAGAAGCTGACTTGTCTTCCACTGCTGTACTGAGTAGCAAAAATGTCAGTCGGGTTTCTTTGGGAAGAACTGTAACACTTTTACTCCTCCCAGCTCTGAGCTTTGAGAAGTATCATGAAAGTTACTGGAGTTCTACTTCAATGCAACTCCAAATAAAATAGCTTGAAGTATGACACAGTGTCAGTACAGGTTCCACTGCAATTAGATTCTCACAGAAAAGTTGCTCCTTGAACTCTGTATCTTCCAAAAAACATTTGTCTGACATTGGCTTTTCTACACATCCATGATCATATTCAGAATACCAATCGTTCACGTAAGCTACTACTTATTTCAAAATGGCCTAAACTGACTTCCTAACAAAACTCCGTGCACGGGGCAAGGCGCTACCAGCTGGTTTAACTGCCTGTTCAGGACTGAGAGCAGGAGCACCTGATCTGACAAACCTGCACCTGAGTTTCAGCAGTATTGAGCAGATGGCTTGAATACTTCAAAACCCTTAGCGCACTCCTCAGCATCTAGACAACCTTGTTGTCATTTAACGGATATAAACAATTGCTGTAAGAAAGCGAAACCAATATACTTAAGGCATTTTAGAAAAAGTTTTCAAACAGCAGATGTTACTTAGCAAGCAGCCCATCGCCATGTTAGCAATTGCTTAATTCAATGGGAGGAACAAGAGCAGATACAGCCACTCCAGCACTACACCCCCATTAGGGTGATTTAGGCCTATCTTGCACAAAACCTATTTGCAGCTCTCTTTAGGAGGGCTTTCTTGCACCAGCATGAAACTCATCCTAGTTCTCTCTCTACCTCCAAATTCAGGGACAAACGCTGCCTATTTCCAGCACAAGAAAACATCAGAAAGCTTTTCTTTGCAAGAAAACACTCAGGTACTTTGGCAACCTTGGAAAACTTCAAGAGGGAAAACAGACCACCCACACATTAAAGCTCTACACAAAGTTTCTCTTGCAGATGTGCAGTTGTCCTTTTGCTTAATAGGTTGGATCTCACAGATTTTATGAGCTAGAAACATCTATCCTCACTGTGACAGTTCATTTGCTTTAGCAGACATACAAAAAAATGGTAGGAAACAGAGGTCAACAGTTAGAAGTATACCACATTTTTAAATGACAGAAAGAAAGATACTTTGATATCTCACATGACTCCATGTATTTTTCTGAAAAGAAAGCCTTCTGAAGGCAGCCAATAATATCCAGAGTCAGATGCATCCTATCTGGCGCATGGAAAGGGAAAGGTAAGCAGCTTACACCTAACACACTAAGATTTTACTTGTGGTATTTATTCATAAAATAAATCAACAAATTCACAGATCTTATAGCAACTGTTGAAATGGCTCCATACCACCAAGACAACTTGTACAAGACCTTTCAATCCTATCTCCAAACCCAAACCACATACATAGAAACTGCCATGACAGAAAAGAATTACTTACATTAAGTTAGTTCAGCAATCTTATTCTTTATCATGATTTTGTAAGATTTTGGACAACAAAACTAAGCTCCTTTCAGCAGAGGTTTGTCAAAAACATCACTTCAATATTTTTTAAATTGAGTAAGATAAAATATTAAATACCTGTAGTTCAGTGATTTATTAGATTTTTCCAATAAAAAATAACAATGTTGAGAATTTCCAAACATTTGATGTTACTACTCAAGAAATAACTAACTAATGACTTGACAAGTCCTTTAAGATCCAGTCAGAACAATTACCCATGCATGAATGTCATCCTTTTATATTGAATTTGGTCTCCTGCGAGCTCTACCAGGGTTGCGGAAGGAATGCACTGGACATTACACACAAGCTGCCACAGACTGTCTTCAGATGTCTTCTGTGAGGCAGAACACATACATAAAATAGAAGGGAAAAGTAACAGTAGCAGTTATCCAGTTCTAAGTATTAATCTTATAGCATCTCCTCCTACCATCCATCTCAGACTTACATAATTTCCAATTGTGTGTTCATATTTTACAAATACATTTGATGTTATAAGGAACTGAAATGGCAAATTCAGAGGGAAGGGCTTGTTTGATCTTAGTCTGATACTTAAGGCAATGCAGAATTGTTAGTTTCACATAATGACTGTAGATCAACACCAGACCGAAACACAACAGAATTTGGTTCTCTGCTCTGAAATTAATCATTTCTACCCAAGAAATACAGAATAAAAGCTTGTAACTGTATAATAAGAGCCAAAAGTTGCACAAACCTTACTTTGGACATGCTGCAGTCTATAATCAGAATGGCATAATTTTGGTAATTACTCTGAGACAAAGGTTAGGACAGCTACAATGAAGCTTCCTGGCAACACAAAGCTGGAAGGAACTGTCAGCAAAGGAGGATTACAATTTGGTCTATGGAGAACTGTGGTGGTGCTGAGAAGCAGAATAACAGAAATGAGGTGAAACTAAATAGTACAAAACCACACAGAGGGACACTCCCGAATAGGACAGGAGCGTTTCACCTGGAAACAATAGATATCAATTAACATGTCCATATCTATAAACAGATGACAATAAATATTAAGAAAGGAAACCAAGAGCATAGTGTGCATCAGGAAAGTTACGCCGACTGGAGGAAAGGAAGTAGTAACACCAATGAACAAAGTCTTGCATGAGACTATATATAAAATACCATATGCCATTCTTGTCCATTTTGTTCCAGAAAGAATAAGTCACCGTGTAACAGGTGCAAGAAGTGTTACTAGCACCAAAGGAAAGGAGGGAGTCCTTCCAGAAACTAAAAGTGTTGTTTTTCTTCACATGAAAGGGCTATATTAGTTTTTACAGGCTCAGAGGAACAAGAGCTATTTAAACTGCATAGACTATGGCACAAGAGCAAAGATGAAGAAAGATGCTGGAGTGAAAAGTTTCAGCTGGAAATGAGAGAAATTTTCTAAACGTCAGAGCAGTGTTGTTTGGCCACCAGCTTTCAGAAGGAATGCAAAAGTAAACAAACCTAACTAGTTTTAAAATGTTTTTAAAGTGGATTATAGGAGATAGTCGCTCACAATAGCAGGGGATTGGTCCTTCCTGCCTGTGTTCTTAGCTTTGATTTCTGTATACCATAGCTCACAACTCTCTACCTCTGCTCAAGAGAAAGAAAAGAGCACTTGAGATTTTTTCAGGTAGCATTCTGCAATTTTCTCCTTGCAGTTTGGTGGCCTGACAACCTAGCTGATATTATCGGTTATTTTTTCCCCAGTACAGCTGGTGTCCATAAAAGCATCCTCAAACACAGCCATTTACAAACAAACCTGTAATCTTTATTTGTTTATGGATTCATGCATATTCTTAGAAGAAAACACAAGGGCAGGGATTTCAGCTGCTGGGCAACACCCACCCCCTCCAAATCCCTCCATAATCTCACGTTGTTGCCAAGTTGGGATCAGGAACTCTCCAAAAGGAGGCAAGCTTCCAAAGTGACCCTGGAAGCAGAGAGAACATGAACGAAAAAGTGAAGCAGGATGTCCAAGAATGGTGCTTAGCCCTCAGCTCACATTCCTAGAGCTGAATCTTTAAGGATACCTCAGTACCTTATCTTAAAAGCATCCCTCTGCAGTTTCAAACCTATTTGCAAGCTCAGCCATCTAAAAAATTAGCAATCCATAATTATGAAAAAATATTTGCTAAGGAGGGGAGAGTTCTCACCCCAGCTAACTGTAGAACTTGAAAGACCTGCACACAAAAGCTTCAATACTATTACTGTTGTCACTTGTGTTCACAGCTTACTGGTCCAGCAACATGTCTAAACAGACAAGAGCAGGGATTTAGCACAAGATCATCCCACACACAAATCGTCATTCACCTTACAGCTCAATCAACACACAAAGGCATCAATTGCTACAAAATGCACCAAAGAGGCACAGCTACCTAAGAGCCAGACACACTCATCTTTATTTCAATAAAACCTACTTCAGATACTTCCAAAACATTTGCCAACATTTTTTTTCTCTTTATCTTGCACTTCATCTTTATTCTTTTCAATCTGTAGCAAATGATGTATGGTGATCTGCATTTAAAAAAAAAAAAAAATCACTTGTAACATGAAAACGTTACAAGCTAGACCAGTTCTAATAATTGGGCTTAATCCACAAACATTCAATAGGGGGACCGAATTTCTCCACTGCGGACTTCTGGCAAACGGCCGCATCCACACTCTGTTGCTGATGGCCAGTATCCCCATGAGAGGGGTGGAATGTCTCTTCAAACACGGTGCCTCATTTATGCTGCTGAACATACAAATCAAATTTGGAAGTGGTTCAGCATCAGATTTTTTTTTTTTGGCTTATTTACAACTTTCCACTCTTGACAACGCAGCAAGAGCCAACAAACAGAAGAAAAAACACCCTCATGTTTTCAGCAAATTATGCCACATCATCTTGAAGTTTCAGCTGAATTTAAAAATTCAAGTGTAAAAGATAAAGTCAACCACTCTTAAACAGGCAGGTTTGCTGATATGTGCTATTAAAAGCTGCTTATTTTGGTCCAACTCAGACAACACCAAAAGAGTAGGTTTGATTACGTTCAGAGTCTTTCCAGTAATTACACATCCAGAACCGCCACAGTGTGGCTTACTATTCAAAAACAAACAGCTTAGCCCATATGCTTATCGAAAGGGAAAATAAAGGTAAGCTATTTTAAACAACATACTAAATATATCCAGTAGTAGAAGCATATACGGAATGTGGGTTGTCTCCCTCATCCCAAGCCTCTAATCATGTTCTCCTTTGCTGAATTGTTGCCACAAAAATTCCTAAAATGTCAACAGCTCTAACATACAGGAAAAAAATGAAACAAAACATCTTAACCACAGTTTTGCAAAGGTTCTTGGCATCTGGGGAAGATGCACGTGACAAAGTAGTGTTTTCACTCTTAGCTTTATACTACAAATGTTTCCATAAAGCTACTGCTTGATGCACGTATTTTCAACGCTTCCATATAATGCACTAAAGAAATGTCTGACAACTGTGAAGTTCAAAAGACAAAGACAGCACTCCCGGGTAACTTGGCAGTGCTCAAATCAAGAAGTCTGCTGCAATCAGTTTTCAACAGACCTAAAAATCATCTCCAAAATATAATCCAATTTATCATCTCCAGCTTTTGCAAATACCATTCTCCAGGATCTGTAGAACAGGCTCAGCCATTCAGCATAACTAATTTCTTGAATTTCAAATTCCCAGTTTTATTATCATCACACAAAGCAAACATTTACTTTCCCCATTCAAGTGTTAACACAATTTGAAGTGGCATGATGAAACCAGCTAGACAGATGGGATCTGGTGTCATAATCAAGGCTAGAGTGTCCCTTTTGACAGGCAGGAGATTAATTGTTTAGAAAATTCACAAGTGCAGCCTCCCAACATTTACATCTAAATCCAAAGACAAAGTTACAGATAAACATAAGTAAATATAGTTTACATAGTCTTAATTCAGCCAATACACAGTTTATTTCCATATCTCACAAAGTAAGCCTGTGAATTTGTTCAGTTTGTTTATCAGTTTGCCAGTGGTAACTCCATGACTTAGGATGGGAAGAGAGGACACACGCCACAGGTGTGTTTCAGAACCGGTGCAGGCATCCAGGGTGTTGCATGAAGCATCACCCTTCTCAGCCCCCGCACTCCCATGGCCTTGTCCACAACTTCTAGATTCACTGCAATACACAACAACTTATTCTAATACACCCCCAAAAAAGCTAAAGCGGTCCAAACACAGTCAGTGCCATTGTGAGAGGTAGTGGTTGGCCACCTAGCCCCTCAGTCAGAGCCCAGAGCAGACAGAAAACCTTACAGAAGCAGGGGTTCATGCTTCCTGGAGGAAGGCAAGGATCTTTTTTTTATTACACATAGCTTAGGTCCCCTATTGGTAAGGCTGAATCAACACCTTCTGGTCAATAAGCCACAAAGCCTTTGTGTGTTTACTCCCACAACCTTCAAGCCATTTTTAATGTTGATGGTAGTGTTCACCAGCATAAGAGCTACACACAGCCTACAATGGCATCTCCTGTCATTCTGCAATGGTCAGCATGGATGATTCAGCATCCGCCCAACTAGTATTTCTCAGCTAATATAATTCAATATTTTAACAGACAATACTGACTGTGCTATTCGAAAAAGTAAGTCATTGGCAATACCACAATAACACATCTCTGGCAGGGCAACCTCCTCAGCCCAACACACACCACTGGCATACCGTGAGCAAAGCTGGCTTTCCTTTGCACCCTTCACTCCACCTGCCAGCTCTACAGGAGATGTTCACCAGCCAACATGACCAGGACATGGCCTGCAATCAAGAGAAGACATGGCTACGGCATGTCCAAAACAATATTCTTCTGCATCTGCTCTGTTTATTTTGGGTTTTAAACATCCATAATTTTTTCCAGCTGTTCAGTATTACTAGAAGCTTTAGTACAAAAATCTGTATTACATTCTTGATATCATTTCACAAAACTAAAGAGCTTTCTAATTTGTCAAAGATGTGCCTATCCCAGGATGCATTAGACTTCCAGAATGCCAGAAGAAAATGACTGAGTACATGCTAAAACAGACAAAACTCATGAATTACTATGGTTCTAGAACTCTGAAGCAACAGAAAAAAAAGTGATTTAAAATATGAATAAATCTAAAATGCTACAATTTCTGGAAAACCTTCAAAGATTTATCTTGCTACTGCCAATGTTCTCTTTTCTTCAACCTCGATTGTGTGCTGCTGACACCACCACACTTCCCATTATAATACTTTTAAATGTTTTTCACAGAAAACAAACTAGAAGTGGCCAGTGTCAGGAGGTTTTTTTTTTTTTCCCCTTGCAACTAAAATAAAAACAAAACAAGAAAAAAGTGACTCACCTTCGTTCTTCAGAGAAGCATCTTCTGTATTTATGGAATAAATCTTATATGAGCTATAAAACTAAACCCAAATTAATAGTTTTGTGCCTTCCATAATTGTTTTTTTCCTCTCTTCCTAAACTGTGAGATGCTGCAAAAACAATGTTATTTGCAACCACCAAAGATGGTGTTAATTAGACATAAGTTGACCTTGAGTATTCATTTTGTTCCAAACTACTTAATGTGACCCCACAAGAATCACTTAGGACACTATCGAGCAAAATACACTTTCAGTTAAGTATATTAATGTATCACAACGTTCACAGAAGCTGTCACTAAACTCAGATGCCTATTTTGCCTTGTCCTTTAAAAGATTTGTTACCAAAGGCCACGTTAGCAATATTTCCTCATCTGTGGGGGATCATTTATGTTGGTATGTGAGACAAATTGTGCTCAAAACTACCCTCAGTGATGAGGACCACTATTCTGACAACAGGGTGCCCCACAGCCAGGTGAGGTGCCAGACCCCAGGGCAGTGAGGCTGGGGACAAATTCTGCCTGCCACCTTCCCAGCAAGGAAAGACTTTCCAGGAGCAAGGCATCAGTGAAGGAGCAGACAGACAAATCCTAGCTGCATGGTAGTGTCTATGTCAAAAACCAATGTAAAACATTACTTTGTACCCCTGGCAACAGCAGCACCCAAGTTTCTAAAAACAGCAAACAAGTTCCAATTGTCTTGCCCTTGAAAATTATCAGGTTTTACACAGGAAACAAAACACCATATGCTCCTGAGAGAAATAAACCCTACTGCCTCAGTAAAGTAGAACTTTGTAACATGAACCCAGAAACAAGTTACCACTTTGGAAATTAAGACAATCGCCACAATTTTTTTTCCTGTACGACAAATTATATTCACGTTACCTAGAAAATGCCAGTGTTACACCCTTTCTAAAATACAGCACTTTGGCTAAAGCATAACAAACAGGACATAAACGCTCTTTTGGCTTGGAGCAAGTAGAGAGCTAAGCTTGTTTTTGTGGAGTTCAAAAATAAGATACTGTACCCTGTGGCATCTGGAACAAAACACACAACTGCGATGCAGACAAAATGCTGTCAGTTCTCAGTAATAACTTACGGACATCATACAATATAAAAACTTGAAATCCCTGAAAGCAGTCATTGGAAGTCAGATTTTACAGCAGTATTGAATTTATATTTACAAGAAGATGGTTAGTCAAGGGTTTCTAGTTTGTAAAAAAACTTCCTTCCATACAACAAGCTCTACACACCTTTCAGTGAGACACAGAGTGATATTTGGCACACCACAATGCACACAAAAAGCTGCATGAATGCACATCTTCATACTTATCACACTTTATACTCACCGCTTTAATTTTTTCTGACAGTGTAGTTTCCCTAATTCTAGTCACAACTTACTCTCCTGTTTGAAATCCGCCACGTGCAGATTAAGCTGCAGTCTTAACTGAAACACAACACACACCATTTGCTCCTTAATGAAGGGGTCACATTTCCTGCAATGCAGAAGCCCATCAAGTATTTTATTAGGCCACTGCCACCTATTTCTAGATGATATTCCTCATAATCCAGGTGAACCAGGCATAAGGCCTTTTTGGCCAACACACACTGACCAAGTAGCTTCAGAGATGCTGATTGAAGAATACTGGATCTACAATCCCTATCTGACAAACACTGACTGTCACAGAAATGCGTAAGAAGTGTAAAAGCACAAAGTTAAGAAAAAAGGGGATGAAGTTACTTCTAAAACCAAAATGTTGTTACTTTGTTTTTCTCCTCAATCCAGAAATCTTTAACCCTATAGATCGCCTAGAAAAGCCTCCTCCCATACGTAAAATTACCCCAAAATATATAATTCTAGCCTGAAACCAAAGACCAGAGGAGCTGAGTAGGGCAATGCTGCCTTTGAGCTATGCTATTTTTCAGAGCACAGCTGTTCCCTCTCTCGGTTCTGTTTGTACATTATCTGGCAGCTACAGCCGGCTGCATTTTTCTGAGAGAGAGAGAGAGAAAAAAACGTTTTGATGCAGGTCCAACAGTAAGTAGTGGTTATTTGTTCTCTTTAGATCATGGAGTTTTCTTAAATGTTAGTAGTAAATGTCAGCTATGTGATGACAATTACAATATATTTCAAAATATATATTGATACTCACTTTCTGAAAGCCAGATGCACATCCAAATTCTTTCTTTAAGAGAACAGCAAAATAGGTATCCAGAAATTCCTGCAATATCAAACATTCCTCCTTGTAGCTTAACACACTGCTCACTTTCTGGAATACCATCTGATTCCTGGTTGTTTCTAGATACTTGTTCATGTAGTCCAGAGAATGACACACTGACAGAAATAAGCTTAAAACTCAAGTAATCTCTCATTCCTCCCTATAGATATAAAAGTTCCCTTCTTTGTAAATTCTTGTCTATCTAAACCAAAGTTTGTATTCCATGAAGTTTACTTTGTATTTAATAATAATGAATGTGGTCTTCTAGACTGCTTCCTCTTTCTGGTCTCAAACATTCTTAAGATACTTGTGATGGGTTTTTAGTGTGGGGTTCTGATAGGCACTATTTCTACAGCCTTGCTCTGATTATCTATATTTTTAACTTCAAAACTTCTCCCTTCAGTTTGTAAGGAAATTACAACCCAATTGGGGCACAAGTTAAAAAAAAAAAAAAAAAAGAATCTCCTACATGTAAGAACAAGAAATCACAATCATTTTTTCCAAACAGTAAAATTAAGTCAAAGTATAAGGTACCGTATGTATTTTAAGGCAAAAGTTTTAATTTCCAGGTCAACTTCAGAAGAAATTATCTGTGCTATTGCTTGAACACCTGCCTTTCCAAGAAAAGGCAGACTGGAAGAGCAAATACAGAATGCTGGCTGACAGCGTATCTTAACATTGTGATCTCACAAAAAGGCTAAGAAACCACTCTTACCCAAAGGTTACTTAAGGGAAATTTGCTGCTCCTTGCAACAGCATGCACAATTCCACAGAGCAACAAAGTGTAGCCTCGTAAAAATGGCATACAAGCCTACCATAATAAAGCAGGACTGAATATTCACTTCACAGTATCAATGCTTACCTGTATTCCCAACTCTCTTTATTAAAACTCTCTGCTTATTTCTCAGAGCAGAGAATTATCAGCTTTAAATGAGCACTGGTCGGTGGTGCAGCACGGCAGTCCCCCTTTCCTCTCAAGAAGACCCTGTCACCTGGCTCTTGCTTGCAGTCTGGGTGCTAGCATCCACCAACAATGCCACCGAGTCCAGTTTACATCAGAGTCAGCTAAAGTGACAATGAAACAGCAGAAAAGTTTTTCATTTCTTTCTTAAACAAGCCAACCCACCACACTAAAGGAAACCTGTATTTTACATGGTCTGCAACTAACAGGGCACATCCCCCTTCCCAGAGCAGCAAAGCTTTTTGCCAATTTTAAAGGACAATTACACAAGCCTATTATCTGAGAATTGCTGCCCTCTTGTTTTATCTACTTGAGTAACTAAAATTTTAACAGATAGGTACCTCTCCACAAAGGTCACAAGTCATCTTTTAAGTATTTAGTCCTTTTTATTTTTCCTTTGTTTACTAGTTTTGGGGTGTTGGATTTTTTTGGAAGCATCCTTCACCTCTCACCCACTGGTGATTCAGTAGCAGACTCCATGCTAAAGGCTGAGAAGTCACTGTTAGCTGGTTTTTGATTTTCCTGCTACTCTGAGTAAGATGTTCAGAGTTTTAGGCAATCAGTAAGCAACCCAGTGGGGAGAGCTACAGAGAATAAAGAGAGAAAGCAAAGCCTTTTGGAGGAGGAAAGTACTTGGTATCTGTTTAGATGGAGAACATCACAAGAAAGACTTCTCTGATCTATTAAGACATTTCATGAAAAGAAAATAGGCAAAAAAAGAAGGAAGAATCCTGAAATGCAATTATACACCTCAATTCTATCACTTGAATTATTCAAATGAATTCCTTGTCAACTTGCAACATCACTGCGTTTGTTGAACCTCTGCAAAGATATCAGAGCCTGCCCTGATGAAACAGCACTGATCCTTTCAGTCTTGACCCTTTCAAGGTTTCCTTTAAAACTTGCTCAGAATCTCTTAACCAGTTAACTAGACCTAGTTAACACATGCAATTCCAGGGCGACTATAGGAAAAGGGATGCAAAAGTACTCAAGTTGCTCTTCCTTCACTCCAGGAAACAGACAAAGTGCTGCAAAAAACAAGAAAAATTCTTTCAGATAGGAATGCTTACTAGTGCCAAATATGAATGTCATCTGTGTGAAGGAAAATCTCATAATATTACTGCTCATCTCAGTAAATAAATTAACACAATAGCAATTCTACTCTCAATCCACGTGTAATTTTAAGCTAAGCTTGCTATAACTTTTTTTAAATTAAACTGTAATTGAAAAATTTGTTTTCTTTTGTCTCCTTAAACTTGTAGACTCCCAGCCTTGGCACAACCATCTGAATTAGATCCAACTTGCCAGAGGTATCAATTTCATTGAAACAAATCTGCTTCAATATTTTTCACTTGAAAGAAATGAGACCATGCCTTTGCAAGACAGAATCACACTGGAGTCAGACAAAAACAAGCAGGCTAGATTCTGCTTGACTTTAGCAAGGAGACTGAAGCATCATCTTTTGAAGTTAATAAGTCCTAGAAGCACAATGGATTTATTGTACTACCGCCCTGTTCTAAGAAATTGCTCTCCTACTGACCCAAGAGGAAAAACACATGAAATAAGAAGAAAAGGGGAAAAAAGTGATTGCACTAGAAGTAGTAAAAGATAACTGGAATCACTAAGGATTATTCCCTTGCCAACAGGATCATATATATATCCTCCCTTGGATTTCCTATACATTGTCTGTCTCCCCCTCCCTCTCAGACACACACACTAAGACTCTTTTTTTGGAAAAAAAACCCTTACTTTTGTAGAATATGTACAGAAGCTAATCAAACAATACTTCTAAATTTTTTTTCAGCTACAGTAAATTGTAAGTCTAAATTATTTTATTTTTATTCCTAGGCTCAAGTCCAACTGGATATTTAACTGTGTGTAAAACATAAATGCAAGTTTATTACCAAAGCCACTACTTATTTTTCTCTTTAACCACTAGCTATAACCTTTGAGAATGACATGATGCAAGATGACAGATTTCACACAACTACTAGAAGAAACCCATGCAAGGAAAACCATGACCAAGAAAAGTTTGCAGTAGTATATTCCACCTTCCAGCTTAAAAGAATGAGTAAGAAAGATTCAGTGTCCGAAGTTAAGCAGTTAGCAGTCAAGTAGTCTGTCCTTCCCTTTGAAGACAAAAATTACATTCTTCCACATTCAATTAATCAATTCCTAGAAAATAATTTTCCAGAGTCCTGAAAAAAAAAAATCAAGTCATAGAAGCGATTCATGAATGTGACACGCAATTTTGACATATCGATCTCCTTTAGGCTGAAACTGAAACTGATACTAGGACACAAGATCTGTTCCTAGACCTGCCACTGTCTATCTTGTCCATCTTCCTTAATGCACGCATACATTAGAGTCTAAACAGCTCCGCATAAAGTACAGTACCATAAATAGCAAAAACTGGCTACATGGACTGGACTTTCTTCTCACAGTGTTCA
Organism: Ibidorhyncha struthersii; assembly: GCA_013398815.1. NCBI lineage: Eukaryota > Metazoa > Chordata > Aves > Charadriiformes > Charadriidae > Ibidorhyncha > Ibidorhyncha struthersii. Next base: position 1,150,407 of record VZSZ01005799.1, read on the forward strand.
AAGTCTTAACTTTACAAAATCCCACCTACTGCAAAAAGTGCAGAGTAGTATGACAAATGCTTTTTCTGTGCCCTTTCATTTCCTAACACCACAGAGAAAGCATTTTCTCCGTGCTTCACCCTAGAGCTGACTTGTCACTCCTACTCCCAACCAAGTTTCTGAGAGGGCAGCACACACCATTAGATTCCAGGAGCACAGCCTCATAGCATGGTGGGGCAGGAAGGCACCTCGGCAGAGCCTCTCACCTGCTCTGAGCCCCTGCTCAGAGAGGGGCCAGCTGGAGCAGGGTGCTCAGGCATGGGTTTTGACCATCTCAGGGCAATCTGTACCAGTGTTCAATCACCCTCACATAAAAAAGCATTTTCTTATGTTTAAACGGAATTTCCTGTATTTCAGTCTGTGTCCACTGCCTCTTGTCCTGTCACTGGGTATTATTAGGAACAGTCACAGAATGGTCAGGGTTGGAAGGGACCTCTGGAGATCATCTAGTCCAACCCTCCAGCCAGAGCAGGGACACCTACAGCAGGTTGCACAGGACAGCGTCCAGGCAGGTTTTGAATGTCTCCAGAGTCAGAGACTCCACCACCTCTCTGAGCAGCCAGTTCCAGTGCTCTGCCACCCTCAAATTAAAAAAGACCCTCCACATGTTTAGATGGAACTTCCTATGTTCAAGTTTGTGCCCATTACCTCTTGTCACTGGGCACTGCTGAAAAAGTACTGGTCCCATCCTCCTGGCACCTCCCCCTTTAAGAATTTATAAGCATTGATAGGATCCCCCTCTCAGTCTTCTTTTCTCCAGACTAAAAAGCCTTAAGTCCCTCAGCCTTTCCTCATAAGATTGATGCTCCAGTCCCCTGATCATCTTTGTAGCCCTTTGCTGTGCCCTCTCCAGCAGTTCCCTGTCCTTCTTGAACTGGGCAGCCCAGAACTGGACACAGTACTCCACATGCGGCCCCACCACAGCAGAGCAGAGGGGGAGGATGACCACCCTCGACCTGCTGGCCACACTCTTCTTGATGCACCCCATGGTGCCATTGGCCCTCTTGGCCACAAGGGCACATTGCTGGCTCATGGTCATCCTGTTGTCCACCAGGACTCCCAGGTCCCTTTCCACAGAGCTGCTCTCCAGCAGGTCAGCCCCTAACCTGTACTGATCCATGGGGTTATTCCTCCCCAGGTGCAGGACCCTATGCTTGCCCTTGTTGAACTTCATAAGGTTCCTCTCTGCCCAACTCTCCAGCCTGTCCAGGTCATGCTGAATGGCAGCACAGCCTTCNGAGACCTTCCCCCCCCCCTCCCCCCCCAAGGTATTTGTATGCATTGGTAAGATCTTCTCCAGGCTGAACCGTTCCAGCTTCCTCAGCCCCTCCTCACATAACACATATTCCAGTCCTATGATCATCTTAGTGACCCTGCACTGGACTTGCTCCATTAAGCCCACACCTTTCTTACACTTGCTGAAGGTGAACTGTTTCCCATCATCCAGGTCATCAATGAAGATGTTGAACAGTGGTGATTCCCGGTGGTGATCCAGAAATACACCACTAGTGACTGCCTCTGTCTGGACTCCGCGGTGCTGATCACAACCCTTTGAGCTTGACAGTTCAACCAGCTGCCAGTCAACTTCACCATCCACACTTCATCTGTTTGTCTATCAGGATGCCAGGGGAGACGAGTAAAAAGCCTTGCCAATGTTGAGACAAACAACATCCACTGCTCTCCCCTCATGTCACTGCAGAAAACCATCAGGTTGGTCATGATTTTCCCCTTCATAAATTGACAATGACTATTCCAAATCACTGTCTCATCCTTCTTATGTTTGGAAACAGTTTGCAGGATTATTTGCTCCATCACAGGGATGAAGGTGAGGCTGACTAGCTGTTCCTGCCTTTCTTAAAGATAGGATTGACTATCGCTTCTTCCAGCCCTCAGGAACCTCCCCCAATCACCACAACCTTTCAAAAGGTAACCAAGACTGGCTTTGCAGTGACACCAGCCAGCTCCCTCAGCACTCATGGGTACATCCCATCAGGCTCCATGGATTCGTATATGTCCAGTTTGTTTTAATGTTCCCTAACCCGATCTTCCACATCCAAGGGGCAATTCTTCCTTGCCTGGGATTCCTGAAGGCAAATCTCACCATTAAAGGCTAAAGTAAAGATGGTGTTAAGTAACTCAACATTTTCTGTCCCCATTAGAATCACAGAATAGTTTGGGTTGGAAGGGATGACCTTTAAAGGTCATCTAGTCCAACTGCCCTGCAATGAGCAGGGACATCTTCAACTACACCAGGCTGCGCAGAGCCCCATCCAACCTGATCTTCAACGTTTCCAGGGATGGGGCATCGACCACCTCTTGGCAACCTTTTCCAGTGTCTCACTACCTTCACTGTAAAAAATTTCTTCCACTTATCTAGTCTAAATCTACCCTCAATTCAGCAGCAGGCCCTCATTTTCCCTGCTCTTCCTTTTGCTGCTGATAGGCCTGTAGGAGTCCTTCTTGTTCCCCATCATGTCCTTTGCTAGATTGAACCATACATGGGCTTTGGCTTTCCTAACCCGATACCTGCACACTCAAACAGTTTCTCTATGCTCCTCCTAAGAAGAATTTGACATGGATCTTATCAGAAAGTCATCAGTGAGTTCACGTGCAGTAACTGATGAGAATATTTAAGTTTTTAATATAAAGCAACTTTTTACAGGAGCAAGACACAGTTGTTGCTGTCTAAGCTCCTGAATTCCAAGAGGAGAGCACCCAGACAAACCAAAGTTACTTCAACAGCACCTCAGACCAATTTCGTCATAGGCACATTGGTATCTACATTCACAGGTAACCTGCCCATTTTCATCTTGAGAATTTGTATGAAACTGATAAATATAGAGAGTATTTGGGATCAATCTACTGGGTTATTTAACCCTTCTTATACACAAAACCTATTAACTACTTCAATCCTTGCTTAATACCAGGTGTCTGTTACCACAGATGTAGGAGATATGTCATCAAACATTTCTCACCTGAACCTCATGGATAAAGGAGATCCAATGGTGTTTTAATTCTTTATATCAATTCCTTATTCATTTTAAACACAAATACTGACAAGTAGCAAGGCAAAGTAGAAAGCACAGGTTTAAACAACATATTACACACACTTCAGCTTTACGTTGTGCATAAACAGCAGCATCTTTTGCATGTTGACTGAACTGTAACCCAGAATATGATTTCTCTTTTCACACATATATCCACACACATGTATTTTCCCCCCTCCTCCAAAACAGATTGTGTCTTATTTCTATTATGGAAAAAGTCCTGTAACCCAGCATCTAAGCTTTGCACTACCTCTACACTCAAACACACACAGGAAAAAAAAATACTACTGAAGAAACAAATCTAGCAGACCTTTCTCCTAAAAAGGAAAATATGGCACTACAGACTGAACTCCAAATAAAACAAACTGAAGATAGAGTTGCATAAATAAAATAATATTAAATAATGAAATGTAAATTCTAAGAAATTTCAATATATGCCAGTATAATAAACCCACTTTGGTCACACACACTATGTTATTTCTAGTTAAAGAAAATAAACATCAGGCCCTTCTGAACTGTAATTCTCAGCAGGAACCTAACTTCTGTGTCACAGACAGACTGAAGCTGGTGAAACTCACATAAGAGCCATTAATGCAAACTCTGACTTTTTAGTTGCCTAACACAAACTTTCCCAATTCTAAACTTCTTTCCTTTCTAGGAGTTTTAAGCTGTTGAAGCAATTTTTTTTCTTGTCAAAGAAATTGCAATGCATTCAAAAGCACACAAAAGAACGTTTCACAAGTTTATACTTTCTATAAACTATTCTCTGTCATTCACAAAGAAGTACAGCTGTAGGAGTCAGAATACGCTAAGTCTCACATTAGTGCTAACATCACTTTGTTGTAAGTGTCCAAAAGCACAGTGAATGAAAGAAAGCAAAAGAATGCTTCCAATTTCCCTCTTCCTTGTTCTTTCCTCCAACAGTTGAGCAGGTGCATTTTCCAAACTATAGATGTGACCAGCACAGTATTACAAGCCTCTATGTGATATGACCAAATGCAATACACAGGTATGTACCAAGAAATCTACCTAGTCAGGTGGCATCAGGCACTAAAAGTCCTCGGTTCTGCAGTTGACAAACCATTCCCTGCACCAGCACACCTCTAAAGCAAATAAAAGAGATTTACTGAAAATAAGGAGATGCCTGGCCAGTGAGCAGGACCACTACAGTCAGAGATCAGGAGTGCAAACAGTCTAGAACAGAAGTGAAGCACGAGTATTTGGGCATAAAAAAAAGTGTAAGCCATACTTATGATGTTATTTATAGAGTATGAGTAAGGAAATATTTTTAACCAGGGCCACATTACAACTGAATAGCTAAACTTGCCATTTTTAACTTGAACTTAACTATATATTGAATTACTGTGGGTTTATTTTCTTTGATGTTGGCCATATTCACAATGGAATAGCCTGAGACCACCACATTTATTTCTTACAGAAATGAAATTTCAAGCTTGAATGACGATCCAGAGTACTCTGCCTGAAAACAGAAGACTTTCATACTTTGTGAGCCAAAACATAATCATGCTGCAAGAGTGAAGAGCTAGAGCTGTTCAACTGATCTGCCTTAAAGTTTTATAATTATTTTGTGCTCATGACATGGTAATGATTCTGCTAGAATGAGAAAACAAGTTCTCTGGTCATTTTTCTCATGGAACGTAACAGTTACCTCAGAATTAAGGAAATCTGTAGGTCTAAAATTCTAGCCAAAAATAGCCAGAGGGCCTAACAGATGGATAAAATTTGCATGAGCCTCTCATCAACCCCCTCACATTATGAGTTGCTTTGTATTACAAATATTTCTGTCTTCAGAATAAATAAGTTAAGGAAACATTTCTGAAGCTGACTATACAGCTTTTAAGCTGTGTTGGCTATATGAAGCAGCTGTTTTAACATCTACTCGTGCCACAAATACAACTTTTTCCACCCACAGTAGAGGCTTTGGTGAGCAAATTCCACAGAGGTGTTGAAGACAGCTGCAGAAAGCAGCAAAAAATACTTCTCAGTGGGAACAGGCTCCTTAACTGCCGTTTATCACTTATCTGCTCCCCCAGTACTATTCCTGTCTCTCACAGGCTCATTTTAAGCAGAATACATTAAAAGGTATGCTGTTCTAGCTTAAATCTACCCAGCAACCTGTCCTTCTCTCACCCCACTTTTTCCTCTCCCAGCTACCACTCCCTCCCACACGCTTCCCTGTCATTTTGAGAGTTCCGAGCCCGATGTACAACTCTGCAGTAGCAGGCTTCCTTACCAACAGGAACGGCGTGAGGAAAGACTCTAAAATTTGCCGCTTGCAGACCAGAAAACGCGCATTTCCATACCCATGCTGGATGGAGGCTCTGCTGGGTAAAAGCTGCCCCACAGCTTGGCAGACCTGGTTTCACACTTCCCTGAACTATCTTGTGCTTCAGAAGCCTCATCAGAAAAATAACCTCACTGTTTTCCAGGAATGTTGTGCAGATACAAACCCCACAGATTGTACAAACTCACATCACCCCAGCCAGAAGAGGCAGGTAAGTGCTGAGATAAAGGCAAGCAGTAGAGTTTCTGTGCTGCTGAGCATCAGTGTTTTGTTGGACACGCTGCACCCCTTTCCAGGCAAACTCCTGCCCTTCTAAGGGTGCAGGGAATCGTGGCCTTATTGCTGGTACTGCTACTGATCAGCCAAATGACACTGGAAAGGCACATGGCCTCACTGTGCCCTTTAAATAAAAAGAAGAGAAAGTGTTAATATTTACCTTCCTTTTTGACCTGCTAGATAGAAACTGCTGTATGAGGATAAAAACCAGGAATTTGTATGCTCTGGACAGTAGGGACAGAAGGAGAGGAGGAAGCGAGGAGCACACTTAGAAGCTTCTTTTTGCAGAAGACAGAAAGATTTCTTGGTCTATGACATCTAAGAAGGAAATTCCAAGCTTTGGTTTTTTTGTTTTTTTTTTTTTTTGTAAGGAATAAATTTATCATTGATACAATAGCTCCAAACAAACACCTCTAACTATGGAGCAGGGTAGTACAAAGAAATTCACTATACAGGCATAGCTCTTACCTTGGGTACAGTTGGGTCCATGCCCCCCATAAGCCTTATAACCCTCAGTAACCTCTTTCTGAATCTCATTTCCCTCTTGCACTAAGCATAGACAGCACATATGCCAGCACCAAAGCACACAAAAACAGGAAGGGAAGCACAACAGCCCATTGGGATCCCTACCAGCTAAAACCCATTGGATCCTCTATTGCTGCTATATGTTCCTACGCTGGCCTGACATGTCATATCCTTGAACCAGCAGAGTGAAGAGGAGAGTGGCAGTGCCAGCAATGGTATCACAACAACTTACACAATGAACTTACTGCACGTGAGTCACTAAACACCTCAGCACAGTAACAAGATCCAGTTACTGTCAACCTCAGCTGTATTTGAGCTGGGGTCAGAAGGTGAAAGACACTACATGCCACTTAAAAATCTTTCAGCTTCTAACATGCGTAGCCAAAATGTTCCAGGGAAAAAAAAATTGAAGCTGTCAGCTGTTTCCATGTAGCATAGTGCAAAAAACAGACGACCGCTGAGCTACAAAGAATCCCAGAGCTCTGCCAAAATTTGCCTCATTGATGAGGCAAGTATCAGATTCAAAACTAGAGGGGGGAAAATGCAATAGGCTTAATAAAGTAAGGCTGTTTATCAGAAGATTAAATAACTCGCACCAAATTTGACTGACTCGCCAGAAAAAGATTTGTGAATGGATGAAATTATGAGAACCAAGGCCCATGATTCTGAGGCGACTCTCAGCTGGCTATATAAGGCCTCATCAACTTCTCCATCCTGATCAGGTGGCCTGTAATAAACACCCACAACAGTGTCTCTCATATTATTCAATCACCCTGATATCTGCTGGGAATGCTATTCAGCTAGGCATGTACAGTCCAGGAGGTTCCTCCAGTGTATTGACGATAACTTTTTGACTCAGGTGATGGAGGAACACACAAGGAGAGGTGCACTACTGGACCTAGTACTGACAAACAAAGAGGGACTAGCGGATGACATTAAGGTTTGGGACAGCCTTTACTGTAGTGATCACAAGAAGACAGAGGCCAGTATTAAGTGTAGTAAGCATAAAACGGCAAGTAAGATTGCAACCTTGGACTTGACAAGGGCTAACTTTGATCTCTTCAAGAAACTGCTTGAAGAAATCCCATGGGTGAGGGCTCTAGAGGGTAAGGGGGGCTCAAGAGACCTGGTTGATATTCAAGTATCACTTCCTCCAAGCTCAGGATCAGTGCATCCCTAAGAGCAAGAAATCAGGCAAGGGAAGCACGAAACCTGCATGGTTGAGCAGGGAGCTACTGAAAAAGCTCAAGTGGTAGAAGGATGTTTACAGTACGTGGAAGAAGGGACTGACCACTTGGGAAGATTACAAGAATGCCATCAGAGTACACAGGGATGAAATAAGGAAAGCTAAGGCCTCCTTGGAATGAAATCTGGCAAGGGATGTCAAGGTCAACAGGAATGGTTTCTTTAAGTACCTCAGAGGCAAAAGGAAAACTAGGGAAAATGTGGG